>CM035117.1:135479038-136079038 GCA_020205555.1 Panax stipuleanatus | reverse complement strand
GTATATGATGTAGAAACATGTGAACATGCCTATTGATAGATTATATGACCATTCCACATGTTTACACGACGAGCACGATAGCTTATGTGATATCATGATAATATATGGCCGTAATTTAATTAAGAGTTAATCTTAGAATCATTTCGTGAAAGGTTGAATTTAGAAGGATTATAAAATCATGAAAGGACCCTTTAACATATATATATGCTATGTGATATCGTATGTTGATGCTTGAATTCGATTTTGACAGTTAACTTATAACAATGCTATAACATGCTAAATAGAATATGTTTGGTATTGGTTGTGGTCTTATGTGTTAATGATGATATATGAACACATTTAACTTATAAAAGAAACTTTAGAGATAGTAGTGGCATAACCAACTTAGTGTTATGAATTGTTATAATAACATACGTATATGGCTATATGATTAAGTTATAACTGTATGTGTATATCTAACTTATATATCGAGTTTGCGTACTGAACGTGCTTAGCTAATGAACATCCTATACATGTAATATATTATAATAGGATTCGAAAGTGTTGATTTACTTTATGTGGATAGACTACGCTTAAGGCAAGTATCCTAAACCCTTGCATTACTTTATTCAACGGATATTATAAGCAAGTACTTGAACTCTATTCTTATTGAATTCGTATTAAGTTTATTGTTGTGCAAGTGAGTTATTCAAATTATGACTTATTGTATCATAGATACGATAAAGTCGATTATATTCTTTGAACTTTTATATCAAGTATTGAATTTATAAAGAGTGGTCTATGCCATTTGATTCGGCTAGACCTATATCATGACTATAAAGCTATCCAAACCAATTGATTGGTGTGGAGTCTTATATTGACTGAGATGAACAACCTTATTTAAAGGGAGAAAATATTTGTCGGGGGACCGACGTGCGCACTTGAGTACGATTGAATGTTATGCATAATATTGGGTACTTTAGGCTGATCACCTGTTCTACTTATTTTTATTGGATTATCAGTATATTTCTGTTAATTCTAGTAGAAGTTCATAGTCCTTAGTGACTGCTTAGTATATAATTATGTTGAAATCTTGAATTGATTTAACAATTGAATCTTATTGATATTCTGCTGTCCTTAGCGATTGTTATTGAGAACTGTTGATAATTCTTGCTATCCTTGAACTATCATACCTTTCTATACCCTTTTGGATTCGAGAACTATATTACTCACCCTTGTTGTTATATTACTTGCTGAGCAAACTTGTTGCTCATTCTTGCTTTTTCTAAAATATTTCAGTTAAGGCAAATCAAAGCGGACCTTCGGGCGCCGACAAGGGCAAGGGAAAGGCTACAAAGTAGCTTTTATTTATGTAGAACTTTATGATTGTAATAAGAACTTATGCTGTTATGTATTAGTTAGGTTTATATATGCTTAAGATATGTTTAAGCTATGTAAGCGATGTTTAAGTTACGAGACCTTAGGACGTGAATAAATTATATTAATTAAATGTAATCTATTCAGTAGTAGTGTTGTGTATTATTTCGCTGTGCGATGCGACATTTAGTCGTATTATTATTATTATTGTATTAGATTGTAGAACGTGACGAACTGAATTCGAGAGGCTCTGTGGCGGTCTGAATTTGGGGCCGTCACAGGTTGGTATCAGAGCTGTAGTTACAAACCTTAGGAGCGAGTGTCCTTAGTTTATAACTTAGAAGAACTTAGGAAGTTAGAAGGGGATAAAACTCATGTAGAGTTTTCCTTGATAGATTTAGTATGCTATAAAATATAACTTCATTCTATATAATGAACTTATGTTTTATTTAACATTCTAATGGAGTTGTTGTTTGTTTGTCTTATATTTGTGATTGTAGGATGGCAGACACATGAGTACCTAGTAGAGTGGCCGAGGAAGAGCCCAGAGATATATATATAGTATACGAGGCATCTTTAGAGGCTGTGCCAGTGCAGGCAGTTGCACCATCCGAGTCTGACGACGAGGATGAGATTGAGGTGGAGTTTGATCCAGAGGAGGAGCCTATGGAGGACGATCCTGTTGAGGACGAGCCTACGGAAGAGGAGCCCATGGAGGACTTTTACGAGCCTAACCTAGAAGAGCATATTCTGGGAGAGTACGAGGAGCGTATTTTAGAGTTGGACTGCAAAGTTCATCTGACGAGCCCAAATTTGGACCGCCACAGAGCCTCTTAAATTCGGTTCGTCACGTTCTACAATCTAATACAATAATAATAATAATACGACTAAATGTCGCATCGCACAGCGGAATAATACACAACACTACTACCGAATAGATTACATTTAATTAATATAATTTATTCACGTCCCAAGGTCTCGTAACTTAAACATCGCTTACATAGATTAAACATATCTTAAGCATATATAAACCTAACTAATACATAACAGCATAAGTTCTTATTACAATCATAATATTTTACATAAATAAAATCTACTCCGTAGCCTTTCCCTTACTCTTGTCGGCGCCCGAAGGTCCGTCCTGCTCTGCCTTAACTGAAATGTTTTAGAGAAAGCAAGAATGAGCAACAAGATTGCTCAGCAAGTAATATAACAACAAGGGTGAGCAATATAGTTCTCGAATCCAAAAGCGTATAGCAACGTATGATAGTTCAAGAATAGCAAGAATTATCAACAGTTCTCAATTACAGTCGCTAAGGACAGCAGAATATCAATAAGATTCAATTGCTAAATCAATTCAAGATTTTAAGATAATTGAATACTGAGCAGTCACTAAGAACTATGAACTTCTACTAGAATTAATAGAAATATACTGATAATCCAATAAAAACAAGTACAACAGGTGATCAGCATAAACTACCCTATACTATACATAACATTCAATCGTACTCAAGTGCACACGTCGGTCCCCTGACAAATATATTCTCCCTTCAAAGAAGGTTGTTAATCTTAGTCAATATAATGATAGTAGTGTGCATACAAGCCAATCATGTATGATGATAAAGCACGTACTTTGTAAACAATCTTATTTATTTATTAATAAAATATTCATTTATTAAAGGCATTTAATTATCTACATGATGCTGTTTTAATAATATGTAAATAACCCATAGTTTTAAGCAATGCTTTTAGAATCATGATGATGATCATGCTAATGAGATCTAAATTCTTAGAAAGCTCTAAAACTAAAATAGTTCCCAATCGTGGGATTACTAAAAACGGGATTAGTAAATCCGGATAGATTGGTACATATGTTGCTTGCTCATTGGATGAGGATGATTGATCTCATGATCATTTGTGTGGAGACACTAAAGTAAGTATGTAGGTGCTTATTGGAGAATAAGTTCATTGAACGTGACTCGCTATGGAATACCTAATGGAGTTTTACTCGCCTGTCAATATGAATTCCTAATATGATAGTAGTACAAGTGATCCTTGGACTTGAGATCATCATAGTATCTTGTATGTAATGAATTATACTTTGACTTATTCCTTAAAGTCCTTTAGGGTATATAAAAGGGTATGCTTGGGTATAATGAGTTACATATGGAGATAATGAATGATCAATAAAGAATCTACCACCTCTAGTAAAAGAGGAGATATGTCCTATGTGATTCGTTAAATGACAACCCAGGAATCCTTGGCCAAGGTAAAATGAAATTAGAAAGGAGTTTCTAATTTGCATTATTTGGAGTTGTGCATTTTCTAATCTAAATACATATAATTAAATAAAATAAGACTTGACAGTAAATTCATGTCTTATATTTAATTGGGACATTGTATAGTGGAAGGATTGAATTGTATGGTAACTATTTACTCACACGTTCTTTTATGATTAATATTGAAATCTATATTATTTGGAAAGTCGTTGATCGCTAGGGAGGCTTATCCCTATTGTAGAATAAATATTATTTATTTAAATAGATTATTAGTTTAATTTATTTATTTAAATAAGATTAGAATTGTTCTAATTGATTTATTCACAACCGGTTTAATATAGAGAACCTAAAGGGTCACACCATAAAAGGAAGAATAATTATTTAAGAAGGTAATGGCATAATCGTAATAATGCATTAAGTGTAATTAACTTCATCTATAGTGATAGAATAAATTAAATAGCTTAATGTTTATTATTTAATATTTTGGAAATATTAAATATAAATTTATAAGAGGAGTCTTAGTAATATTATTACAATTATTATTATTTTAATTTCTAAAGGAGTTTAGTAATTAATTTAATATTAGTACTCTCATTTATTCCTAATAAGATTAGGAGACAAATTAATTAAATGAATTTAGTTAATTATTCCCCATGTGGTGGGAAGCCTAAATTAATTAAAGGAGTTTAATTAATTAAAAGAAATCCCATGTCTAATAGGATTAGAAGGGTTGACCAATATCTATATAAGAGGAGTCTTATAATAGATATCAGTTGAGGCAATTCCAATTGTTGGAGAGCACTCCTTTTCTATAGAGGATAGAAAACTAAGCCAACCACCCTCCTTCTTGATATTTCATCTTCCTTGGTTGATCACCTCTAGAGGCCAAACACTTGGGTGGCTAACGTTGATCAAATGAAGGAATGTAACCCGAAAATTCAAGGAGATCACAAAGAACAAGGAGTTGAACTCGTACCTGTGGAAGCTTCGTTTTACAAAGGTATGATTCCATACCTTCTTATTTATCGTTTTAAATTAATAATTTGCATAAAGGATGATCCGGGTAATGATTTTATAGAAATTTTTTTAAACTCTGATATATCATGCTTCCGCTAATTTTTACAATTTGATTGCATCACGATTTCGTACAAACCCAACAGTGGTATCAGAGCCAAACCTTTATGCAATTATTAATTTATTTTTGATTTCATATACATATGGGTATGTATTTAAAATAATTTATTGGGCATAATTTTATTGTATAAAATTATTTTTTTTAAGAAAAAAAAATGACGTTTTTTTTTTGGGACGAATCACAATTTTTTTTTGGGGTGCTAATCTTGAATTCTGCAAAGAAAAGGTGTTGTCTCTTTCTTACTCCAAAAAGAAGGTGACCCATCAGGAAATGACTCTTTTAATAAACCTGCAGGACTCTTTTAATAAAAGAAGGTGACTTCTTTTAAAAAAATAAATGTGAATTTATATTATATATATATATAACCTGATTCGTTATATAAATATATATAATATATACGGTAATATCAAATATATATATATATATATATGATATATTTATATATTATATTCTAAATATTTTTTAATTAAAATAAAGGGTTTATTTTAATCTTGAAATTGGATTTCATGCAATTTAAAATTGTCCATTAAATGATACTCATATATATATGGAATGTTTTAATTCATGAGATGAATATTTATTTATTGATATATATGGTGATATGTATGATAATAAATGAGGATTGATTATGGACTATTTGACCAATGTGATTGGATTTTATTTTAGTTGAATGCTTGAATGAATGAGTTTTATTAAATGGGGTCTGTATACCTCGTCTTCTCTATTTTTTTTTTCTTGATGTAAAATTCTATCTCCCTCTTATGTACTTCCCCTTGACTGCTGATCAAGGTTTCTATTTAAATTAAATAGTTTAATGTAATAGAAATAGTTAGAATTATCTTAAAGAAATTGGAGACCAAGGAGCAAGGAGCGCGTGAAGACCCGTTTGTATGGAGCCCGAGTTTAAATGTAATAGTTATATTTAAATTTAAATTCTTGCACTCCTAGGTTTGACCTTTTGGTTCACTTGGTGGTTCTAGTAAACAAAACTAGAATAAAAGTCCATAATCAATCCGGGTAAAATATAGTATTCTATATTGCATGCTAAATATTATATATATTATATTTTATGCAAACATGCTTCGCATGTTTAATAAAATGACGCGTATTTTATATATATATATATATATATATATATACATATATATATATATATATATATGTGCATGCGCGCTAAACAAGATGAGACAAATAATAACAAATCCCTCAAAGAAATAATATTAAGTCCGAAGCGTTCAAATGATATTTGGAATATCGAACGTCGCCTTCTAGCATGATAAATTAATAGAGTATTAAATATTTAATATGAGCTTGTTGTGCTATCCACAAGGCGAGTATTGCATATTTAAGATGTTAATTAATCACATTTGATGCTTATCAAGAAAATTGAACGATCTAGTCTTGTTGTGCTATCCACAAGGACGAATAATATTTTTTTTTGAATTTATGGAAGTGCTAGGCTGGACTTAACTTAAATCATTTTAGTTCGGATGTGCACACACTTGACCATTATGATTTAAGAGGTAAAATAAAAAGAGTTATATAGTGATGTAATTGACAAGAGTTGTCTACTTATTTATTTGTATATCGCTTGTTGTGCTATCCACAAGGTTATATACATTTAAAATGGGATCCTTATTCTCACTAGCAAATCTTTAATTAGATGTTGCCGAACTATATAAGTGAGGGTAATATAGTTTGATAAAAATAGTGAGAGATACCAATTTAAAATAAAGACCTAAATTTATTTTGGTATGCAAAATTAATAAAATGAATATTTGCTAAAATGTTATTTTTTCACATGCAGAATTGTAAAAATGTCAAAATCACTAATTTCACTGCGAAGCATACTTGATGCTACTAAGCTTACCAGGCCAAATTATACGGACTGGCTAAGAAATCTGAGAATAGTTCTCACTGCTGAAAAGATTTCTTATGTCCTAAACCCACCTGTCCCTGGAACTGTTCCAGAAACAGCCTCTGAGGAAGAGATTACCACCATTGTAAAGTGGCAAGATGATGCATCTGTGGCTCAATGCATCTGTGGCTCAATGCATCATGCTCGCATCCATGAATAACGAGCTTCAGCGTCAGCACGAAAACATGGATGCTCCTACTATGTTGATTCACCTCAAGGAGTTGTATGGTGAACAAAGTAGGACTGCTAGATATGAGATATCTAAGGAGCTCTTCCGATCTCGGATGACCAAGGGCAAAGTGAACATAAAGGAACAAAAGAAATCTGATCCAGCTAGCAAAGAAATGTGCTTCCATTGCAACGAGCCGGGTCATTGGAAGAGGAACTGCAAGAAGTTTCTGGCAAAGAAGAAGCTTGGAGAAGCTTCGACTTCCAATCAAGGTTTGTTCATGATTGAAATTAATTTTTCAGGAAGTCAAAATTCTACTTGGGTATTGGATACCGGCTGTGGTTCTTACATATGTAATAATGTGAAGGGACTGGTCAGAAGTAGAAAGCTGAACAATGATGAGGTGTTCCTACGAGTGGGGAATGGAACAAAGGTTGTTGTATTAGCTGTAGGAACTTATTATTTAGCAATGCCTTCGGGCAAGTTCATTTATCTTAATAATTGTTATTATATTCCGAATATTATTAAAAACATTATTTCAATTTCTGTATTGGATATGGAAGGATTTAACGTTGTTATAAAGAACAATAGTTGTTCTATTTATAAAGACGATGTTTTATATGGTGTTGAAAATTTGCGAAATGGACTTTATACACTTGACTTACAAGAAAATATTTTTCAAATTGAACAAACTAAGAAAAGGAAAAGAGATGATATTAATTATACCTACATGTGGCACTGTAGACTCGGTCATATCAATGAAACAAGATTATCCAAGTTGCCTAAAGATGGGCTCCTTGAGTTATCTGATTATGAATCATATCCAACTTGTGAATCTTGTCTCATGGGTAAAATGACTAAATCTCCTTTTAGTGGAAAAGGAGAAAGAGTTACAGAGTTGTTGGCATTGATTCACACAGACGTTTGTGGACCTATGACAACAAGTGCACGGGGTGGGTATTCTTATTTTATTACTTTCACTGATGATCACTCAAGATTTGGATATGTGTATTTAATGAAATACAAGTCAGAATCATTTGAAAAGTTCAAAGAGTTCAGAAGTGAAGTAGAGAAACAAACGGGCAAGAGTATAAAGATACTTCGATCAGATCGAGGTGGAGAATACTTAAGCGGTGAGTTTCTCAATTGTCTCAAAGAAAATGGTATAATCTCACAATGGACTCCTCCAGGTACACCACAGTTAAATGGAGTATCTGAAAGGAGAAATCGAACACTGTTGGACATGGTTCGATCCATGATGAGTTTTACCGACCTTCCAATTTCTTTCTGGGGATATGCCCTAGAAACGGCTGCATACCTACTTAACAAGGTATCTACCAAATCCGCCCCAAAGACTCCATATGAGATGTGGAAGGGGAGGAAACCAAATCTTAAGCATGTTAAGACTTGGGGTTGCCCAGCTTATGTCAAAAAGTTTGAAAATGATAAGCTACAGACTAAATCCGATAAGTGTAGATTTGTGGGATACCCTAAAAAAACTTTAGGGTATTATTTCTATCATCCAACTGATCAAAAGGTGTTTGTTGCGAAACATGCTGCCTTCTTGGAAAAGGAGTTTATCCATGAAGGGGTCAGTGGGAGTAAGATATATCTTGAAGAAGTTCAAGAACCACAAATTATCACGGATCAAAGTCAGGTACCTGACCAAGTAGAAGAACCTACTATACCACACCCTGTTCATAAATCTAGAAGAGTACCGAAGATACCTGAGAGGTATGGATTCGTTATAGAGTATGACGATGAGGTACACATCATGAATGATGATGATCCATTGAATTACGGACAAGCTATGAGTAATAAAGACTCAGGAAAATGGCTTGAAGCTATGAAATCCGAAATGGACTCCATGTATGAAAACAAAGTATGGACTTTGGTTTCACCACCTGAAGGCATTAAGCCTATTGGGTGTAAATGGGTCTTTAAAAGAAAGACTGGAGCGGACGGCAAGGTAGAGACCTATAAGGCCCGATTGGTTGCAAAAGGTTTCAAACAAAGACAAGGAGTTGACTATGATGAAACCTTTTCACCAGTAGCTATGCTCAAGTCCATTCGGATTTTGCTTGCGATTGCAGCTTATAACGACTATGAGATCTGGCAGAGGATGTGAAAATGGCCTTCCTCAATGGGAAACTTGAGGAGGATGTGTATATGACACAGCTAGAGGGATTTGTTTCAAACGTTAGAACAAATCAAGTCTATAAGCTGCAACGATCCATTTATGGATTGAAGCAAGCTTCTCGTAGATGGAACATTCATTTTGATGAGACAATCAAAGAGTTTGATTTTATCAAAAACGACGATGAACCATGTGTGTACAAGAAGGTTAGTGGGAGCGCAGTTTCATTCCTTGTATTATATGTTGATGATATATTACTGATAGGGAATGACATTCCTATGCTACAATCGATTAAAATCTAGTTATCTAAACACTTCTCCATGAAGGACTTGGGAGAAGCATCCTATATTTTGGGGATAAAGATCTATAGAGATAGATCTAAAAGAATGCTTGGTTTATCCCAAGGAACGTACATTGATGCAATGCTAAAGAGATTTAGCATGGAAGATTCCAAAAGAGGTCTCATACCGATAAGCCATGGAATACATCTCTCCAAGAAACAGGCCCCAAAGACACCTGAGGAGAGAGCCCGTATGAGTAAGATCCCTTATGCTTCTGCAATAGGATCTATAATGTACGGTATGATATGTACTAGACCGGATGTTGCTCATGCACTTAGTATAATGAGCAGATACCAGTCGAATCCAGGAGAAGAGCACTGAAAGGCAGTGAAGAATATCCTAAAATACTTGAGAAGGACTAAGGATATTTTTCTTGTCTACGGTGGGTTTGAATTAAAACTCGAGGGCTTCACAGACTCAAGTTTTCAAACGGACCAAAATGACAGTAAATCTATTTCGGGGTATATTTTTATCTTGAACGGAGGCGCAGTGAGTTGGAAGAGTTCCAAGCAGCAAACAGTTGCTGATTCAGTGACAGAGGCAGAGTATATAGCTGCAAGTGAAGCTGCAAAGGAAGCTGTTTGGATGAAGAAGTTCATAACTGAACTTGGTATGGTTCCTAGCATTGGAGAAGCAGTTCCCGTTTACTGTGACAACACAGGAGCAGTTGCACATGCTAAGGAACCAAGGTCTCATCAAAAATCTAAACACGTGTTACGGCGATTTCACTTGATCAGGGAGATCATTGAAAGAGAAGACGTCACCTTGGAGCGTGTAGACTCTCAAGACAACATTGCAGATCCATTTACTAAAGCTTTAACACAACAGCAGTTTGATCGTCACTTAGAGAAGATGGGTATGAAATACCATGGCGATTGGCTTTAGTGCAAGTGGGAGATTGATAGTAGTTTGCATACAAGCCAATCATGTATGATGATAAAGCACGTACTTTGTAAACAATCTTATTTATTTATTAATAAAATATTCATTTATTAAAGGCATTTAATTATCTACATAGTGCTGTTTTTATAATATGTAAATAACCCATAGTTTTAAGCAATGCTTTTAGAATGATGATGATGATCATGCTAATGAGATCTAAATTCTTTGAAAGCTCTAAAACTAAAATAGTTCCCAATCGTGGGATTACTAAAAACGGGATTAGTAAATCCGGATAGATTGGTACATATGTTGCTTGCTCATTGGATGAGGATGATTGATCTCATGATCATTTGTGTGGAGACACTAAAGTAAGTATGTAGGTGCTTATTGGAGAATAAGTTCATTGAACGTGACTCGCTATGGAATACCTAATAGAGTTTTACTCGCCTGTCAATAGGAATTCCTAATGTGATAGTAGTACAAGTGATCCTTGGACTTGAGATCATCATAGTATCTTGTATGTAATGAATTATACTTTGACTTAATCCTTAAAGTCCTTTAGGGTATATAAAAGGGTATGCTTGGGTATAATGAGTTACATATGGAGATAATGAATGATCAATAAAGAATCTACCACCTCTAGTAAAAGAGGAGATATGTCCTATGTGATTCGTTAAATGACAACCCAGGAATCCTTGGCCAAGGTAAAATGAAATTAGAAAGGAGTTTCTAATTTGCATTATTTGGAGTTGTGCATTTTCTAATCGAAATACATATAATTAAATAAAATAAGACTTGACAGTAAATTCATGTCTTATATTTAATTGGGACATTGTATGGTGGAAGGATTGAATTGTATGGTAACTATTTTCTCATAGGTTCTTTTATGATTAATGTTGAAATCTATATTATCTGGAAAGTTGTTGATCGCTAGGGAGGCTTATCCCTATTGTAGAATAAATATTATTTATTCAAATAGATTATTAGTTTAATTTATTTATTTAAATAAGATTGGAATTGTTCTAATTGATTTATTCACAACCGGTTTAATATAGAGAACCTAAAGGGTCACACCATAAAAGGAAGAATAATTATTTAAGAAGGTAATGGCATAATCGTAATAATGCATTAAGTGTAATTAACTTCATCTATAGTGATAGAATAAATTAAATAGCTTAATGTTTATTATTTAATATTTTGGAAATATTAAATATAAATTTATAAGAGGAGTCTTATTAATATTATTACAATTATTATTATTTTAATTTCTAAAGGAGTTTAGTAATTAATTTAATATTAGTACTCTCATTTATTACTAATAAGATTAGGAGACAAATTAATTAAATGAATTTAGTTAATTATTCCCCATGTGGTGGGAAGCCTAAATTAATTAAAGGAGTTTAATTAATTAAAAGAAATCCCATGTCTAATAGGATTAGAAGGGTTGACCAATATCTATATAAGAGGAGTCTTATAATAGATATCAGTTGAGGCAATTCCAATTGTTGGAAAGTACTCCTTTTCTATAGAGGATAGAAAACTAAGCCAACCACCCTCCTTCTTGATAATTCATCTTCCTTGGTGGATCACCTCTAGAGGCCAAACACTTGGGTGGCTAACGTTGATCAAAGGAAGGAATCTAACCCGGAAATTCAAGGAGATCACAAAGAACAAGGAGTTGAACCCGTACCTGTGGAAGCTTCGTTTTACAAGGGTATGATTCCATAACTTCTTATTTATCGTTTTAAATTAATAATTTGCATAAAAGATGATCCGGGTAATGGTTTTGTAGAACTTTTTTTAAACTCTGATATACCATTCTTCCGTTAATTTTTGCAATTTGATTGCATCACGATTTCGTACAAACCCAACATATAAGACCCTGCACCAATCAATTGGTTTGGATAGCTTTATCGTTATGATATAAGTCTAGCCGAATCAAATGGCATAGACCACTCTTTATAAATTCAATACTTGATAGTAAAGTTCGAAGAATATAATCGACTTTATCGTAACTATGACGCAATAGGTCATAATTTGAATAACTCACTTGCACAACAATAAACTTAATACGAATTCAGTAAGAATAGCATTTAAGTACTTGCTTACAATATCCGTTGAATAAAGTCATGCAAGAGTTTTGGATACTTGCCTTAAGCGTAGTCTATCCACGTAAAGTAAATCAACACTTTCGAATCCTATTATAATATATTACATGTATAGGATGTTCATTAGCTAAGCACGTTCAATACACAAGCTTGATATGTAAGTTAGATATACACATACTGTTCTAACTCAATCATATAGCCATATGCGTATGTTATTATAACAATTCATAACACTAAGTTGGTTATGCCACTACTATCTCTAAAGTTCCTTTTATAAGTTAAACATCTTCATATATCATCACTAACACATAAGACCAAAACCTATACCAAACATATTCTATTTAGTAAGTTATAGCATTGTTATAAGTTAACTATCAAAATTAGATTCAAGCATCAACATATGATATCACATAGCATATATACATGTCATGTTGGGTTTGTACGAAATCCTGAAGCAATCAAATTGCAAAAATTAGCGGAAGAATGGTATATCAGAGTTTAAAAAATTTCTACAAAACCATTACCCAGATCATCCTTTTTACAAATTATTAATTTAAAACGATAAATAAGAAGTTATGGAATCATAACTTTGTAGAACGAAGCTTCCACAGGTACGAGTTCAACTCCTTGTTCTTCGTGATCTCCTTGAATTTCAGGGTTAGTTTCCTTCTTTTGACCAACGTTAGCCACCCAAGTGTTTGGCCTCTAGAGGTGATCCACCAAGGAAGAGGAATTATCAAGAAGGAGGGTGATTGGCTAAACATAGTTTTGTATCCTCTATAGAAAAGGATTACTATCCAACAATTAGAATTTCTTCAACTAATATCTATTATAAAACTCTTCTTATATAGATATTGGTCAACCCTTCTAATCCTATTAAACATGGGATTTCTTTTAATTAATTAAACTCATTTAATTAATTTAGGCTTTCCACCACATTGGGAATAATTAATTAAATTCATTTAATTAATTTGCCTCCTAATCTTATAAGGAATAAATGAGAGTACTAATATTAAATTAATTACTAAACTCCTTTAGAAATTAAAATAATAATAATTATAATAATATTAATAAGTCTCCTCTTATTAATTTATATTTAATATTTCCAAAATATTAAAAAATAAATATTAAGCTATTTCATTTATTCTATCACCATAGATTAAATTAATTATACTTAATGCATTATTACGATTATGCCATTACCTTCTTAAATAATTATTCTTCCTTTTATGGTGTGACCTTTTAGGTTCTCCATATTAAATCGGTTGTGAATAAATCAATTAGAACAATTCTAATCTTATTTAAATAAATAAAGTAAACTAATAATCTATTTAAATAAATAATATTTATTCTACAATAGGGATAAGCCTCCCTAGCGATCAACGACTTTCCAGATAATATAGATTTCAACATTAATCATAAAAGAACCTGTGAGTAAATAGTTACCGTACAATTCAATCCTTCCACCATACAATGTCCCAATTAAATATAAGACATGGAATTACTGTCAAGTCTTATTTTATTTAATTATATGTATTTCGATTAGAAAATGCACAACTCCATTTAATGCAAATTAGAAACTCCTTTCTAATTTCATTTCACCTTGGCCAAGGATTCCTGGGTTGTCATTTAACGAATCACATAAGACATATCTCCTCTTTTACTAGAGGTGGTAGATTCTTTATTGATCATTCATTATCTCCATATGTAACTCATTATACCCAAGCATACCCTTTTATATACCCTAAAGGGCTTTAAGGAATAAGTCAAAGTATAAGTCATTACATACAAGATACTATGACGATCTCAAGTACAAGGATCACTTGTACTACTATCACATTAGGAATTTTTATTAACAGGCGAGTAAAACTCCATTATGTATTCCATAGCGAGTCACATTCAGTAAACTTATTCTCCAATAAGCACCTACATACTTGCTTTAGTTTCTCCACACAAATGATCATGAGATCAATCATCCTCATCCAATGAGCAGACAACATATGTACCAATCTATCCGGATTTACTAATCCCCTTTTTAGTAATCCCACGATTGGGAACTATTTTAGTTTTAAAGCTTTCTAATAATTTAGATCTCATTAGCATGATCATCATCATGATTCTAAAAGCATTCCTTAAAACTATGGGTTATTTACATATTATAAAACACAGTACCATGTAGATAATTAAATGCCTTTAATAAATGAATATTTTTATTAATAAATAAATAAGATTATCTCCAAAGTATATGCTTTATCATCACACATGATTGGCTTGTATGCATACTACTTTCAATCTCCCACTTGCACTAAAGCCAATCGACATGGTATCTCATACCAACTTCTCAAAGTGACGATCAAACTGCTGTTGTGTTATAGCTTTAGTAAATGGATATGCAGTGTTATCTTGAGAGTCTATATGCTCCTCTTTCAATGATTTCTTTAATCAAAGTGCCGCAACACATGTTTAGATTCAAGATGAGACTTAGGAACTATTCCTAGTTCTGTAATGAACTTTTCATCCAAAACATCAACTTGCAGCTTCACTTACATTATATACTTTGTCTTTGTCACTAAAGCAACAACCTTTTGTTGTTTGGAACCCTTCCAATTCACTACACCATCTTTCAAGGTAACGACTTACCCTAAAGTGGATTTGATATTGTCTTGGTCAGTCTGAAAACTTAAGTCTGTTTAGCACTCTAGTTTAATTCAGACTCATTATGTGATATGATGACATCCTTAGTGTCAATTAAGTACTTTAAGATGTTTATCACTGTCTCACAGTGATCTTCTCCAGAATATGACTGATCAACATCAAGTCTCGTATATTTCATTGCATACATGATAGTAGCTCATGCGATCTCTCTTTTATTAAGGATAATTTTAGAGAGATTCACTCCATGGCTCATCATCATGAGACACATTTTAGAGTTTGCCATGCTAAACGCCTTTAGCATCTAATGAATATACGTTTCCTTGGGTTTAGCCGAACATCCTTTTAAGTATATCAATAAAGATTTATATCCCCAATATGGGATGTTCTACCTAAATCATTCATGGAGGAATGTTTAGACAACTTTGTTTTGATCGATTTTAGCATAGGAATTTCATTCCCTATCAGTAATATATCATCAACATATAATACAAGGAATGAAATAGCGCTCCCACTAACCTTCTTGTACACACATGGTTCATCCTAGTTTTTGATAAAATCAAACTCTTTGATTGTCTCATCAAAATGAATGTTCCATCTACGAGAATCTTGCTTCAATCCATGAATGGATTGTTGTAGCTCATATACATGATTTGCTTCAACCATTGAAACAAAAAACTTGCTGGTTGTATCATACATACATTCTCCTCTAATAATGTATATTTGAGGAAGGACGTCTCCACATCCATTTTGCCAGATTAAGCAATAATAAGCTGCAATCGCAAGTAAAATCCAAATGGACTTGAGCATAGCTTCAAAATCCATTTTAAATTTTATGGTCATCTACCATTTCTCTAAGTCTTTATTACTCATAGTCTGTTCGTAATTCAATGGATCATCATCATCCATGATGTGTACCTCATCGTCATCGTCTATGACGAATTCATACCTTTCAGGTATCTTCGGTACCTTTCTAGATTTATGAATAGGGTGTTGTACAGTATGTGTCTCTACTTGGACAGGTTCATCCACTTGATCTGTAGTGGTTTGTGGTTCTTGAATTTCTTCAAGGTCTATTTTTTTCTCCCACTAACCCCTTCAAGGATAAACACATTTTCCAAGAAGGCAACGTGTTTCGCAACAACCACCTTTTGTTCAGTAGGATTATAGAAATAGTATCCCAAACATTCTTTAGGATATCCACAAACGTGCACTTATCAGATCTTGTCCCAAGCTTATCATTTTGAAACCTTTTCACATAAGCTGGACATCTTCAAGTCTTGACATGCTTAAGACTAGGTTTCCTCCCTGTCCACATCTCATATGGAGTCTTGGGAACAAATTTGATTGAGACCTTATTTAGTAGATAAGTAGTCGTTTCTATGGCATGACCCTAGATTAAAATTGGAAGATCGGTAAAACTCATCATAGAACGAACCATGTCCAACAATGTTCGATTTCTCCTTTTAGATACTCCATTTAACTGTGGTGTACCTGGTGGAGTCCATTGTGAAATTATACTATTTTCTTTGAGATAATCAAGAAACTCACCTCTTAAGTATTCACCACCTCGATCTGATCGAAGAATCTTAATACTCTTGCCCGTTTGTTTCTCTACTTCACTTCTGAACTCTTTGAACTTTTCAAATGATTCTGATTTGTATTTCATTAAATACACATATCCAAATCTTGAGTAATCATCAGTGAAAGTAATAAAATAAGAATACCCACCCGGTGCATTCGTTGTCATAGGTCCAAAAACATCTGTGTGAACCAACGCTAACAACTCTGTAACTTTTTCTCCTTTTCCACTAAAAGGAGATTTAGTCATTTTACCCATGAGACAAGATTCACAAGTTGGATATGATTCATAATCGGATAGCTTCAAGAGCCCATCCTTATACAACTTGGATAATTTTGTTTCATTAATATGACCGAGTCTACAGTGCCACATATAGGTATAATTAATATTATTTCTTTTCTTTTTCTTAGTTTGTTCTATTTGAAGTATATTTTCATGCAAGTCAAGTATATAAAGTCCATTTTGCAAATTACCAACACCATATAAAACATTGCTTTTATAAATAGAACAACTGTTGTTCTTTATTATAATGTCAAATCTATCCATATCTAATACGAAAATAGAAATAATATTTCTAATGATATTCGGAACAAAATAATAATTATTTAAATAAATGGACTTGCCCGTAGGCTGTGCTAAACAATAAGTGCCTACAGCTAATGCACCAACCTTTGCTCCATTTCCCACTCGTAGGACAACCTCATCCTTGTTCAGCTTTCTACTTCTGACCAGTCCCTTTACATTATTACATATGTGAGAACCACAGCCGGTATCCAATACCCAAGTAGAATTTTGACTTTCTGAAAATCTAATTTTAGTCATGAACAAACCTTGATTGGAAGTCGAAGCTTCTCCAAACTTCTTCTCTGCCATAAACTTCTTACAGTTCCTCTTCTAATGACCCGGCTCGTTGCAATGGAAGCACATTCCTTTGCTATCTGGATAAGGTTTCTTTTGTTCCTTTATGTTCACCTCGCTCTTGGTCATCCGAGATCGGAAGAGCTCCTTAGATATCTCATATCTAGCAGTCCTACTTTGTTCACCATACAACTACTTGAGGTGAATCAACATAGTAGGAGCATCCATGTTTTCGTGCTGATGCTGATGCTCGTTATTCATGGATGCAAGCATGATGCATTGAGCCACAGATGCATCATCTTGCCACTTTACAATGGTGGCAATCTCTTCCTCAGAGACTGTTTCTGGAACAGTTCTAGGGACAAGTGAGTTTAGGACTTAAGAAATCTTTTCAGAAGTGAGAACTATTCTCAGATTTCTTAACCAGTCCGTATAATTCGGCCCGATAAGCTTATTAGCATCAAGTATGCTTCGCAGTGAAATTAGTGATTTTGACATTTTTTAAATTTCTGTATATGAAAAGACAACATTTTAGCAAACATTCATTTAATTAATTTTGCATACCAAAATAAATTTAGGTCTTTATTTTAAATTGGTATCTCCCACTATTTTCATCAAACTATATTACCCTCACTTATATAGTTCGGCAATATCTAATTAAAGATTTGCTAGTGAGATTAAGGATCCCATTTCAAGTGTATATGGCCTTGTGGATAGCACAACAAACGATATATAAATAAATAGGTAGACAACTCTTGTCAATTATATCAACATGTAACTCCTTTTATTTTGCCTCTTAAATCATAATAGTCAAGTGTGTGCACATCCGAACTAAAATGATTTAAGTTAAGTCCAACCTAGCACTTTCATAATTTCAAAAATGGAAAATTTTCGTCCTTGTGGATAGCACAACAAGACTATATTGTTTAATTTTCTTGATAAGCATCAAATGTGATTAATTAACATCTTAAATACGCAATACTCGCCTTGTGGATAGCACAACAAACTCATATTAAATATTTAATACTCTATTAATTTATCATGCTAGAAAGTGACGTTCGATATTCCAAATATCATTGAACGCTTCGGGCTTAATATTATTTCTTTGAGGGGTTTGTTATTATTTGTCTCATCTTGTTTAGCGTGCATGCACACACACACACAGACACACACACACATATATATATATATAATATGCGTTATTTTATTAAATATACAAAGCATGTTTGCATAAAATATAATATATATATATATATATATATATATATAATATTTAGCATGCACATATAGAATATTATATTCTACCCGGATTGATTATGAACTTTTATTCTAGTTTGGTTCACTAGAGCCACCAAGTGAACCAAAAGGTCAAACCTAGGAGTGCAAGAATTTAAATTTAAACGTAACTATTATATTTAAACCCGGGCTCCATACAAACGGGTCTTCACGCGCTCCTTGCTCCTTGGTCTCCAATTTCTTCAAGATAATTCTAACTATTTCTATTATATTAAATTATTTAATTTAAATAGAAATCTTGATCAGCAGTCAAGGGAAAGTACAGAGGAGGGAGATAGAATTTTACATCAAGAAAAAATCAGAGAAGACGAGGTACGCAAACTCCATTTAATAAAACTCATTCATTCAAGCATTCAACTAAAATAAAATCCAATCACATTGGTCAAATAGTTCATAATCAATCCCCATTTATTATCAATAGTATCACCATATATATCAATAAATAAATATTCATCTCATGAATTAAAACATTCCATATATATATGAGTATCATTAAATGGGCAATTTTAAATTGCATGAAATCCAATTTCAAGATTAAAATAAACTCTTTATTTTAATTATAAAATTATTTAGAATATAATATATAAATATATCATATATATATATATAAATATATTTGATATTACCGTATATTATATATATATATATATATATATATATATAACGAATCAGGTTATATATATATATATAATATAAATTCACGTTTATTTTTTAAAAAAGAAGTCACCTTCTTTTATTAAAAGAGTCCTGCAGGTTTATTAAAAGAGTCCTTTCTTGATGGGTCACCTTCTTTATGGAGTAAGAAAGAGACAACGCCTTTTCTTTGCAGAATTCAAGATTAGCGCCCATAAAAAAAATTTGAGATTCGTCCCAAAAAAAAAAATGCCATTTTTTTTTCTTAAAAAAATAATTTTATACAATAAAATTATGCCCAATAAATTATTCTAAATACATACCCAGATGTATATGAAATCAAAAATAAATTAATAATTGCATAAAGGTTTGGCTCTGATGCCACTGTTGGGTTTGTACGAAATTATGACGCAATCAAATTGCACAAATTAGCGGAAGCATGGTATATTAGAGTATAAAAAATTTCTACAAAACCATTACCCGGATCATCCTTTATGCAAATTATTAATTTAAAACGATAAATAAGAAGTTATGGAATCATACATTTGTAGAACGAAACGTCCACAGGTACGAGTTCAACTCCTTGTTCTTCGTGATCTCCTTGAATTTTCGGGTTAGATTCCTTCCTTTCAACGTTTGCCACCCAAGTGTTTGGCCTCTAGAGGTGATCCACCAAGGAAGAGGAATTATCAAGAAGGAGGGTGATTGGCTAAACATAGTTTTCTATCCTCTATAGAAAATGAGTACTATCCAACAATTAGAATTTCATCAACTGATATCTATTATAAAAATTCCTCTTATATAGATATTGGTCAACCCTTCTAATCCTATTAAAAATGGGATTTCTTTTAATTAATTTAGGCTTCCCACCACATTGGAAATAATTAATTAAATTTATTTAATTAATTTCCCTTCTAATCTTATTAGGAATAAATGAGAGTATTAATATTAAATTAATTACTAAACTCCTTTAGAAATTAAAATAATAATAATTGTAATAATATTAATAAGTCTCCTCTTATTAATTTATATTTAATATTTCCAAAATATTAAAAAATAAATATTAAGCTATTTAATTTATTCTATCACCATAGATTAAATTAATTATACTTAATACATTATTACGATTATGCCATTACCTTCTTAAATAATTATTCTTCCTTTTATGGTGTGACCTTTTAGGTTCTCCATATTAAACCGGTTGTGAATAAATCAATTAGAACAATTCTAATCTTATTTAAATAAATAAATTAAACTAATAATCTATTTAAATAAATAATATTTATTCTACAATAGGGATAAGTCTCTCTAATGATCAACGACTTTCCAAATAATATAGATTTCAACATTAATCATAAAAGAACCTGTGAGTAAATAGTTATCGTACAATTCAATCCTTCAACTATACAATGTCCCAATTAAATATAAGACATGAAATTACTGTCAAGTCTTATTTTATTTAATTATATGTATTTCGATTAGAAAATGCACAACTCCATTTAATGCAAATTAGAAACTCCTTTCTAATTTCATTCCACCTTGGCCAATGATTCCTGGATTGTCATTTAACGAATCACATAGGACATATCTCCTCTTTTACTAGAGGTGGTAGATTCTTTATTGATCATTCATTATCTCCATATGTAACTCATTATACCCAAGCATACCCTTTTATATACCCTAAAGGGATTTAAGGAATAAGTCAAAGTATAATTCATTACATACAAGATACTATGATGATCTCAAGTCTAAGGATCAGTTGTACTACTATCACATTAGGAATTCCTATTGACAGACGAGTAAAACTCCATTAGGTATTCCATAGCGAGTCGCGTTTAGTGAACTTATTCTCCAATAAGCACCTACATACTTGCTTTAGTTTCTCCACACAAATGAATATGAGATCAATCATCCTCATCCAATGAGCAGGTAACATATGTACCAATCTATCCGGATTTACTAATCCCCTTTTTAATAATCCCATGATTGGGAAGTATTTTAGTTTTAAAGCTTTCTAATAATTTAGATCTCATTAGCATGATCATCATCATGATTCTAAAAGCATTGCTTAAAACTATGGGTTATTTACGTATTATAAAAACTGCACCATGTAGATAGTTAAATGCCTTTAAGAAATGAATATTTTTATTAATAAATAAATAAGATTATCTCCAAAGTATATGCTTTATCATCACACATGATTGGCTTGTATGCATACTACTTTCATGTCAAAGGGTCCTTCTATGCTTGTTCAACCTTTCCAAGTTCATACATGATATAGTTCTAAATCACAATTTCTAACGACTTAGGGTCATACAATGCCATGAATTCACATAAGCTTTCATGCTTGTCATTTAAACATATAAGGCAGTCATATATGCATAACTAGTATGTCATATATGCATAACCAGTATCGTTATTGGTTTGAAAACATGCTTAATTCATGTTTCATTCGTACTTAACTAACTTTCATGGTTTCTATATAGTGTGTGCACATGCATGATATATTAGAGATGTTTTTAAAGCACCCTCATGTATGCTCAAAATTTTAGAACATATGACTTTGGTTCATGCACTTTAGTTTTCCAAAACTTTCAAGTTTTAGCCTTCGAAATTATTTTAAAAGTAAATCATGTATACTAGTGTAATCTCAACATGTTAGACTATCACTTCATGCATAACTAAACCATATAGTCATGCTTAAAAGGTCAGAATACCCATATGATACGTATATATCGAAGTTCATTTATGAAATCCTAAGTTCATTTCAAAACTATAAGTTTTCTTAGCAAAGTATATTAATGAAGTCAAAATAACTTATGCTACCTCAAGAAATGTGTATACACATGATATCATGTCCTCCATACATTGTTAAAGTGATACCAACTTTTTAGCATATAGTAGAAATTTAACAGAAACGAAAAACTTAAAACCATGGCTTGGCGCAGCTGCGCTGCGCCCTAGTACAATACTGGCGCAGCTGCGCCGGGTCTCGGCCAGCAATTTCAAGCCAGGTTTTGATGCAGTTGCGCTGCACCCTAGTATAAATAGGGCGCAGCTGCGCCATGTCTAGTTTGCATCAGAAATCTTCCTGCTTCGGCAGGACTTAGGCCAAATACCAAACTTCCTTCACAATTTCGATTATACACCAACTACATTGCCTTACTAACAAACTTATAAGTCTATATAACAACTAAGCAAGTACTTCCCAATTCAATTATCATTTATTTCAACAAAATCAATAATGTAAGAAATTTACAGAATGAAGAATATTGTATGGAAATATACCTCTGCTAACTTGTTTTGCTAAGCTGAAATCTCTCCAATTCTCAGAATGCTATTACTGATATATAACTTGCTCTCACTTTTATACTTAGGAAAATTCTCAGCATTTGATTTGTGAAGAGGAGGGACTATATTTATAGAAGAATTATTATATAGACAAAGCTTTTGCATTCAAAAACAAACCAATGGGATTATGAATTGTATGAAGGTTAAGGAGAAGTTGGTGAGTAGTTGTTGAATCTCATCATAATGCCCACTCCCCATGAATGATTAGCTACAAGGCTATCTGTGTTTGCCGAAATTGAGAAGAATGGTAGGCTTTAGCCTTTCACATGTAGGAGAGAATGAGGGACTCTCATTGTGGGACAAATAATATATATCAGCATTTGAAAGGAGTATTAGTTGAAGGGCTATGTACATTTACATATAATATATTCACTTCTGCTATAATATATACACATATTATATACTTAGGTTGCAATTAAAGTTACAATGTAATCCCAATAATTAAATAATACTACCATGTAGTAAATTTAATTTGCACATATATAATCCATGTACACTTAGGACCTTATAAAATAATATTGCAATGTAATAAGTTGGGATACATATATACGCCTCAACATATAATTCATGTACATTTCATAATACCGAATATAATCTAATTGGGTACAAGCTTTCCCCGTTACCATAAACTATATTATTTCAATTATTGAAATAATTATTATTTTAATTCCACATTAATATTAAAATAGATAACCATTTATTATTTCCTCTCATATATTTAAATATACCCTTAGTTCAATTTAATAACCCATAAGGTACACCTCTAATGTATTCATACATACATGTTGTCACATATCATCATTACAACTCTTATCATTTCAATTATATTAATTTGTTGAAATAATCATTAAGTAGCAATTGTTTATTTAATACTCATGTGTTACATATTTAATGTAGTCACACATCATACTATGTCATATAAGCATTATGATGTACTCGCTCATATATTTAATCATAATATATAGTTCTTACATATTTTATGGCCATATTCAAGTGTCACACTACACTTTATATAATATAGTTGTAACTACTGTATATTATATGTTTAATTATCACATACCTTGCACACAACAATTAATCAAATAAATATAAATCTTATTATATTTATAAACAATTTACTTATTATTATTCTATTACTTGCAATCATAATAATCAACATGCTATTAATTAATCACTGTTAATATTCTTTTTCTTATAATAACAATTAATATTGATTAATTTTTCACTTAATAATTCCTTCATCCTCTAATTAATTAACTCGTCATCGTTTCTATTCCCGTGCCACACAAGGCATTCTTCGAGCTTATCTTAAACTCCATATTTTTTCAATTATCATAAATTCAATTTGAATTCATTTGAATGAGCTCATCTCACAACACATAAACATTTATATTCGAATAAATATTCATTTCCATTTACATATTCATTTAATAATATTTAGAAATTCTCAGGTATTACATCCTCCCCTCCTTATAAAAATTTCGTCGTCAGAATTGTTACAAGGTTACACAAATAAATGGGGATAATCCCTCATCATCCTATATTCTAATTCCCACGTAGCCTCCTCGACATCGTGGTTACACCAAAGTACTTATACAGATGAAATAAATTTATTCCTTAAGGTTTGCTCTTTCCTATCCAATATTTGGACAGGAATTTCTTTATATGCCAAGTTCTTCTCCACTTGAATGGGCTCATAAGAAATCACGTGCTTGTAGTCGGCCTTGTACGGACGCAACATGGAGATGTGAAACAGGTTATGAATGTGCTTCAACTCGGGTAGTAGTGCAACTTTGTATGCCACTTCGCCCACTCGCTTCAATATCTCGAATGGTTCTATAAATTTGGGACTTAATTTTCCTTTCCTTCCAAATCGTATTTTTTCCTTCCAAGGAGATACCTTCAAGAATACGAAGCTGCCGACTTTAAAGTCTCGGTCCTGCCGATGTAAGTCTGCGTACTTTTTCTGGCAATCTTGAGCTGCTACTAATTTGGCTCTTATCACTGTCACCACATCTGCGGTTTGTTGTACTGTCTCTGGTCCGAGTATTCGTCGCTCTCTGACTTCGTCCCAATATAATGGCGTTCTGCACTTTCTTCTATAAAGAGCTTCGTACGGTGGCATGCCGATACTCGTATGGTAACTATTGTTATACGCAAATTCAACTAAGGGTAGGTGGTTATCCCAATTTCCCTTGTAGTCCATCACGCAAGTCCTAAGCATGTCCTCCAACATTTGTATTGTTCGCTCACTCTGTCCGCTTGTCTGAGGATGATAAGCAGTACTCAACCTCAACTGCATTCCCATTCTTTCTTGCAAGCTTTTCCAGAAATTTAACGTGAAGTGCGGATCTCGATCAGAGACAATTAACACTGACATTCCATGTCGTGAAACAATCTCCTTTACTTAAAGACTCGCTAACTGGTTCAAACTGTAGCGAATCTTGATCGGTAGAAAATGTGCGGTCTTCGTTAGTCGATCCACGATAACCCAAATGACATCATAACCTTTCTGCGTGATTGGAAGTGCCACCAAAAAATCCATCGTAATGTGCTCCCATTTCCACTCCAGTATTTCCAACAATTGTAGTAAAGCACTTGGCCACTGGTGCTCTGCTTAGACACGTTGGCAAGTCAAACATCTACTAACGCATTCTGCGACTTCCCGTTTTAGATTGGGCCACCAAAAATATCGCCTCAAATCTCGATACATTTTCGTGCCTCCCTGATGAACAGAATATGTCGTATTGTGTTCCTCATGCAAAATCTCTTCCCTCAACTCGGTTACCACTGGTACCCACACTTTTCCTTCGAATATTAAGATACCGTCTTTATCCATTCTGAATTTCTCTTCTTAATTTTCTGCGATTATCTTTCAAATTTTCAAGCACTCCTCATCTTTCTTTTGCGATTCCTTTACTCTATCCAACAAAGTTGGACGAGCTTCCATTACGAACAACTTTTCTTTAAACCTTTTCGGTCCTCCTACTTCTATTTCCAATTTCTCCGTCTCTCTTATCAATTCCTCCTGAGTCGTCAAGTGAAACAGTTTCTCTCTTCCTTTTCTTCTCAGAGCGTCGGCAACTACGTTTGCCTTACCCGGGTGATAAAGAATATCACAGTCATAATCCTTGATTAGTTCTAACCACCTCCTCTGACGCATATTTAACTCTTTTTGTGTCAGGATATATTTCAGACTTTTGAGGTCCGTGTATATCTCACATTTTTCTCCTTACAAATAATGTCTCCATATCTTCAACGCAAAAATAACTGCCGCTAACTCTAAGTCGTGAGTAGGGTATCGTTTTTCGTAGTCCTTTAATTATCGTAATGCATACGCGATGACGTTGTCGTGCTGCATTAGCACACAATCAAGTCCTTTGTGCGATGCATCACTATACATCATTTGGTAGTGATAATACAGGCGCTTAGCTTAATCTCTTCTTCAACTCTTGAAAACTTTCTTCGCATTTTTCTGCCCATGCAAATTTCACCGTCTTTCTCGTCAGATTGGTCAACGGGGTGGCTATCTTAGAAAAATCTTGGATGAATCTTCGATAGTACCCAGCTAACCCTAAGAAACTTCTCACCTCCGTTGGTGTTCTCGGCTACTCCCAATTACTCACTACTTCGACCTTTGCAAGGTCTACTGAGATTCCATTCTTATCCACCACGTGACCTAAGAATTGAACCTTCTCCATCCAAAATTCACACTTAGAAAATTTTGCATACATTTTTTTATTCCTTAGTGCCTCCAAAATAATCTTCAGATGTTCGGCATGCTCTTCCTCTGTCTTCGAGTAGATCAAGATGTCATCGATGAAAACTACCACAAACTTCTCCAAGTATGGCTTGAAAACTCGGTTCATCAAGTCCGTGAATCCTACTGGAGCATTGGTCAATCCGAATAACATTACCAAAAACTCGTAAAGTCCATAACAGGTTCAAAACGCAGTCTTTGGTATGTCTTCTTCCCGTACTTTCAGTTGGTGATAACCTGTCCGTAGGTCGATCTTTGAGAAACACTTCGCTCCCTACAGTTGATCAAACAGGTCGTCTATCCTCGGTAACGAATATCTATTCTTGATCGTTACTCTGTTTAATTCTCGATAATCGATACAGAGCCTCATCGATCCGTCTTTTTTCTTAACGAATAATACTGGTGCTCCCCAAGGAGACACACTCGGCCGTATGTGACCTTTATCTAATAACTCTTGCAATTGTATCATCAATTCCTTTATTTCTACCGGTGCCATACGATATGGGGCTTTTGAAATCGGTGCCGTTCTCGGTGCTAAGTCTATAACAAATTCAATTTCTCTGTCAGGCAGAAGACCAGGCAGATCATCCGGAAATACATCTTGGAATTCATTCACTACGGATATATCCTTAATTTTTACTCCCTTTTTTTGAGTATCTACAATGTAAGCCAAGTAACCTACACATCCTTTCCTTAACAATTTCTTGGCCTGCATCATCGTAAGACAACACGATTGCTTAAGCGATGAGCTACCATTAAACACTACCTTAGACTTACTCGGAGTCTGAAGGTTCAAACTTTTATTCTGACAGTCAATTATTGCAGCATGGTTATACAACCAATCCATTCCCAGTATTACGTCAAATTCTCCTAATCTAATTGGAATCAAATCTACGCTCAGTTCATGATCTCTAATGTTTGCGCAACAATTTCGGTAAACGTATTCTACAAGGATTACTTCCTTATTCGCAACTTCTATGTTTAAGGGATCTTCTAATCGTTCTCTGGGTGTTTTAAGTCTACTAGCAAATTCTTCAGATATAAAAGAATAGATGGCACCCGAATCAAATAATACATATGCATTTATATCATTGATTGGGATTATACCTGACACCACGTCCTTCGCAGCTACTACATCCTGGACGGTGATGTTAAATGTCCTAGCGGTTGGGCGGTTGGATTGTGCCGGTCCGCTGATCATCAGCTTATTTCTCCCTTGTTGGCTGCTACCTCCGCCACTTCCCTTCTTTGGGCAATCCTTGATCCGGTGCTCCATCGAGCCGCAAGCAAAACATCCTTGGATTTTTTTCGGTTTCGGGCAATTGGGTGAAATGTGCCCCTCCTAACCGTAGTTTTAACAAGTGTCGCGTCCCTTCCAGCACTCACCTTAGTGATTCTTTCCACATTTTGGGCATCCTTCTTCCCTATTCTTGAAACCTCGACGAAAATTCCACGATTGATTGTTGTTGTTTTTGTTTTTGTTGTTGTTGTTCTCCCACTTTCTTTTTCCCAAGTTTCTTCCTCCATTGCTGCTTCCTCCTCCCCGATTTTCTCCTCTGGTATTATTTTCTTTCTTCTCCTTGTTATAAAGACTTAAGGCCTCACTACCACCTTCCGCAATGATTGCCTTTTCCAGTAATGTTACAAAGGAATCAATTTGAAGAACTGATACCTTATTAAACAGCCAAGGCTTCAGTCGTTGTTCAAAATGTCTCGCCTTCCTTTCCTCGTCTCCAACTTGGTGTTCTACAAATCGCGCTAGTTTATTGAACTTAGCTGCGTACTGCGCCACCGTCATATCACCTTGTTTAAGTTCTAAAAACTTAACCTCCATTCTATTCTTCATTCTCTTCGAGAAGCAGTTCTCGAATAACAGCGTCTTAAATCTTTCCAAGCTATTATCCCTTCTCCGGCTCTCTGTTGATTAGCCTCCCACCAGTAGTTTGCTTCGCCTCTCAACATATATGTAGCAAACACAGTCTTCTGGTCTTCACCTACTCGAGCGATGGTGAAAGCCTTCTCAATCTCTTTTATCCAGGTCTGCGCAATGATCGGGTCGGTAGTGCCCTCGAACTCTGGGGGTCCTACACACCTAAAGTCCTTAAAGTTTGTCACTGGCATTGTTTGAGGATTGGGGCGAACGGGTTCGTTGTTCCTTCCCCTAAGAGCCTCTCCTAACAGATCAACTAGCTTCTGAATCGGTTCTACTTGTTCCCTCTCATTGTTAACTGATTCCTCAGGTGCAGTTAATCTACGTCTGGGCGGCATTTTCTGCATCACAAAATTTTTCATTGTATTAATACTTAATTATATTACTTAAGTATTTCTTTAAATAATAAAAGAATAAAATTATAACACGTTTCATTTATATTCATATGCCAAATCGTTTCATTACATTATTATCCCTAGCATATTTATATAAATGTTATCACATATATCACCTAATATTAAAAAAGACGGGGAACACTAACATACTACCCCTTTAAGAAAAGCTTACTCGGGGTTTACATAGCTATCCCACACTTTACACAAAAAGTTAGGATTACAACATAGTATATACATCACATAAGGTAAATACTACTAATACTACTGCTAGACTGACTAAGGGTCTCATCCCATCATCCCACACTCTACAGCGCTCTTGTACTCGATCTGTGCTATGTATGCTACCAGCTCTCTGCTCAAAGTATGTAGGGTCTGTCCCTGCTCCGCTGGGTAGTGGTATACACCATCGATCACCCTCTAGAAAGCTGAACGAAACACATACCCCATCTTGTTCATCTTCCTCTTCTTGCATCTGACCTCATCCTATAGGTCGTCAGCTCTCTCGTTAGCCGCTTCCCACTTCTCCTCGAAGTGTATCATATCCATAACCTCCAACTCTAGCTGAGTACGGAGTAATTCATTCTTAGTCTTCTCACTTAACTCTTTCTGCTTGACATCTTCTAATTTTCCTGCCAAGTCTACATTTCTGGATAACTACCTGTGGAATAAGGTTCCCATCTTGATCCCCGCCTCCCTGTGGTAAGCAATCTCTACCTCTAACTCCTGTATGACTAGCTTTCTCTGATGGTCCTCGTCCCTTAGCTTCTGGAACTCATAATCTCTCTCATGGGCCTCGGCCTCCAGCTCCTGCACTCTGCAGTCCAACTCTAGAATACGCTCCTCGTACTCTCCCAGCATCTGCTCCTTCAGGTTAGGCTCGTAAGAGTCCTCCATGGGCTCCTCCTCCGTAGGCTCGTCCTCAACATGATCGTCCTCTATAGGCTCCTCCTCTGGATCAAACTCCACCTCAATCTCATCCTTATCGCCAGACTCGGATGGTGCAACTGCCTGCACTGGCACAGCCTCTAAAGGTGCCTCGTATACTACATGTATATCTCTGGGCTCCTCCTCAGCCACTGTACTAGGTACTCCTGTGTCTGCCATCCTACAATCACAAACACAAGACAAATAAACAGCAACTCCATTAGAATGTTAAATAAAACATAAGCTCATTGTATAGAATGAAGTTACATTTCATAACATACTAAATCTCTCAAGGAAAACTCTACATGAGTTCTGTCCCCTTCTAACTTCCGAAGTTCTTCTAAATTATAATCTAAGGACACTCGCTCCTAAGGTTTATAACTATAGCTTTGATACTAACCTATGACGCCCCCAAATTTGGACCGCCATAGAGCCTCTTGAATTCGGTTCATCACGTTCTACAATCTAATACAATAATAATAATAATATGACTAAATGTCGCATCGCACAACGGAATAAAACACAACACTACTACTGAATAGATTACATTAAATTAATATAATTTATTCACGCCCCAAAGTCTCGTAACTTAAACATTGCTTACATAGCTTAAACATATCTTAAGCATATATAAACTTAACTAATACATAACAGCATAAGTTCTTATTATAATCATAAAGTTCTACATAAATAAAAGCTACTCTGTAGCCTTTCCCTTGCACTTGTCAGCGCCCGAAGGTCCGCCATGCTCTGCCTTAACTGAAATATTTTAGGGAAAGCAAGAATGAGCAACAAGTTTGCTCAGCAAGTAATATAACAACAAGGGTGAGTAATATAGTTCTCGAATCCAAAAGGGTATATAGCAAGGTATGATAGTTCAAGAATAGCAAGACTTATCAACAGTTCTCAATAACTGTCGCTAAGGACAGCAGATTATCAATAAGATTCAATTGCTAAATCAATTCAAGATTTCAAGATAATTGAATACTGAGCAGTCACTAAGGACTTTGACCTTCTACTAGAATTAACAGAAATATACTGATAATCTAATAAAAAGAAGTACAACAGGTGATCAGCCTAAAGTACCCTATATTATTAATAACATTCAATCGTACTCAAGTGCGCACGTCAGTCCCCCGACAAATATATTCTCCCTTCAAAGAAGGTTGTTCATCTCAGTCAATATAAGACTCCGCACCAATCAATTGGTTTGGATAGCTTTATCGTTATGATATAAGTCTAGCCAAATCAAATGGCATAGACCACTATTTATAAATTCAATACTTGATAGTAAAGTTCGAAGAATATAATCGACTTTATCGTAACTATAACACAATAAGTCATAATTTGAATAACTCACTTGCACAACAATAAACTTAATACGAATTCAATAAGAATAACGTTCAAGTACTTGCTTACAATAGCCGTTGAATAAAGTAATGCAAGGGTTTAGGATACTTGCCTTAAGCGTAGTTTATCCACGTAAAGTAAATCAACACTTTCGAATCCTATTATAATATATTACATGTATAGGATGTTCATTAGCTAAGCACGTTCAATACACAAGCTTGATATGTAAGTTAGATATACACATATTGTTCTAACTCAATCATATAGCCATATACGTATGTTATTATAACAATTCATAACACTAAGTTGGTTATGCCACTACTATCTCTAAAGTTCTTTTTATAAGTTAAACGTCTTCATATATCATCACTAACACATAAGACCACAACCAATACCAAACATATTCTATTTAGTAAGTTATAGCATTGTTATAAGTTAACTGTCAAAATCAGATTCAAGCATCAACATATGATATCACATAGCATATATACATGTTAAAGGGTCCTTTCATGCTTGTTCAACCTTTCCAAGTTCAATCATACATGATATAGTTCTAAATCACGGTTTCTAACGACTTAGGGTCATACAACGCCATGAATTCACATAAGCTATCATGCTTGTCATTTAAACATATAAGGTTGTCATATATTTTGTTGATAAGCATGCTCACATATTTTTATGTCATATATCTATAACTAGTATCGTTATTGGTTTGAAAACATGCTTAATTCATGTTTCATTCGTACTTAACTAACTTTCATGGTTTCTACATAGTGTGTGCACATGCATGATATATTAGCGATGTTTTTAAAGCACCCTCATGTATGCTCAAAATATCAGAACATATGACTTTGGTTCATGTGTGACACCCCCAAATCCGGGTACTTCGTTTCCACATGATTTGGTGTTCACTTTCTAACTATAACAAACATCTACCCAATATATCTCAAGATAAATTACAATCTTTATTCAAATAAGAAAATCTCTCTTAAAACAAGGGTTACAACCTTTTTTAAAAATCAATCCCAGGGTTACTCTAACCTTGACATAAACAATAAAGTGCAAAAATAAAAACATATCATTCAAGTCTTATTACAATCCTTCTCAATTAAATAAAAACAATTCTTCACTTGCTTTGCTTTCCCTTGCCCTTACTTGTAGACGGAGCATCATCGTTATCAACCTTAACTGAAATTGTTATTTAATGCAAGAGTGAGCAAACAACAGCTCACTGGAATTTAACAATAATAAATACATGAAAGGGTATCTTTAAAAAGAATCTGAACAACTTAGCTTGCTTCAATAATAAAGAATTGAATAATAATTCTCTATCAACATTAAAATTCGAATATAGAATTTATCTGAGGGACATAAGACCTTTGAACTCTTGTCCTAGGTTATAAATATTTCTATGTAAACCTTTAACAGTCAATAAGACTATGGATCTTAACTCGTACTTAGGGGGATCAGCCTTTCGTACCATGTATTGTGCACAAACATCTTAATGCTATGCGTAGTAACCTCCCCTAGTAAATAGGGTTGTTCAACTCAGTAATTTGAATTCAAGTCCGCACCAAAGAAACTTTGGTTTGGATAAGCTTACAAGGGTAATTTAGAATTCACGTTCATCAACTAAGGATTAGTTGAATCGACTTTCAATAATTCATAAATAAAAGAATTATGAATTAACATATGCTTTAGAACTAAACTTAAAGCATTTAAAATAATAACTGGATCTTACTTGAATAATAAGTTAAGATCATTTCAATTAAATAAACAATTGTCCAATACCGAAATGGAAAGGACATTCTCAACAATGAATATATGAACTCAAGAAATTATATAGAATTAACAAGTTTAGGGTTAGAAGACTTGCATAAGATTAATACAAGATCAGGGTTTAGAAAACTTGCATAAAAATTAATACAAGATCAGGGTTTAGAAAACTTGCCTCAAGCGCAAGCTACTTAACTCAATTCACGTACTTTAATACTTCCTACACATATATATTTAATCACAATAACCTAAATTAGTTAACACATAACTAATTCACATAATTGGTTAACCTACATGGTTAACTCATTCTAATTTAATAAACAATCAACTATCATATAGTTTATTACATCACACACATACTCACATAATTAAATTAATTATGTATTTAACTAAATTATAATTAAACAATTATAATTCAAACACTTAATCAAATTACATAAATTATAATTACCTTTTAAATTATAAACAAATTATAATTTATAATCAATTAAACTATATCATGCATTATAATTACACAAATTATAATTAATCATGCAATTATCAATTTATAATCCATAATTAAACATGCATTTCTTAAATTATAATAACATAAATTATAATTTAAATTAACATCTAATTGATTAAAATAAGTCAACTTCTATACATTATAATTTCACAGAATTATAATTTAAATTAAACATTTACTCTTAATTATAATTAAGTAACTCATTTACAATAAAACATTTTTAATCTAATTAAAGTTTTCAAATTTCTTTTATTTCCCAAATATGAATTTGTCACAATCATATAACAGCATGTTATATCATTTAAACATATGTCCACTATCAAGGAATAATTAAACTAAGGCTTTAAAATAAACTGCACAAGAACTAAAGTCACTGTCCAAGCACTGTGCACGGTGCAGCTGTGCAGCCTGGGCACCGGCGCAACTGCGCAGGGAAAGTATCTGGGAAGGGCAAGCGGCGCAGATGCGCAGCTCCTGGCCTTGCTGCCGGCGTAGCTGCGCAGCAACTCGGCCAGACGCAGACAGCCACAGCTCTCTGCTTTAGCGAACAACCCATACAAGCCAACAAACGGAAAATTACAATAACGTAGCCACTGTAACTTCATACACATGCAATAATACATATCATAACATGTTTCTACAACATAACAACCATCTAAATAATGATAATCACAAGTTTTAAAAATCCAATTTGGCCATTTTCATAAAAACTCATATTTTTCCAAAATAATCCACTGTAAGAAATTTTCTCCATCAATTCCACTTTATATACATCCATTATATACGTAATTGAATATAATCATCATAACCAATTCTAATTAGGCATAATAACACAAAAATTCCTAAATTTTCCATTCTAAAACCAATCAATATACATAAAACCATATGAACAAAACTTTTCCCATGAAACTTGTTTTAACAGTAGTTTAATTTCTGAAAACAAATCATTGATAGCATACATGTAATGGATTGCAACATCTTTCAATTCGTATAGCATGTAATTAACCAATTCTTGCATATCCACGCCAACATTACACTATATGAAGAAAATTCTTTTTCACAGAAAACTTATCATAAGGAAAACAACTACGTAAAGTTTTAAAAGCATTTGATATTGACTATACCTCTTATTAGATGATTTGAAAAAGAAAATGAAGATTAACTCTAGCTTTTCCCAATCTACCTTTACCTTCTCTTCTTCCTTTTTCTCTCAACTTCTCTGTTAGTTCTTTCCTTCTTCTTTAGTTTAGACTAATTTAACGTAAGCTAACGTATAATATAATACGTAGTAATAGATATAGACTTAATTATATAATATAACTGACAATTATCTCCTTTAATAAACATTCATCAGTTACAGAATTTTTAAAAACCAAAAGCCGCTAGGGCTTGTTTGGCAAGAGTACTTTATAAAAACAGATTTTAGTATTAAGACATTGTTTGGTAAAACGGTTTAAAAACAAATGTAAGGGCTTTGTTTGGTTAAAATCATTTAAAACTCTATTTTTTATTTTCATAATTCATTTTAACACCTACCTTAATGTCACACTTTAATTAATTAAATATTTAATATTCTTATTTAATCAATTAAAATCTAACATCAATTAATCACATAAAATTGCCACATAATTATAATTACTCGCTAACTATAATTTATGTAACACTTCATTACATAATTCATCTAATTCAATTATCTCAATTAAATTAGAACTATAATATAAAATTAATATACATTAATTAAATAAATATCAAACATTCATTTAATTAATATATAACACTTAATTAAATCACTCCATAAATTATATAATTTATTTATATAACTCAATAAATAAATCACATAAAATATTTATTTAACTCAATAAATATTTAAAATTATTATATAAAATCTCAATCGTTACAATCTTGCCTCCTTAAAAGGATTTTGTCCCCAGAATCACACATAAACAAAAAATCTCGTCTATTACATCATGCACTTTAGTTTTCCAAAACTTTCAAGTTTTAGCCTTTGAAATTATTTTAAAAGTAAATCATGTATACTAGTTTAATCTCATCATGTTAGACTATCACTTCATGCATAACTAAACCATATAGTCATGCTTACAAGGTCAGAATACCCATATGTTATGTATATAGCGAAGTTCGTTTATGAAATTCTAAGTTCATTTCAAAACTATAAGTTTTCTTAGCAAGGTATATTAATGAAGTCAAAACAACTTATGCTACCTCAAGAAGCATGTATACACATGATATCATGTCCTCCATACATTGTTAAAGTGATACCAACTTGTTAGCATATAGCAGAAATTTAACAGAAACAGAAAACTTAATGCCAGGGCCTGGCACAGCTGCGCTACGCCCTAGTACAATACTAGCGCAGCTGCGCTGGGTCTCGGCCAGCAATTTCAAGCCAGGTTTTGGCGCAGCTGCGCTGCACCCCAGTATAAACAAGGCGCAGCTGCGCCGTGTCTTATTTGTATCAGAAATCTTCCTGCTTCGGCAGGACTTAGGCCAAATACCAAACTTCCTTCACAATTTCAATTATACACCAACTACATTGCCTTACTAACAAACTTATAAGTCTATATAACAACTAAGAAAGTACTTCCCAATTCAATTATCATTTATTTCAACATAATCAATAATGTAAGAAATTTACAGAATAATGAATATGGTAGAGAAATATACCTCTGCTAACTTGTTTTGCTAAGCTGAACTCTCTCCAATTCTCAGAATGCTATTACTGATATATAACTTGCTCTAACTTATATACTTAGGAAAATTCTCAGCATTTGATTTGTGAAGAGGAGGGACTATATTTATAGAAGAATTATTATACAGACAAAGCTTTTGCATTCCAAAACAAACCAACGAGATTATGAATTATATGAAGGTTAAGGAGAAGTTGGTGTGTAGTTGTTGAATCTCATCATAACGCCTACTCCCCATGAATGATTAGCTACAAGGTTATCTAAGTTTGCTGAAATTGAGAAGAATGGTAGGCTTTAGCCTTTCACGTGTCGGAGAGATTGAGGGACTCTCATTGTGGGACAAACAATATATCTCAGCATTTGAAAGGAGTATTAGTGATAGTAGTGTGCGTACAAGCCAATCATGTATGATGATAAAGCACATACTTTGTAAACAATCTTATTTATTTATTAATAAAATATTTATTTAAGACATATAATTATCTACATGGTGCTGTTTTTATAATATGTAAATAACCCATAGTTTTAAGCAATGCTTTTAAAATCATGATGAGATCATGATAATGAGATCTAAATTCTTAGAAAGCTTAAAAACTAAAATAGTTTCCAATTGTGGGATTACTAAAATGGGGATTAGTAAACCCGGATAGATTGGTACATATGTTGCTTGCTCATTGGATGAGGATGACTGATCTCATGGTCATTTGTGTGGAGACACTAAAGCAAGTATGTAGGTGCTTATTGGAGAATAAGTTCACTGAACGTGACTCGCTATGGAATACCTAATGGAGTTTTACTCGCCTGTCAATAGGAATTCCTAATGTGATAGTAGTACAAGTGATCCTTGGACTTGAGATCATCATAGTATCTTGTATGTAATGAATTATACTTTGACTAATTCCTTAAGGCCTTTTAAGGCATATATAGGGTATGCTTGGGTATAATGAGTTACATATGGAGATAATGAATGATCAATAAAGAATCTACCACCTCTAGTAAAATAGGAGATATGTCCTATGTGATTCGTTAAATGACAACCCAAGAATCCTTGGCCAAGGTAGAATGAAATTAGAAAGAGGTTTCTAATTTGCATTATTTGGAGTTGTGCATTTTCTAATCGAAATACATATGATTAAATAAATTAAGACTTGACAGTAAATCCATGTCTTATATTTAATTGGGACATTGTATGGTGGAAGGACTGAATTGTACGGTAACTATCAACTCACAGGTTCTTTTATGATTAATGTTGAAATTTATATTATCTGGAAAGTCGTTGATCGCTAGGGAGGCTTATCCCTATTGTAGAATAAATCTTATTTATTTAAATAGATTATTAGTTTAATTTATTTATTTAAATAAGATTAAAATTGTTCTAATTGATTTATTCATATCCGGTTTAATATGGAGAATCTAAAGGGTCACACCATAAAAGGAAGAATAATTATTTAAGAAGAAAACGGCATGATAGTAATAATGCATTAAGTATAATTAATTTAATCTATGGTGATAGAATAAATTAAATAGCTTAATGTTTATTATTTAATATTTAAAAAATATTAAATATAAATTAATAAGAGGAGTCTTATTATTATTATTATTATTATTATTATTTTAATTCTAAAGGAGTTTAGGAATTAATATAATATCAGTACTCTCTCTCAATCCTAATAAAGATTAGGATATAAATTAATTAAAAATATTTAATTAATTAAATAAAATCCTATTCTAATTGGATTAGGAGGGTTAACCTAATATCTATATAAGAGAGTCTTATATCAGAAATAAGGTACGTGAATTTTTCCAAGAGTTAGGAGTACACATATTCTATAGAGATAGAAACAAGGGTTAAGCCAATAACCCATCTTCTTAGGTTCTTCATCTTCCTTGGTGGATCACCGTTAGAGGCCAAACAATTGGGTGGCTGACATTGATCAAGGGAAGGAGCCACTACAGAGGAATCAAAGGAATCAAAGGAGTAGAACTTGTACCTGAGGAAGCTTGGATCTTCAAAGGTATAATTCCATGTTCTCTCTTTTCTGTTATTGATAACTAGCACAAAGCATGATCATGGTTATGGGTTTGTATAAATTTTTGAAAACCTAGTTTTTGCGTTTCCGCCCTATTTATGTGATTTGATTGCATGATTGAGTTACGTACAAACCCAACAGTGGTATCAGAGCCAATCTTGTGCTAATTATCAGTCTATGTGATTCCATACATGTATGATATGCGATTGGATCGAGTTCTGGGCAACAAAAAATTTTCAGATTCTGCGAAGCTGCGCAGCTGCGCCGGTACAAGGCAATATTGCTGCGCAGCTGTACCGGTTACTGTTCCTGGTTTTCATGCTGCGCAGCTGCTCCGGTTCCCTTTACATTCTTGGCGTAGCTGCGCCACTGGACAGGAACTGAATTATTTTTTTTTTATTTAATTAAATGAATGGTTTATTTAATTAATAAAGTTTTAATATAAAGATGTTTATTTTATATGAAATGAGATTTCAGAATTGCTAAAATTAAAGAGTTTAATTTGGAATTGTTTTTGAATGAAATAAAGGAGTTTATTTTTCCAAAAACAAATTTTAGCAAACTTTTGCCCATTAATTGATATTAATACATATATGGAATGAATTTATTTTCATGAGATGAATAAGTTTTATTGATACGTATGATGATATGTATGATAATAAAAGGGGTTGATTATGGACTATGACCAATGTGATTGGATTTTATTTTGGTTGAATGTTTGAATGAATGGGTTTTATAAAATGGGGTCTGCGTACCTCGTCTTCTCTAGTTTTATTCTCGATGTAAATTCTATCTCCTTTCTATGTACTTCCCCTTGACTGCTGATCAAGGTTTCTATTTAATTTTAAATAGTTAATGTAATAGAGATAGTTAGAATTATTTTGAAGAAATTGGAAGTCAAGGAGCAAGGAGCGCGTGAAGACCCGTTTGTATGGAGCCCAGGTTTAAATGTAATAGTTACATTTAAAATTTAAATTCTTGCACTCCTAGGTTTAACCTTTTGGTTCACTTGGTGGCTCTAGTGAACCAAACTGGAATAAAAGTCCATAATCAATTCGGGTAGAATATAGTATTCTATATTGCATGCTAAATATTATATATATTATATTTTATGCAAACATGCTTCGCTTGTTTAATAAAATGACGCGTATTTTATATATATATATATATATGTGCATGCGCGCTAAACAAGATGAGACAAATAATAACAAACCCCTCAAAGAAATAATATTAAGTCTGAAGCGTTCAAATGATATTTGGAATATCGAACGTCGCCTTCTAGCATGATTAATTAATAGAGTATTAAATATTTAATATGAGTTTGTTTTGCTATCCACAAGGCGAGTATTAAATATTTAAGATGTTAATTAATCACATTTGATGCTTATCAAGAAAATTGAACGATCTAGTTTTGTTGTGCTATCCACAAGGACGAAAAATTTTCTTTTTGAATTTATGGAAGTGCTAGGCTGAACTTAACATAAATCATTTTAGTTCGGATGCGCACACACATGACCATTATGATTTAAGAGGCAAAATAAAAGGAGTTACATGGTGATGTAATTGACAAGAGTTGTCTACCTCTTTATTTATATATCGCTTGTTGTGCTATCCACAAGGTTATATACATTTGAAATGGGATCCTTAATCTCACTAGCAAATCTTTAATTAGATATTGCCGAACTATATAAGTGAGGGTAATATAGTTTGATGAAAATAGTGGGAGATACCAATTTAAAATAAAGAACTAAATTTATTTTGGTGTGCAAAGTTAATAAAATGAATGTTTGCTAAAATGTTGTCTTTTCACATGCAGAATTTTAAAAATGTCAAAATCACTAATCTCACTACGAAGCAGATTTGATGCAAATAAGCTTATCGGCCCGAATTATGAGGATTGACTAAGAAATCTGAGAATTGTTCTCACTACTGAAAAGATTTCTTATGTACTAAATTCCACTATCCCTGAATCTGTTTCAGAAACAGCCTCTGATGAAGAGATTGCCACTTTCATTAAGTGGCAAGATGATGCATCTGTGGCTCAATGCATCATGCTCGCATCCATGAATAACGAGCTTCAGCGTCAGCACGAAAAAATGGATGCTCCTGCTATGCTGCTTCACCTCAAGGAGTTGTATGGTGAACAGAGTAGGACTGCTAGATATGAGATATCTAAGGAGCTCTTCCGATCTCGGATGACCGAGGGCACTGCCGTCGAGACTCATGTTCTGAAGGTAATCAATTTGATTGAACGCCTTGGACAGCTTGGGTTCGTCATGGATGGGGAGTTGAGTCAAGACTTGGTCTTGCAGTCACTCCCTAAGACCTGCTCGCAGTTTGTGGTTAATTTTCACATGAATAAGCTAAATGTCAGCTTGCCTGAGCTGCTTAACATGCTGAAAACTGCAGAAGGTCACTTCTCATCCAAGAAGAACCATGTCTTGATGGTGGATTCTTCCAATAAAAGGAAGAGGCCCAAGGTGTCTTCTGAAAAGAAGAAATATAAGAAGGCTAAGGGAAAAGGGACAGAAAAGGAGCAAAAGAAACCTGAACCAGCTAAAGGAATGTGCTTTCATTGCAATGAGCCGGGACATTGGAAGACGAACTGCAAGAAGTTTCTAGCAGAGAAGAAGCTTGGAGAAGCTTCGACTTCCAATCAAGGTTTGTTTATGATTGAAATTAATTTTTCTGAAAGTCATAATTCTACTTGGGTATTAGATACCGGCTGTGGTTCTCACATATGTAATACTGTGGAGGGACTGGTCAGAAGTAGAAAGCTGAAAAAAGATGAGGTGATCCTACGAGTGGGAAATAGAGCAAAAGTTGCTGCATTAGCTGTAGGAACTTATTGTTTAGCAATGCCTTCGGGCAAATCCATTTATCTTAATAACTGTTATTATGTTCCGAATATTATTAAAAACATTATTTCAATTTCTGTATTGGATATGGAAGGTTTTGACGTTATTATAAAGAACAATGGTTGTTCTATTTATAAAGACGATGTTTTATATGGTATTGGAAATTTGCGAAATGGACTTTATACACTTGACTTACAAGAAAATATATTTCAAATTGAACAAATTAAGAAAAGGAAAAGAGATGATATTAATTATACCTATATATGGCACTGTAGACTAGGTCATATCAATGAAACAAGATTATCCAAGTTGCATAAAGATGGGCTCCTCGAGCTATCTGATTATGAATCATATCCAACTTGTGAATCTTGTCTCATGGGTAAAATGACTAAATCTCCTTTTAGTGGAAAAGGAGAGAGAGTTACAGAGTTGTTGGCATTGATTCACACAGACGTTTGTGGACCTATGACAACAAGTGCACGAGGTGGGTATTCTTATTTTATTACTTTCACTGATGATCACTCAAGATTTAGATATGTGTATTTAATGAAATACAAATCAGAATCATTTGAAAAGTTCAAAGAGTTCAGAAGTGAAGTAGAGAAACAAACGGGCAAGAGTATTAAGATACTTCGATCAGATCGAGGTGGAGAATACTTAAGCAGTGAGTTTCTCAATTGTCTCAGAGAAAATGGTATAATCTTATAATGGACTCCTCCAGGTACACCACAGTTAAATGGAGTATCTGAAAAGAGAAATCGAACACTGTTGGACATGGTTCGATCCATGATGAGTTTTACCGACCTTCCAATTTCCTTCTGGGGATATGCCCTAGAAACGGCTGCATACCTACTTAACAAGGTACCTACTAAATCCACCCCAAAGACTCTATATGAGATGTGGAAAGGGAGGAAACCAAATCTTAAGCATGTTAAGACTTGGGGTTGTCCAGCTTATGTCAAAAAGTTTGAAAATGATAAGCTACAGACTAAATCCGATAAGTGTAGATTTGTGGGATACCCTAAAGAAACCGTAGGGTATTATTTCTATCATCCAACTGATCAAAAGGTGTTTGTTGCGAAACATGCTACCTTCTTGGAGAAAGAGTTTATCCATAAAGGGGTCAATGGGAGTAAGATATATCTTGAAGAAGTTCAAGAACCACAAGTTACCACGGACCAAAGTCAAGTACCTAACCAAGTAGAAGAACCTACTGTACCACACCCTGTTCATAAATCTGGAAGAGTACCGCAGATACCTGAGAGGTATGGATTCGTTATAGAGGATGACGATGAGGTACACATCATGAATGATGATCCATTGAATTACGAACAGGCTATGAGTAATAAAGATTCAGGGAAATGGCTTGAAGCCATGAAATCCGAAATGGACTCCATGTATGAAAACAAAGTATGGACTTTGGTTTCACCACCTAAAGGTATTAAACCTATTGGGTGTAAATGGGTTTTTAAGAAAAAGACTGGAGTAGACGAAAAGGTAGAGACCTAGAAGGCCCTACTGGTTGCAAAAGGTTTCAAACAAAGACAAGGAGTTGACTATGATGAAACCTTCTCACCAGTAGCCATGCTCAAGTCCATTCGGATTTTGCTTGCGATTGCAGCTTACAACGACTATGAGATCTTGCAGATGGACGTGAAAACGGCCTTCCTCAATGGGAAACTTGAGGAGGATGTGTATATGACACAGCCAGAGGGATTTGTTTCAAAGGTTGGAACAAATCAAGTCTGTAAGCTGCAACGATCCATTTATGGATTGAAGCAAGCTTATCGTAGATGGAACATTCGTTTTGATGAGACAATCAAAGAGTTTGATTTTATCAAAAATGACGATGAACCATGTGTGTACAAGAAGGTTAGTGGGAGCGTAGTATCATTCCTTGTATTCTATGTTGATGATATATTACTGATAGGGAATGACATTCCTATGTTACAATCCATTAAAATCTGGTTATCTAAAAACTTCTCCATGAAGGACTTGTGTGAAGCATCCTATATTTTGGGGATAAAGATCTATAGAGATAAATCTAAAAGGATGCTCGGCTTATCCCAAGGAACGTACATTGATACGATGCTAAAGTGGTTTAGCATGGAAGATTCCAAAAGAGGTCTCATGCCGATGAGCCATGGAATAAATCTCCCCAAGAAACAGGCCCCAAAGACACCTGAGGAGAGAGACCGTATGAGTAAGATCCCTTATGCTTCTGCAATAGGATCTATCATGTATGGTATGATATGTACTAGACCGGATGTTGCTCACGCACTTAGTGTAACAAGCAGATACCAGTCAAATCCAGGAGAAGAGCACTAGAAGGCAGTGAAAAATATCCTAAAGTACTTGAGAAGGACTAAAGATATTTTTCTTGTCTACGGTGGGTCTGAATTAAAACTCGAGGGATTCACGGACTCAAGTTTTCAAACAGACCAAGATGACAGTAAATCTGTTTCAGGGTATGTGTTTACCTTGAACAGAGGTGCAGTGAGTTGGAAGAGTTCCAAGCAGCAAACAGTTGTTGATTCAGTGACAGAGGCAGAGTATATAGCTGTAAGTGAAGCTGCAAAGGAAGCTGTTTGGATGAAGAAGTTCATAACTGAACTTGGTGTGGTTCCTAGCATCGGAGAAGCAGTTCCCGTATACTGTGACAACACCGGAGCGGTTGCACAGGCTAAGGAACCCAGGTCTCATCAGAAATCTAAACACGTGTTGCGGCGATTTCACTTGATCAGGGAGATCATTGAAAGAGAAGACGTCACCTTGGAGCGTGTGGACTCTCAAGACAACATTGCAGATCCATTTACTAAAGCTCTAACACAACAGCAGTTTGATCGTCACTTAGAGAAGATGGGTATGAGATACCGTGGCGATTGGCTTTAGTGCAAGTGGGAGATTGATAGTAGTGTGCATACAAGCCAATCATGTATGATGATAAAGCACATACTTTGTAAACAATCTTATTTATTTATTAATAAAATATTCATTTAAGACATATAATTATCTACATGGTGCTATTTTTATAATATGTAAATAACCCATAGTTTTAAGCAATGCTTTTAGAATCATGATGAGATCATGATAATGACATCTAAATTCTTAGAAAGCTTAAAAACTAAAATAGTTCCTAATTGTGGGATTACTAAAATGGGGATTAGTAAATCCGGATAGATTGGTACATATGTTGCTTGCTCATTGGATGAGGATGACTGATCTCATGGTCATTTGTGTGGAGACACTAAAGCAAGTATGTAGGTGCTTATTGGAGAATAAGTTCACTGAACGTGACTCGCTATGGAATACCTAATGGAGTTTTACTCGCCTGTCAATAGAAATTCCTAATGTGATAGTAGTACAAGTGATCCTTGGACTTGAGATCATCATAGTATCTTGTATGTGACAAATTATACTTTGACTAATTCCTTAAGGCCTTTTAAGGCATATATAGGGAATGCTTGGGTATAATGAGTTACATATGGAGATAATGAATGATCAATAAAGAATCTACCACCTCTAGTAAAAGAGGAGATATGTCCTATGTGATTCGTTAAATAACAACCCAGGAATCCTTGGCTAAGATAGAATGAAATTAGAAAGAGGTTTCTAATTTGCATTATTTGGAGTTGTGCATTTTCTAATCGAAATACATATGATTAAATAAATTAAGACTTGACAGTAAATCCATATCTTATATTTAATTGGGACATTGTATGGTGGAAGGATTGAATTGTACGCTAACTATTAACTCACAGGTTCTTTTATGATTAATGTTGAAATCTATATTATATGGAAAGTCGTTGATCACTAGGGAGGCTTATCCCTATTGTAGAATAAATCTTATTTATTTAAATAGATTATTAGTTTAATTTATTTATTTAAATAAGATTAAAATTATTTTAATTGATGTATTCATAACCGGTTTAATATGGAGAACCTAAAGGGTCACACCATAAAAGGAAGAAGAATTATTTAAAAAGAAAATGGCATGATAGTAATAATGCATTAAGTATAATTAATTTAATCTATGGTGATAGAATAAATTAAATAGCTTAATATTTATTATTTAATATTTTAGAAATATTAAATATAAATTAATAAGAGGAGTCTTATTAATATTATTATTATTATTATTATTTTAATTCTAAAGGAGTTTAGGAATTAATATAATATCAGTACTCTCTCTCAATCCTAATAAAGATTAGGATATAAATTAATTAAATAAAACCATATTCTAATGGGATTAGGAGGGTTAACCTAATATCTATATAAGATAGTCTTATATCAGAAATAAGGTACGTGAATTTTTCCAAGAGTTGGGAGTACACATATTCTATAGAGATAGAAACAAGGGTTAAGCCAATAACCCATCTTCTTGAGTTCTTCATCTTCCTTGGTGGATCACCGTTAGAGGCCAAACAATTGGGTGGCTGACATTGATCAAGGGAATGAGCCACTATAGAGGAATCAAAGGAATAAAAGGAGTAGAACTTGTACCTGAGGAAGCTTGGATCTTCAAAGGTATAATTCCATGTTCTCTCTTTTCTTTTATTGATAACTAGCACGAAGCATGATCATGGTTATGGGTTTGTATAAATTTTTGAAAACCTAGTTTTTGCGCTTCCGCCCTATTTATGTGATTTGATTGCATGATTACGTTACGTACAAACCCAACAATTAGTTCAAGGGCTATGTACATTTATATATAATATATTCACTTATACTATAATATATACATATATTATATACTTAGGTTGCAATTAGAGTTACAATGTAATCCCAATAATTAAATAATACTACCATTTAGTAAATTTAATTTGCACATATATAATCCATGTACACTTGCGTCCTGGAACTACTACGTCAGCCTCAGAGACAACCCTGAGGTCAAAAGACTCGACTGGGATCCAAGTTTTAGAATCAGCTCCCGGAAGTCAACCAGAGACCATACCGACACTACAGGCAGCCCCGGGAGGGGTACAACGGCCATTTTACAAACGTTCAACTGACTTGGTCAAACTCAAGCGAAATCGATTCCTCCAAAGTCAGAATGAACCCTAACGACGATCCCGAGTGGCAACAACGCAAGACAGCTCAACGAACAAACTGCGGGGAATCGAAGACTAGGTTATGAACCCGACTTCCTGGACCTGAAAAGTGTTTTTTCCTATGTCATTGCAACACTCTCAGCAAGAACTTTTCGAAAAAGTATCACACGCTTCAAACGGACGCTCCGATCAAAAGTTAGAAAGTTTTCGACAGAACATCGCATCGCTCAGAGTGCACGTACTTCGAGATGATTAAGCCGGGCATACGGGATCCACCTTGAGTGGTCGCACCTCTACTTGCAGCAGCCACATGTAGAGGTGCAGCTCCCCCTCTATAAATAGAGGGGCAGCCCCCTCTCATTTGCATAAGCAAGAAACGCAAAGCCCTATCCGACTGATTTTTCAACTCTTACACCTCTTCAAAACTCAAATATTTTCACTCCAACACGTAGATATACCCATATACTACCACATATCAAAAAAGCAGCGATAGTTTTGACCGTTTAAAGCCTACAATTCAGCAAAAAGCCTGTAGTGCAGCCCATTATAAGTATTTTTACGATCAGCAAGTCAATACTACTACTTTGCGTTGTTTTACAGCTGCACATTGAGTTTTATCTTCTAAATATGCCCCGAACTTAGTTCCATGGCCGTTTTCATCAAAAATTGATACATTTTTGTACATAAACTCCGTTTTCAATATTTTTACAACTCAAATTGACGATCCGTCAGCTCTAGTAGCTTCAATACACTAGCACACACAGTTTTGGCAACTTCGCCGGACTGGGTTGTCTTCCCAGTCCGGGTTTGGCCTTTTTTTGTACATATTTAACTACAAATGTACTAACATTTAAAATATGTTAAGCCTGAATTTCAAATCCGAGGTAGTTTACCGCTTTTATATTTATTTACGCATATATAAGCGATATTCACAATCACTGGTACTCACATCAGTCCTGGTTGACTACATTTTTGTCAATATATATATATATATATATATATATTTATATATTTTTAGCCGGCCTGGATTATTTCGTGGCCATTATACTGTTTTTGCACACTTCGCCATACTGGGTGCTCTCCCCAGTCACTGGTCGAGTACTTTTCTGCAATTTATATTTCAGTTCGGCCTGGATTATTCTGTGGCCTTTTTACTACTTTTATATATACTTATGCATCTATAAGCAGCTTTAACCATCACTAGTCATCTTCCCAGTCTTGCTTGACTACGTTTATGTCAATATATATATATATATATATATATATATATATATATATATATCTACATATATATTTCAATTCTAGTCCAGGCTTGCGAGTGAAAACCCATCGCCCTTTTTATCGCTTTTATATATATTTAACTATATATATTGCTTTGCTCAATTTATTCAACTGTTGCATTTAATATTCATTTGTATATTAATTTGCACTGATTTTTCTACGGGCGAACTAGATTTATCCAAATCTCGCCAATTCTAGCTTTCAACGATTCAAACAGGTCCCAACAGAACCTGAAATCTATAATGGTTGAGATTTTATTTAAATCTAGTTATTTTTATAGTTTCAGCTTCAAAAGCAACCTCGCGTCCCTTAGATTGCTATCTAGTGGGAACAAGACGCTTCGGCCGTGCGGACCGGGATTTACTGAATGAATCATTGGTTCTGGCTATCTTGGGATATTTATCTGCTTCTGTACAAATTTGAACTGTGCAGGTTTTCTAGCTACTCATATGTGAGCCTAGGAATCTTGGGATTCATGATCAAATTGATCAGAATCTGATTCCCATGATGGACAAACTTCGATTTTCAGATGTACCCTGCCAGTTTTCTATAAAATGTACACACACAAACCATAAAACGGCTATCTGGATTTAAGGTCTCAACATAGTGAAAATATGGATTGTCGTGTCAGCGTCCCTCCGATGGTTTTCATACCCATGAGGAGACCGACACTTTATATTTCTGTGGTCGAGGATGCCTCGCAGCCCGACAAATCACCATTTACATTCAGCCTTAAGGCTATAAAGATAAAATTGAAAGTGGCAATGTGCTTCAATTCCTATGTCAGCGTAGGGGTTTGATAAACAGCTTTCACAACATCACTGTCAATTCAATTCAAAAGCTTTTGCAAATCAAATTAAATGTTCTTGCAAATCAAATCAAAGACTGATTTTCAAATCAAATCAAACCCTTCGTATATAGGCTCAACGAAGCCTGTCAAAACTTTCAATCAATCAAATCAATAGGCCCAATTTTCAATCAGCATTCACTCATGCATTCCAGTTTTAAGGGAAATATTAAAAAGATTGTGGTACCGTGTTTACACGGGAGTCGTGGGGTGCCTAACACCTTCCCTACACTTAACCAAGCCCCTAAACTCAAAACTTTGATTTCAAAGATCAAGTTTCGACAGTGTCCAGCATTTGGGCCTCTTTTCAAATCAAACTCGATTGAGTTGGTACAACCATTTTCAAAACTACCAACTGGCAACTCTGTTTAAATCAAATCAAATCGTCGACATAAACACATGTTGGCCTCTTTCCTAAAAAACCCTTCAAAACCTTTTTCGCAATAAAAAGAATAAGGGTAGAGATAACTTAGGAAGATCAATTTGAGGAAAATTGGGTTACGAACCGACCCGCTGTATTTCTTAAATTTTCCAACGTGGACAGGTGGCGACTCTGCTGGGCATAATAAAGGGCTTAGGCCTCTTTCAATCTTTTCAAACATTTACCTTTCAAAACTATTGAATGTGTGAAATCGTGCGTCTCCACAGTCAATGGATGAGTGAATGCTGCGTCTTTCATTGAATGTATGAATGCTATGCCTTTACATTTAATGAATGAGAATGAATGCTTTAGTGCTTCACACCCATATTAGTGCTTCGTACGAACTGTCATTGCATGCATAAGCGGTGAGGCCGATGTATGTGAATGTATGCTGTGAGTCCCTCCAACAGGAGGCTAACCCGATCGGTGATAAGTAAGGACTCTGGGGACAACTAAGTCTCCGGGGCTGCCTCCTGAAAATACACCACCCAGATTCACTCCAGTTGAACGATCGGATTAACTTCCCTTCTAGTAGATTGCGATGATCTGGGAACCTTCATGCCGAAACAAAAACCGCGAGAGTAACCTAAGATAGTTCAGCTTCTGATTAACCAAATCCGAAGGGAAGCTTCTTCATACCTTCCTCTTTCAATTCCATGTCAAGTCTCCAATTACTGAGGAGCACAATGCAAAAGATAATAATGAAAGATTTACTTTCCTGTCAAATATCCTGTCATCCTGCAATCAAAACAACTAATCTTGGTTTTGCAGGTTAAACTTTAAAAACACACATCATAAATGCATCCAGTCATTACTTACCACAGGAAACTGACATGCCTACATTTTGGTGTAGGTAGGGAAAAATTGGTCTTATCACTAGATGAAAGGCCAAGAAAGCACACAGTCCACCTACGGACATGGCTTCAAGTGCTCCAGAATCCACCCCTATGTCTAGGGAAGAATTCGAAGGATTGAAAAATCAGATAGCCGAGCCAGCCGATTTTCTTCGAGAGCAAAGCAAGGCCTTCAAAGAGAAACAATCTCAAAATCATCCAGAACCAGGAGCATCTGGTAGTGCTGCTGGGGGTCAAGATACAAAAAGGCCGAAACTCAGATCCTTGGACCCCAGAACCAGGATGCAACCAACAAAACTCTGGAAATCACCATCCTAAACAAAGAATAGGAAGTTGGTGACATTCTCAAAAAAATGCAACAAATGGAAGAAACCCTCCGGTCCATCAAAGGGACTGGGGCATTTGGAAGTGTCAATTACTCAGATCTATGCATATTTCTCGGGACTCGGTATCCCGAAAAATTCCAAGTCCCTGATTTTGAGAAATATAACGGATTAGGGGATCCTTATACACACTTGAAAGTTTACATAGGAGAACTCGAATCCTATGCTGAGGATGAGAAACTTCGAATGCAGTTATTTTAGAAGAGTTTAACTAGAGAAGCCAGAGCCTAGTATGCCCATCTGGACAACTCCAAAATCAACAGTTGAGAAGAATTGGACCATGCCTTCCTCAGCCAGTACAGTTTCCAACCTCGGCTGGCTCCAGATCAGTATCAAATTACCAAAATCAAGAAGAATAACATTGAATCATTCAGAGAATATGCCCAGCGATGGAGACGGGTAGCAGCACAAGTCACCCCTGCCATGACAGAATCTAAAATAGTCATGACTTTCATTGATATTCAAGAAACTCCTTATTATGAAAGGGTCCTAGCAAGCATAGGAAAACCTTTCTCTGAAATGATCAAGCATGGCAAAATGGCCGAAGTGGGACTCAAGTCCAGAAAAATAAAAGACCTAACGGCACTTGAAGCTGTTGCTAAGCATATCCAATCCGGAAATTAAGGGAGTAATCCCCGGAGGGTCCATAAAAAGACAGATGAAGAAGTTTCCTTAGTGTTACAAGGACAAAATTCAAGCGGTAATTCAAACAATACACCCATTCAAAGGAGGAACTATACCCCTTTCCAAGCTGCAACACAGCCTTCAAATCCTTCATTCCAGAAAAACATGGTGGTCAGGCACAGAAGGACTTTCACCCCACTAGGGGATTCACTCGAGAACGTCTTCAAACTTCTGGCAGCTCAGAAGAAAATTGGACAACTCCTTCCGCCAACTAACACTAATTCAAGGAACTTCGAACCTAGCAAAAAATGTGCTTATCATTCCGGATCACCGGGCCATGACACCCAAGACTGTTGGTCCCTCAAGCACAAAATCCAAGATTTGATTGATAGCGGAGAAATTATGGTCACAAAACCAGATCAACCGCATGTCCAAGATAACCCCCTCCCACAGCACAAAGAGGAGAGTGTCAACATGATCAACACTTCAAGTGGAGAAGGATCCAAGTACCTCCGCTATGTTGAAGAATTAACTCAATCCAACAACATTAGCCCAATGAGTTGGGAAGCTTTTGAAAAATAATAACTGATAGAGCAAGAGATAAAGTCTATCAAGGAATAAATTGAGCAGTTGGCTGAACTGGTCGTCTACCAACATCAACTCACCAGAAAGATGTTGAAGCAAATCCATCAATCTATTGGCAGTCGCTCTCCTCCAGCGAAAGTAAATTCCAATCAAGATTATCACCAGACTTATGAGCATACACCCTGGACTGATAAGGGGGTCGAAGAAGCAAGTGTCCAAGCAGGTAGGAAGAAATCCTGCAAATGTTGATCAACGATACAGAAGATTGCTGGGCTCTTCGAAACTTGATTCAAGACCTTATTGAAAGGGGTGACCTGATCAGAGGAGATCAAATCCTCGACACTTCAGATAAAAACAGCCTCTGGATACCCAATGAATGGTACCAGGACACAGTGGCTGTTATATCCTGCGACAAGGAATCAATCCTCACACCCCTGGTGATGACAGGGAAAGGGGTCCAAGACAAACAAAATCCTACGAAGGTGGCTGCACCTCAGCCCCTAATTTTTCCCTTCAGACCTCAGTATCCGATTACCAGTCTGAAGAAGGTCCCATGGAACTACGGGGACATTGAAGGCTCTGTGGCAAAAAACATCTGTCAAAGGATAATCCATTATACCTACCTCAGCGGGTGATTAAACCAGTCATCAAAGCCAAAGAAAGGATGGCTGAAGAAAAGATAAAAGAGTTCCTCAAAAAGATGGGACATAATGAAATCAAGATAGTGCAAAGATTAAAAGATGAACCCAAGCAAATTTCCATCCTTGACTTGGTCCTATCATCAGAGGATCACCATAACATCCTAGTAATAGTGCTAGAAGAACTCATCTGCCACACACGGTAGACACAGAGAAATTCTGTCACATGATAGAGCACATTTTTAACAACAATGTGATTTCTTTCACAGACAATGATATCCCGGCTGAGGGAATGGGCCACCACAAGTCCCTGCATATAGCCGTTATGTCCTTCGGATACGTGATCGGAGGAGTGCTTATTGATGGAGGATCTTCCCTCAATATTTGTCCATATGACACGTTGGAAAGAATGAAGATCAATCCAAACTGGATCAAAGCCAGTCACATGGTTATCCGGGCTTTCTATAAATCTCGCCTCCAGGCTATGCGAGAAATCGAGCTTCCTCTAGAAATTGGTCCACACACCTTCTACGTATCTTTCCAGGTGCTCAACATAGCCACCGACTACAACTTGTTGTTGGGCAGGCCATGGATCTATATGGTCGAGGCTGTTCCATCCTTCCTCCATCAGCAACTCAAGTACATTATCAACGATAGCCTCATCATAGTGAATGCCGAACCGGAATACCCTACCCACATACAAGGGGATATGCCAATGATTATCCTGGACGCCGGGGTTGAGCCTGCAAGTTTTCAAGCTCTCGAGGTGAGTGATATTCAATATCTACCGATTAGGGCACCATCCTAAAGCCTAAAATTTCCACTAAAGTAATGACAGTGGGCCATGAAATGGTAGCTACAGGTTTCCAGCCTGGAGAAGGGTTAGGAAAGAGCAAGCACGACATTAAGATGCCAATCCAAATCCCAAGTCAGATGGGAAGAGCAGGATTGGGATTTACATTCAGGTCAAACCACCGGAATCCACACAAATACCCCAAGGCTCAAGCCTCCACAATTCTGCTTCCAAATAAATATCGGATGGGTGAAACCTACGAGAAAGATCCCTACGGGAGTATCAGCTATGCTATTTCCTTCAATCATACCTGTCCATAGAAGGAAAGCCCTTAAGCCTGAGGCAGATAGCAAAAAAGGTAAAGAAAAGTTCCTTTACGAAGGTCGAGACCCATTCGCTAACACGAAAGTCATTATCAACTACGAAGGGATGAATGATGAACTCCCAGATAGTGATGACGAAGATCGTGCTCACTTTCCTCACAGCAAACAGAGGAACAATCCCCAGAAAAGCCTCGGCCCTATCCTAAAGGATGCCTCAGTTGTCATCCAAGACGAGACAGACGAGCACACTTCCAGCATCCTCCCTATCCATGAGGATCTAACACTGGACAATTGGAGCAGTGTCCCTTGCCTCAGTCGAAAAGGGTAAAGGGGCAGACAGTCAATCTGCCCTTAATCATGCTTTCATTTACTGCTTACTTTTAATTGCACAGCTGGAGTAGTCACTGTTGTCATGCTTTACAAATGCCATGTGTAATTAAGCAGTTGTATATATTAATGAAAGCATTTTTTTTCAGGATCCAAGCATTGGATGTGTGTGTCTCTACTGATGAGATGCCAACCAGTCAACATAACTCCAACTGTGATGCAAGATTGAGCTTCGACTTGACGGAACTTGATCAAGAGGAGGAAGATGACTATGAGGTGCCAGAGAAGATCAAGGAATGGGTCAAAGACAAACCCAAACCAAACCTTGACAAAACCACCACCATCAATATAGGAGCCTCTGAAACCATCAAAGAAATCCAAATAGGTTCAGACCTCACATCAGATCAAAGAGTCGACCTGATCGAACTCCTAACACAGTACTAGGATGTATTTGCATGGTCACATGAAGACATGATCGGTTTATCCATAGACATTGTCATCCATCAAATGCCCATCAAAGAAGGGTTCAAACCAGTCAAACAAAAGCTCAGGCGATTGAAACCTGGGTGGAGTCTCAAAGTAAAAGAAGAAGTTGTTAAACAATTCAAAGCCGGGATCATTATGGTATCAACATATCCTGAATGGCTATCAAACATAGTCCCAGTGCCTAAACCTGGAGGGAAGGTACGAGTCTGCGTGGATTACCGAGATCTAAACAAAGACTGCCTCAAGGATAATTTCCCGGTACCTTTCATCCACATCCTGATCGACAATACTGCGCAGTACGACATATATTCCTTCGTAGAATGCTTTTCTGGTTATCATCAAATCATGGTTGGTGAAGAAGACCGGGAGAAAATAGCTTTTATCACTCCTTGGGGAAATTTTTTCTACCCACGACTATCCTTCGGCCTCATCAATGCCGGAGCAATGTATCAGCGAGCAATGCTGGCCCTCTTTCATGATATGATGCACAAAGAAATAGAAGTCTATGTTGACGACATCATCATCAAATCCTGGAGGGAGGATGATCACATAGACTATCTCAGGAAGTTGTTCAACCTGTTGCGCAAGTACAACCTCAATCTAAATCCCGCCAAATGCGCTTTTGGCGCCAAGGCAGGAAAATTGCTAGGATTCCTGATGAGCAATCGGGGCATTGAGTTAGGCCCTGCCAAGATCAAAGCCATTTTTGAAATGCCTGTGCCTCGTACAGAGAAGGAAATACGGGGATTCCTGGGAAGGATCAACTTCATAAGCAAATTCATTTCCCAGTTCACAGCAACTTGTGAACCCATCTTCAAGCTGTTAAGGAAGAATTCCTCCTTCAAATGGAATGAGGATTGTCAACAAGCCTTCCTTGCCATCAAAAAGCAGCTTGTCGAAGCACTTATTTTGGTAACTCCGAGGGATGGAGTCCCCTTATTCATGTACCTGTCCGTCAATGCCAATGCCATGGGCTGTATGCTAGGACAGAAGGATAATAGTAGAAAAGAAAGAGCTATGTACTACATCAGCAAAAGGTTCAGCAGCGGGGAACAGAAGTACACCCTGATCGAGAAAATATGATGTGCATTAGCATGGGCCGCCATGAGATTGCAACACTACTTGCATGGGCATACGACGTATCTCATATCCCACATGGATCCACTCAAATAGCTCTTCAACAAACCAATGTTAAATTGCCGACTGTCCAAATGGCAGTTGATTCTACAGCAGTTCGACATTGTTTACGTGTCTCAGAAGTCTATCAAATGCCAAGGCATTGCAGATCAATTAGTACAAGCACCTTCAGGAGGGTTTGAGCCCCTGGAGACATATTTCCCAGATGACGGGATTATGATAATTCAACAACTCTAGTCAGAGAATATAGTCCAACCATGGAAAATGTATTTTGACAGAGCGGTAAACATGGAAGGTTCCAGAACTGGGGCAGTCCTTATCTCCGGTACAAGTGATCAATATCCCGTGGCTACCAAACTTCTATTTGGCAACACCACAACACGGTCGAGTACGAAGGCTGTACACTGGGGTTGAAACTAGCCCAATCCATGTGTAACAAACACTTATTGGTCTTTTGATACTCCGATCTGGTCATAGACAAACCACCGATAAGTATCTCACAAAAGAACTGCATCTGCTGCCATATCATTGTTAGGTCCACAAAATATTCCAGGAGTTCAAAGCAATAACCTTCATCCACATTCCTCGGGGTTAAAATGACTTTGCCAATGCACTGGCAACGTTGGCTTCATTAATTCGCATATCCAACAGGAGCGGGTTTCCCAATATCCAGTTCACAAATCAAAAAGCCCTAACATAGGGGAATTATATTGGAGAAGTATAAGACGAAATACCTCCTGTCAAGCAACCTTGGTTTCAAGACATCAAGGAATATCTCCGTGATGGATCTATACCTGCTGGTGCAAGCCAATCAGAGCATAAATGGATTCTCAGAATAGCCATGAAGTTCTATCTGAGTGGAGACGCACTCTACAAAAGGGATGCTGTAATAGGCCTGTTAAGATGCCTCTACAAGGAGCAAGCCCAAAGACTAATGGATGAAGTCCATGGCGGAGTCTGTGGTCCACACATAAGCGGCCATCTACTGGTTAAGAAGATAATCAGAACAGGACATTACTGGATCTCGCTCAAGGCTGATTGCGATGATTATATCAAAAGATGCTTTCAATGCCAAATACATGGAAATGCCATCCACGCTCCTCCCAATGAGCTGCACAACATGAGTGCACTATGACCTTTTTCTATGTGGGAAATGGACGTAATAGGTCCAGTGGAACCTAAATCCAGTAATGGTCATCGATTCATCTTCACTATGATCGACTACTTCACCAAATGGGTTGAAGCAGCCTCTTTTCCTAAAGTCACAAAAGAGGTTATCATCAGTTTCATTAGAAATAATGTCGTATGTCGGTATGGACAACTAGAGGTGATTTTATTAGACAATGCCAAAAACTTGAACAATCAAATGATGGTAGAACTGTGCGGCAAGTTCCACATCAAGCATCTCAACTCCGTTATTTATCAGCCCAAGATGAACGTTGCTGTCAAACCGGCCAACAAAAACATCAAGAAGATCAAGCAAAAAATGTCCGCCAATCACAAAGACTAGCCTGACCTGCTACTTCTCACCTTGTTAGCATACAGGACGTCAAAACGCACCTCTACTAGGGCTTCCCCCTATTCACTGGTCTATGGCATGGAAGCAGTCCTCCTCATAGAAGTAGAGATGGAGTCTTTACAAGTATTAATAGATGCTCAGATGGACGAAGATCAATGGTTGCAAGACCGATATCATCAACTGTCCCTGATAGACGAAAAGAGGGCCACAACCATTTTCCATGGACAATTATACCAGCAAAGGATCGCCAGGTCCTACAACAAGAAAGTCCGAATTCGGTAAGTCAAAGAAAGCGATTTAGTGCTAAAGAAAGTGCTGGCCAATCAGGATGAAGCCAAAGGAAAATTTGCCCCAAACTGGGAAGGCCCTTTCATTGTCAAGGAAGTGCTGATAGGGGGAGCCATCAGGCTACAAGAAGTGAACGGGAACGAATTTCCCCAACTCATTAATTCAGACACCGTGAAAAAGTATTACGTCTGAAGCACATGGATACCCGCATTTGGGTCCTATAAATTGACTCAGGTTCGGCTTTTTACTAGAAAAGTATGAACTTTGAATGACCTGATCTCCCTCAACCTGGGAGTACGTAGGCAACCATCTATGGTGCGGTCAAACCAAGTAAAAATCCAAAGAACTTGCGAATCCCAGCATCAAATTCCAAAGCTCATCAAACCAAATTCAAACCCCAGATAAACTCTTTTCAAGCCTCTTCAATTAAACAGCAAGAACTACGAATGACCTGATCTCCCTAAACCCGGGAGTATGTATGCAGCCATCTACGGTGCGGTTTGACCCATATAAAAAAACTAAAAAATGGAAGACCAGTCCCAAGACACTGAAGATAAATAAAAGCTAAATGCTGTCAAGCTGTCTGGCTACCAGACCCATTTGAGGAACTCCCTTGACATCTCAACTGTCAGTCCATCAAGGAGAAGCTCAAAATGCACCAACAACTACGAGTCATGACGGAAGTGGTAATCACTCAGCGATGACAATACATATCTAAGCAAGGAAGTATCTCAAAAATATTTTTCTCTAATATATAAACTGTTTTATATACATAGTGCCTTGTACATGACAAAAATGGCTGATCTAGTCTGTGCAGGAAAAATAAAGCTAGTTTATGGACCCAGGGATAAGCGGGTCAGCAATGCCAGCATGGCATCTCTCTCTGAAGATGGAGGAGAATCTGTAAGAGTAGTCCACTCAGCCTCCATATGGCTCAGAACATCCACAGTCATCTGTAAGGTGGCACTGTGGTCATCAATGTAAGCACTAATCTCGGTAACCAAACCATGGGTGTAAGATCGGAGAGCAGTACTATCAGCAATATGGAAATCACTAGAAGCTATAGCCTCATCCCTCTCTTCAAAAGCTGCATCCCGAGAAATCAAAGTCTCCTCAATATCAACATATGCTGCATCTCTGGCTGAGCGAACCTCGTCTCGCTCCACAATAGCGGTATCCAAAGCAGAGCGAAGCTCCTCCCGCTCAATTAATCTAGTATCTAAAGCGGTCCTGAGACCATCCCTCTCAGCAAAAGCTAAATCCCTGCCAGACAGGGCAGCCAACATCTGCGCTCTAGCTGAGTCTCTCTCAAAGGTCATCCTGAATAGAGAATCTGACAAAGCTGGATCTGTCCTTGTGGGAATAATCGGGGAATCACTAATCAAAGATACAGCTAAATCTGCGAATAGCTCATGCTCAGTAGGAGAATCTGGATCCTCCATGGGCTCCTCCTCATCAAAATCCACAAGCGGAGGTAAATGAAGCTCTGCTACTGCGACTGCGGTCTCTGCCTCCAACCATACAAAATACTCTAGAGAATGTCCCGGATGTCTACTGGAGAAATCAACCCTCTCCCTATGAGTCCAACACTCATAGACTCTAACCAAGTCGGCTGGTGACATAGATGAAGCCGACATCCTCTGATCAGCAGACTCCTTGAAATGGTGCATACTTTGCCACTGATCAAATTGCTCCATAACTGCCAAGGGATGATAAGTAGTCACACCACTCAATCCTGCTAAAGGCAAATAATCCATACTAGATGCATGAGTAATGAAGCTGAACAGGGTCGCCATCCTTGAGCATAGAAAAATGGCGAATGGATGCTCAATATTCGATAAAAATGCAAACCAGGACTCTGAGTCAACGCAATTAGGAGGACGGAAGGAGTAAACTGAGGATATCTCATGGCTAAAACAATAGGAATGAGGTCTAAAGAATCCAATCGGTCATATGTGTGACATCAACCATATATACAGCACGACTGAGCTACCCCGAAAAAACCCAGCTGGATGGGTACTACAATAGGTGAACGACCTCAGAGTCTGTGACGCCCCCAAATCCGGGTCTCCAGAACCTCGGACCTGGTACGTTACGATACATCATTTCTATAACTATTGCGGAAGATATAAACATAAATTATTTATACAATAAACTTTTACACATAATCTCCAAGGTCGATAACCTTAACGTATTACCTGAATTCAATATTCTACTCGATATACAATGTCACAAGCATATAATACTATTATCATTTTAACCGTATAACAATTCCATCCTTGAACTTGTCTTTGACTTTTCCTGTATCCGACGTATTCATCCTAATCTGCAATGTTTATCATGATATAGCAAGGGTGAGCAACAAGTTTGCCCAGCAAGTTTAAGTTCAAGGAAAGATATATCATGATTGAAAAGAATGAACAATAAGCTGGCTGACTTTCAACAATATAATCATTGTGAAATAGCATAAATCAAATTTACATAACTGAACGACCGAGACAATAAAAATGAATGGTTAATAAGGAACATGAATAAATTCAACTTAACAATATGGTAATGAAGGTGATCAGCCTTTCATACCTGATGAACATATACAACATGCACAACGTGCGAATCAATAAATCATAGACGTGATATAATCAACAATGATTAACCATTATATGAAAGAATAGTTTAAGAAAACTTGTCTTTATCGACGACTACTGCTACGCAATCTAGTTAGCTTCATCTGAACACCTAATATTGATAATATCGATCTCCTAATTAGAATAATATCATCACAGTTAATACTGTTAATTACAGTTATAAAATAACCTAAATACATTACCACATAATCCTAACAGTCAATAAATCACATAAGACCCGGTATCAAGTCAAACTATTACAGTCTGAGTTGAGTTCGGTACTAATTCGATATCCCGATTGCCTAATCGGATAATTATTGAGCCTAATATCAATAGCACTCTACCTAAACGCTTTAATACCAACTTAGATAATTTATTATTTAGTCAAAATATTTTTCACAAACTCATCATAATTTTCAAATATTTAATAATGATTTTTCAATCATTAATATCATTTTTATATGATTTAAATACCACATAATTCCATTATCATTAATATTTATTTAATTTCAAATATTAATGAAATTCATGTCATAATATTATTTAAAATATCTCAAAGTATTTTTAATACCTTAATATCACTTTTAAATGATTTTAAAATATTTAAAACCATTATTAAATAACTGTCATTAATATTAAAATATTAATATAATTCACGACAAAATATTAAAAGTTATGTTTTATAACTTTTTAACATTTTTTATAACCTTTAAATCATTTTTAAATGATTTTTAAAATATTAAAACTATTTTTACATAATTTATTTAATATAATTATTAAATAAATTATTATCATTAATATTAATCTATACCTTTATTTGATTACTATTTAATATTAATTAATTAGAAATTAATTAATTACCTTTAGTTATTATTTAACAAATAAATAATAGCCAATTAGATCTATCCATTATTTAATGTTAATTAGATAATGAATAATTAGATTATTATTTGTCTTTAATTATTATTTAATAATAATTAATTAATTACTTATCCTTGAATAGTAAATAATTGATCTATTTACTTCATTAGTCTTTAATTATTCTATATTATTATTTAACAAATAATTAATTAATATTTGTCTTTATTTATTATTTAATAATAAATAATTAATTTATTTCATAAATCTTTAATCATTATTTCTTATTAAATTAAGAATAATTAATTATTACTTGTCCTTATTTATTATTTAATAATAAATAATTAATTTTATAAACTTTTATGTTAATGTAAGTAAGTAATTACTTAATCTTACTTAAACATTCGTTAATCATTATTTAATATTAATTAAATAATAATCAATTATTTGTTTAACTCTAATTATCATTTAATCTTTAATTAAATAATAACTAATTACTTTATTAATACTAACTTTACTTAATTATCATTTAATATAACTTAAATAATAATTAAATAGTTAATTATATTTAATTTTGTATGTAATTAATTTACTAACCAATTAGTGGCTTTAAAATCATTTATTAACATTGTTCATTAAATTACAATTTTGCCAATCTCGCCCAAATTTTCAGATTCGGAGTCCTTTACGGAAACGCTTGTAAAATGAAAACTACAACGCGGATTTAAGTTCCGTTAGAGGCTTTGGATTCGTATTTTCTTAAACTACTGTTTCCGTTTATCAAATACCAAATTTGGTTTGTTTTGATCACGAAAAACAGCCCAGAAGTGGCTGGTCAGTTTTAGTTTCCTAGCTTGACCCTCTTGTACTAAAACAATCATAACTTAGTCATTTCAAAACGTTTTTGAGCGATTCTTGAGCCCACGCGAAGCTAACTTCCGGGACTACAACTTTTGTTTTTGGACCATCTTCAAATTCCAAGCACAAAATTCCAAAAATTTCGTGGAAAGAGACTGAACCGAAATGGTTTCCCAGTTTTGACTCGGCTACTTTAAAATGGCATAACTCTTTTCTCCGAAGTCGGATTTAGTCCGTTCTGGAGTCTATAGAAATCTTATTCAGTCTACTACAACATACCAAAAGCCCAGAATTTTCTGAATAATCTAGCTAATCCCGAAATTTCCTTTTTTGTGGCAGTAGTATACTAATTTTTCTAAGTTTTTCCATCAAGGATGTGTTTTACTAAAAATTCCATAACTTATTCCTCCCACAATATTTTTGGGTCATTCAAAAGTGATTATTCACATATCTCATAGATCTAGCATACCCCTACAACAAATCACAAATACCAAACATAGATTTCAAGATTATCATGCTTTAGGACACTAGAAAATTAGAAAATTCATAATAATCATTCTAGCTTTATTTCTTCCAAACTTTTTCCACATAAACACATATAGATCCTCAAATAGGTAAGATCTAAACATAAAACCTTAGGAAACATATTGATCAAGATTTTAGGCCTCAAGATCATAATTTTTACTTTACCAAAATCAATTAAAAGAAAAAGGAATCAACTAGTTTTGGTTTTACCCTTTTTGTTGCTATCATTCTCCTTCCTTCCAAGATGGCTATGGAGCTTTGAAGCTTGGAACCATCTTTTCTCCTTCCTTCTTGCCATGGGTTCTTCCTCCCTCTCTCTTCTATTTCTTTTAGCTTTCTTTAGAAATAAGAGGTGTAATGGGAAGAACAAAATGAATAAGTTTTTTTTTTAGTAGATGTATGTAGATATATAAAATGTATATCTATACCAATCTCCCAATATCATTCTCATCTATTACATTGAGCTTGCTTGTACACATTAACAAAATTGTTGGCTTTGATCACAAGGTGACACCTAAGAGGGTAGGTAGATTATATCTAATATCTTGGACAAGCTTAATAAATCCACATTTCTCTCCCCAAAATATCCCCCTTGATGGCCGGATATTCCATTCCATTGCCTCCCAATTTTTGGCTTTTGTTTTAATTACTTACTTACTTATCCAATGACTACAAAGCCCCTCCTTAGTGGTTCAAAGATTGGGTCTTATTTAATTCATTTGGATTAGTAATATACTAATTTGGGCTACTAGAAATCAAGCTTAATCAAATTAATTATTTTCATTGTTGGGACACTAGCTAATTAAATTATTGGGCTCCCACATGTGATGGTTAATATATACCATCTAATAACTCAAGTCCACTATCAATTAATTTGAGTGGGCTTGATAAATAAACCGATAGGGTTAGATTAATTAATTCATTCATTAACATTCAAGTCCATCCTTAAATAATTGGGCTTGATTATTTAAATAAATTGAGCTAGTCCTCTAGTACTTTACTGATTAGACTATTGCATAATCTTTTTCTTAATTTCAAAATGTCTAGCATTCTCATTTAATTTCTTTACATTACTTAAAAATTTTAAATCAAACCGTATATGTTCTTTAATATTTTTTTTAATTAATCCTCTATTTTCACTCTAGGTTTTAAACTTTAACCTTTAATTTTAATCATTTAAAATCTTATAAATTTTCGGGTTGTCACAGAGTCTCTGCCAAGATCATAAGGATAACGGTACTCCCCTGCCTAAGGGCTCTGACTACGACAACCAATCCCACATCAAGGTGATCTAAACGCAATGGCATGTAAACATACGCCACGATGCACATCAACAGCATGTCTATCCTGGCTGTCTGCCACTCCTTTGCGAAAATGAAGAAATCTCCAACAAGGCGGTTATAGCTGTTAAGCTCGCCATAGCGCTCTATCAAGAAGTCAATGGAGATCACATGCCCCGAAATGATCTCATCCATGACTATGCTCTGTCGAAGACCAGACAACCGAGTAAACGGTCTTCGCATATCACTGATAGCCGTCCGAGCACACGACGACTCTAAATCCAAGCCAGTAAATCTTTGGAACTCCTCTAGAGTAGGCAAAAGCTCACACCGCCCAATGCGGAATACCTGTTTCTTCGGTACCCATAAGGGTAGGATGCCATCAATAAAGTCATCTAGAACCCTGAAATCTATAAGGGCCATCGAATACCCCAGCATCTAGTCAACTGTCCCCCTAGTTGGAAAGGGCAGACTATCATACCATGACCGCAACGATGCCGCCACCTCTGACAGTGGAAAATGCTCTATACGGCTAACTGCAGACGTCGTCATCTGTAGTATCGTACCACAAGACCGTCCAGAGGACAAGTTAAATCGCAACTGTCTGAATGTATACACATGATACATGCATAATGACAATGATATAAACATGATGCAGCAGATAAAGATGACAAAAATATCTATAAAAAGTTATTTACTGCATATATCATCACTATATCCTGGTACAAAGTGAAAGGAAGAATACAGGGAAATGGGGCACCACCACCCAGCTAATACAGTGGTCTATCAAAATGATGGCACAGACACCAAATAGCCAAAACAGTGGCTGACCAAAAATATTGCTGCCATAGCTATCACAGGAAGTCGAAGACCTCGGTATCAAACCGATCGACCTGTTCCAGATCCTCTATCTACAAAAAGATGCTGGGATTAGGCATATCTGGGCAGTATAAGGGAGGATCTTCCCCTACATAACTGCTGCTAAATGGACCTGAAGAGGGACCTGCTCCAGAGCTGGATGGGTCAAATAAAGATGCCTATGATAGGTCTCGGCCAAGGTGCCTGATAAAGAAACGAGCCTGGTCCAACTCCCTGGTCAGATATGCTATCTGGTCTGCATGAGTAGGCTCTTTAATACAAGCTATCCAGTCTGTCATCATCACGGACCCCGACACCATGTCTGCCATAAAATGGGTGGCACGAGTCTGAGCCCCGATAGTGTGAGGACTCCACCAACTGTAAAAGGCTGCTTGGCTGTATGGGCCCTCTAATAGATCAAAGCCATCTATACCCTCCAAAGGGATATCTATTAAAGGCACAGATAATGGCTAGTGATGCCAAGTAGGAGGAGCAATGAGAATGCGAATCTCCCTTGTAATGCTCTGAATGGCATTCTCTCCAAGATAGAGATCCCAGCATCCCTCCGTCAATATAGGGACTCTGCGGGTCGATAAATCAAACTCCCGGCCCATGGGGAAACCTCCAACAAATTCGACGGTCAAGTGCTCGGATGTGTACGCCGTCCAGGTGATCGAGCCAGCCGTCAAAAGCTCCAACTGCAGACGGGCATGAGTGAATCCCTCAGCAACAGGGACCTCCGTCAAAATGGAGTGATGCGCTATCTCCGTCCACTTGGATAGGTCTCCAGACCTAATGCTGAAATGGGCCATAGGTAAGGAAGCCTCTCAAATGCCCAAAGCTATCCATGCAAACATCAAAAGTCCTCAGTGACCAAGACTACCAAAAATAAGTGCAAAAATCAGAAAGGTACAGAAAGATGTACTCACTAGCAAAAAATGATGGAATCCTAACCAAGCCTCTGTCACACCCTCTGAAAATAGGCGCATGCCCCAAAGAAAATAGGCAAAGGTATAGGAGCCCCAATCAAAGTCACTAACGCCTGATGAAACCCGGTAGAGCTACCTAGTATATCACGATCCATCGAAACACCAGTACTCTAAAATCACCTCAGATAGGGTGTGGAAAGCCTAAAACCTATGGCTTATTAATAATCATTCCAGCATACATACCTAAGTCCTAAAACATGCATGGGTCAATCAAAAATACCCCGTACAGTCAAAACTGTATGTTTTCAAAATTCCTGAAGCTCAAAACCTGCATTAGGTCAGTAAAAAACTCCCCACAGAGTCAAAAAGTCATGTTTTTCAAAACCTAAGATTTTGGAAAAATTTCGCCAAAGTCTTCTTTGTAAAATGGACTATCCACATGCACACAGGCATGCCTAGGTGGCCATTCAGTAGCACACCTACCTAAAAATAGAAACAGTTCGTATATATCCAAAAAAAAATCAAAAACCAGCCTCACATGGTCTCCAAAATACCTTAGGCATTTTTTAGTTGAAAATCTGGGCTCGCTAGGCCTCAAAAAGGATGATTAGACTGACCAAAAGCTCAAAAATTGACTGTCTCGAAACCTGAATTTTCTTACATCCAAACATGCATTACAGTAAGATATGCATACATATGTAGACAGAAAACTTTTCACAGATCAAATAGACATACATTTTTCATACATTGCATTTGAAAGCACCCTAGGTGGTTCGCAAGCTTTTAAAGGTCAAAAACTGCGAAAAAAGCATGTAAAACGTTACCTGCGCTGCGCTGAATGCGTAGGAACTGACGGATTCAGAATCCGACGGCCAGAACTCCGTAGATATGAAAAAGAAGATCGAAAATCATTTCGCTGCTCAAACGGGAGACTTGCAAAATAAAAAATCCCGCAGCACATTAAATAAGCCAGGCAGCCACACCTTCACATGTGGCTTCCGCACATCTACCTGCGGCAACCCAGGTGTAAGACCCCAACTTTTATGAATAAAATTGAATTTCCTCTATATATTAGTTTGAAATAGTAAGGGGTTGATTTGATGAATGTGGTAAGTTATGGGGTGATTTGTGCAAGTTTTACAAAGTAAGCAAGTGGCCATAAAATATTCATTGTGTCGGAGAATATTCGTTTGGTCGAAGAATATTCTTTTTGTAGGGGAATATTCGTACGACGGTTTAATCATTTGTTAGCCCCATAACAGAAAATTATCGCATGAAGAAAACGACAAGAATAGGTTTTTTAAAAAATAACGGCGTGGTTGTTACAGTTAAAACTGTTGAAATATCCGGTGGTTAAAATATAGTAATACGCGGTATTGCACAGTAGCACACGGTATTGCACAGTAATTTTAATTATTGATTCTTACGTAAGAAGTCACTACTCGATAATTGTTACACTATTTACTGTTTAATATTTTATATTATTGATTCAATAATTGTTACATTGATAATTGCATAATATTTTATTGATTCAATAATTGTCATTGTACAGTATTTCAAATTATCAAATAAATAATTCATAGTATTTGAATAATATTATTAGATAGCATTATTGGCAATGTCTAAGGAAGTTCTGTCTAGGAGGGGTTATTTAATTACGCACCAGTAAGGAGAAATTCTTATCGGAAGGCCCCCTCTTTCTTGAGAATGACCTGGTTGTCAATATTGTAGTTCTGTAATATTAATTATTGATTTATATGATAACGAAATATTTATTTTTATGGATATAAAAGAAGGAATTAGTGCTGAGATGTTTTTATCAGTATTTTGGTGTGGAAAATCATCCGTTTGTGGATTTCGGCCATTTTTCGTTGGGAATTTGAAAAAACTTTCTTCTACAAAGTTGTAGAGAATTAAATTTCCTATGGAAAGGACATAGAATTCATTTTTTTTTGATAAAAGGGCTATTTATTATGAATTATTGAAGATTCAAAAATAAATATTTATTTAAAACATGGGTGGGCCCCACTTTTTTTTGTGTGGAAGAATGTTGAAATATATAATGTGTGTGAGTGTGTGTGTGTGTGTGTGTGTGTGTGTGTGTGTGTGAAGGGGTGTGTGTGTGTGTGTGGTGAGGGTGGGTGAAAGTGATGTGTGTGTATATATATATATATATATATATATATATATATATATATATATATATATATATATATATATATTATAAGTTTTGTTTTACTTGGAAAGTTTATTATTATTTTAAAAATTGGACGTCTGAAGTTTTCTTCGGTGATACAGCAACTGTTGGTCCGTGAAAAAAAATTCTAAATAGTATCCTTCCATTCTCCTATAAATAGGATGCTTAGTTTAGAAATGAAAATCACACCAGAATCAGAGAATTCTTCTTCTATAATATTGAGCGTATTTCTTTTGAGTTTAAAGAAACTTTGAGTGTTGAAAATAGTGCAAGTTTTTCTCAAGAATATTCCCGCCATACCAGTCAGAAATACTCCCCTTTATAGGTAAAGGATATTATTTCTCTCGTAAATGATGTTATTTCCTTTCAATATTCATAAAGAATATTATTTTCTTTCATATTCCATATTATGGAAAAGATAATATTTCATTTCATATTCCTAAACTTAAACTTACTACGGTAAATATTGATTCTATAATTCCTGAAATGATCAAAAATTTCGGGAGTTTTGCGTTTCATCTAGTATCATTTCACCGAAATATTGGTATAAACTTTCATATGAAATTTTTACCTTTTTATGTCGGGGTTACTATTCACGTATACGACACTATTCATAGAAAAATTAAATTTTCTTTTATTTGTCCAAGTTGTCTGTTATGGTTACTATCTTTTATTGTATCCATGTTTTCAATTTATTCCTGAATTTTGCTCCACAATTGGTTATTATGTAGTATTCTTGAACTTGGATAAACTAAATTACGAATCCCGAACCTTTGTCCTTTATCTCACTGGATTCGTTATTTATATTATTTTTCATCATCCTCACTCCTAAATGATGATATAACTGAATATCTTTGGCCTGTAGAGCAAAGATGAATGATTACCTGATGAATATCTTTGGCCCGTAGTGCAAAGATGGACATGTGTTGAGATGAACATGACCAACTGGTGATACAAATAAATATCTTTGGCCCGTAGTGCAAAGATGAATATTTGATTTGAGATGTATATTGATTGATGTTACAGGGATAAAATATTGATGATGGATTATTAAATCATAGAAGATAGTAGACTTCATTCTTTACTTAACTCTTCTAATAAATTCTTATTTCCGCTGCAGTTGTTGATCTAAAACTTGTTGTCCATAATATTTTATCTGATTTGTTGAAGACTAAAGATAAATTGTTCTTTATTATCTTAGTCATTAATATTCATTACTAGGCTAGTTGAGCTCACCCTTTTCATCTATTGTCCTCTTCAGGGAAAGAGAATGTTGCGGGAACTAGTCGGGGATCAGTGTGATGGTCAGAATAGAGCAGTAGTAGTCCTCACTATTTTTGTAAAATAGTGTGATAATAATTGTAATTAGTGAGGACTGAATTTGAGTGTTAATATTTCGTATTATATACGTTTGTATTGACACTCACAGTTGTATGGTCGTATTTCTCACGACCTTTTATTATAAAATATTTATATTTAGAATTCTGTATCATGTATTTGGCGACTCAGAATGGGTTGGTATTGAACCTATTTTGGGGGCGTCACAGTTGGTATCAGAGCTTAGGGATATGATCTTTGACGGAGATCTGGGAATAGAACAAGGAAGGGAAAGACGAGTAAATCCTTCACTAGTGTGTCCTACCTAAGCTTATCTGGTATTTAATTTGTCGGTCGGAACATAGGGTTAATATGTGATATATTAATTTGTTTAATTATTCCTTGTTTTATGGCAGTATTTGAGAATGGCAGCTGAAAATCTAAGCAATGGAGTGAATGAGATCGTTGAGACACCTCTAATCACCAACTAGGATAACGTGCAACAAGAAGGCAATAATTCTCCTGTAAACAACGCCACCGATCAGATGATGAACGATGGGATGTTTAGAAGCTTTTTGCAGTTCATGCAAAACCAGACGAGGGAGACTCGTGTTCATAATACAGGTGGAAATAATAACAACTCGCGGCTTGTCACTGCCAATCAGTTCAAAGAGTTGGGACCACCAGAGTTTCAGGGAAAGCCAGATCCAATCAAGGTAGAGACGTGGGTTAAGCAAATTACCAAGATATTTGATGTCTTGGGATGCACGGAGGAAGAGAAGGTTCCATTTGCCACCTTTATATTCTGTGGAGAGGCAGATTACTGGCGAGAATCTGTGAAGCGTACCTAGCCTGCCGCACTCAAGATGTCTTGGGAGGCGTTCCAGAAACTGTTCAATAACAGATACTTTCCAGAAAGTATTCGTCACATGAAAGAGGTAGAGTTTATCAGACTGGAATAGAACAACATGACGGTGTCCCAGTACGAGGCTAGGTTCGCGGGGTTATCCCGATTTGCACCTCATTTGGGGGAGAATGAGGAAAGTATGACGCGGATGTTTCTAAGAGGTTTGAAACCAGACATTCGTCAATACCTCATTTCTCACAAATTTTCTCTATATTCGGATGTGGTGAACAGGGCCAAATTATTAGAACGAGATAATGATTATGTTCAACTAAGGGACAACAACCAAGGTCGTACAAGTGGCAGCAGTCATCAGAACAATGACAACCAGCGGGGAGGAAAGTATCATGACAGAAGCGGTAACCACTCCGGTGGTAATCGTGGTCACGATAATAAAAGAAGTGAGTCAGGGGGAGATTTCAAGAAGAGAAGGTACAACAATGAGAACGTGAAAACGACGACAGCAGCACCAGCATCAACTATTTCTAGGGGAGGAAAACGACAACCAGTCATATGCTATAAATACGGGCAAGAGGGACACATCAGTCCCAACTGGACACAGCAATCCAAGGTGTGCTATAACTGTGGAAAGGAAGGACACATTGCTCGAGTGTGTCCTATAGCGAAACCAAGTCCAGCGGAGATGGTGACTCCAAAGATAGTCCCAGACAAGTTAAAGTCGGTGGTTCCTGGATGAGCGTTTGTCGTGACTACCCAAACCGTAAGGAGCCCGAACGAGGTGATCATGGGTAAGCTAATCATAAACTCTTGTGAAGTTTATACCTTATTAGACACCAGTGCTACCCATTCTTTTATTTCACCTGTTTGTGCTCAACGTTTGAACTTAACTCCTGAGAAATTAGACTTTAACTTAATTGTTGAAACTCTGTTGGGAGAAACCTTCGTTACATCCACGATTTACAAATCTTGCTTGATTCAAATTGGTACCCTCACCCTACCTGTTGATCTTATATCTTTGAAAATACTTGCATTTGATGTGATTTTAGGAATTGACTAGTTAACCACTTATTATGCAAAAATTAATTTTTTTTCGTAGGGTTGTTAGTTTTCATATTCCTAACCAACCTGTTATGCTAATTCAAACAACCAAACCCCTAAAATCAATCAATGTCATTTCAAGTCATAAAGCTATTCATTTATTGAAAAACGGATGTTAAGCTTTCTTAGCCCATGTCACTGATCTAAACCAGAATATGTCAGGTTTGAATGATATTTTTGTTGTTAATGAGTTTCCTGATGTATTTTTCGAAGAACTTCCCGGTTTATCCCCATAACGTGAAGCTGAATTCTTTATTAACCTTGAACCCGGTACAAAACCCATTTCTAAAACCCTATATTGAATGGCTCCTATTGAACTTCAGGAGTTAAAGGCCCAACTACAGGAGTTGTTAGACATTGGTTTCATTCGTCCTAGTACATCTCCTTGGGGTGCTCCTGTTTTATTCATAAAGAAGAAAGACGGGAGTATGCGACTTTGTATTGACTATCGGGAGTTGAACCATGTCACCATCAAGAATAGGTATCCGTTACCTCATATTGATGACCTGTTCGACCAGTTACAAGGTGCACAATTCTTTTCAAAGATCGATCTTCGTTTTGGATATCATCAGCTGAAGATTAAAACTGAGGATATTCCGAAGACTGCTTTCAGAACTCGATACGGGCATTATGAATTCTTAGTCATGTCTTTTGGATTGACTAATGCTCCTGCTGCTTTCATGGATATGATGAATCATGTATTCAAGGAATATTTGGATCAGTTCGTGGTTGTCTTTATTGATGACATCCTCATCTATTCCAAAAGCCGTGAAGATCATGAGCACAACCTGAAGCTGGTACTTCAAAGGCTTCGTGATAATAAGATTTATGCCAAGTTGAAGAAATGCGAGTTCTGGCTTGAGGAGGTAGCATTCCTTGGGCACGTGGTATCAAAACGTGGAGTATCTATTGACCCAGCTAAGATTGAAGCAATACAAAGTTTGGAGCCACCGAAGTCGGTGACCAAAGTACGTAGCTTTCTGGGTTTAGCTGGTTATTATCGGAGATTCGTGGAAGGATTTTCTCGAATCGCTACTCCTTTAACTCAGCTGACTCGGAAAGATACAAAATTCATATGGAACGAAGAATGCGAGAAGAGCTTCCAAGAGCTCAAGAGGAGACTCATTTCCGCACCTGTTCTGACAATACCATCTGGTTCGGATGGATTTATCATCTACAGCGATGTTTCGAGCAAAGGGTTAGGATGTGTTCTCATGCAACATGGGAAAGTCATAGCCTATGCCTCACGGCACATCAAAGAATATGAGAGAAATTATCCTACTCATGATCTAGAATTGGCAGCTGTCATTTTTGCGTTGAAGATCTGGAGACACTACCTGTATAGAGAGAAAGTGGTGATTTATACGGATCATAAGAGCCTTAAATATTTCTTCACTCAACTGGAACTCAACATGCGACAACGACGTTGGCTTGAGCTATTGAAAGATTACGACCATACTATCCAATACCATCTTAGAAAAGCAAACGTGGTAGCTGGCGCGTTGAGTAGAAGATCATATGCGGGAACGAGTGCAATGATGTCAAGTATACGTGTAGAACCAGCTTTAATTGATAAAGTTAAAGCTGCTCAAGCTATAGACCCGGAGCTGATGAAGATGAAGAAGAAGGTGCAAGAAGGTGCTATTCCAGAAGCAAGAATCGATGAAGAAGGAATACTTCGAGTCAACTTTAGACTTTGTGTTCCTAACTTTTCTGATTTGAAGTATAGAATCATGATGGAGGCACACAACACACAGTTTGCAATCCATCCTGGGAGTACCAAAATGTATCGTGATCTTCGACATACATTTTGGTGGAGCAATATAAAGAGAGAGATCGCGGAGTTTATCTCGAGGTGTTTAACGTGTCAACGTGTCAAGGCGGAGCATCGAGTGCCAAAGGGTCCATTGCAACCACTTGAGATTCCAAAATGGAAGTGGGAACACATTACCATGGATTTCGTTACGGGTCTTCCCAAGGTTTCACAAGGCATAGATATGATTTGGGTTATTATCGATAGATTAACCAAGTCTTCTCATTTATTGCCTATACGAGAGACTTATTCACTAGAACATCTTGCTCGTATGTACATAAATGAGATTGTGAGATTGCATGGCATACCAGTATCCATAGTTTTGGATCGTGACCCAAGATTCACTTCACAATTTTGGGTCAGTTTGCAAAAAGCTATGGACACAGATTTACGATTCAGTTCGGCTTATCATCCTCAAACGGACGAACAATCGAAAAGGACTATTCAAACTCTTGAAGATCTATTGAGACTCTATGTTATAGATTTCAAAGGGAGTTAGGATAAGTACCTACCATTGGTGGAATTCTCTTACAACAGCAGTTATCAGGCAAGTATAGGCATAGCTCCATTCGAGGCATTTTATGGGAGAAAGTGTCATTCTCTAGTTTGCTGGGATGAGGTGGGTGAAGCAACATTGTTGGGACCGGAGTTAGTACGTATGACTACGGAAAAGATCCAAATGATCCGATAACGTATACAAATAGCGGATTTTTGACAAAAGAGTTATGCAGATATTCATCAAAAGGACATGAAATTTAATGTTGGGGACCATGTGTTATTACGTGTTGCTCCATGGAAGGGAGTTACAAGATTCAGGAAGAGAGGAAAGCTCAATCCACGATTTATTGGTCCATTTGAGATTCTTGACCAAGTAAGAAATGTGGCCTATAGACTCGCTTTACCTCCAAGTATGTCTCGTGTTCAAAACATTTTTCACATATTCGTGCTACATAACTATGTGAAAGACCCAAACCACATTATTGAGTTAGAACTAGACGAGATAGCCAAAGATATAACATACGAGGAGGTACTTGTCAAGATCTTGGATAAGAAAGAACATGTTCTACGCTCAAAAGTTATACCTCAAGTTAAAGTTTTGTGGAGGAACCATATATGCTATTGAGGAAATGACCTGGGAGTTGAAATCAGAAATGAAAGCGAGGAATCCTCACCTTTTCGAAACACCAGGTATGTATGTCAATTTTGAGGACGAAATTTCATAAGGAGGGGAGGTTGTAAGACCCCAACTTTTATGAATAAAATTAAATTTTCTCTATATATTATTTTGAAATAGTAGGGGAAATATTTGATGAATGTGGTAAGTTATGGGGTGATTTGTGCAAGTTTTACAAAGTAAGCTAGTGGCCATAAAATATTCATTGTGTCGGGGAATATTCATTTGGTCGGGGAATATTCTTTTTGTCGGGGAATATTCGTACGACGGTGCAATCATTTGTGGGCCCCATAATGAAAAATTTTAGGATGAAGAAAACGACAAGAATAAGTTTTTCTAAAAATAATGGCGTGGTTGCTACCGTTAAAACTGTTGAAATACCTAGTGGATAAAATACAATAATACGCGGTGTTACACAATAGCACACAGTATTGCACAGTAATTCTAATAATTGATTCTTACATAAGAAGTCACTACTCAATAATTGTTACAGTAATTACTGTTTAATATTTTATATTATTGATTCAATAATTGCTACATTGATAATTACATAATATTTTATTGATTCAATAATTGTCATTGCACAATATTTCAAATTATCAAATCAATAATTCATAGTATTTAAATAATATTATTAGATAACATTATTTGCAATGTCTAAGAAGTTCTGTAAGACCCCAAATTTTATGAATAAGATTTAATTTTCTTTATATATTATTTTGAAATAGTAAGGTGTTGATTTGATAAATGTGATAAGTTATGGGTGAGATGTGCAAAGTTTACAAATTAAGCAAGTGGTTATAAAATATTCGTTGTGTCGGGGAATATTAGTTTGGTCAAGGAATATTCTTTTTGTTGGAGAATATTCATACGACGGCGCAGTCATTGGTGGACCCCACAACGGAATAAATGTCGGATATAGAAAGCGATAGAAATAACCTTTTTATAAAATAACGGCGTAGTTGTTACCGTTAGTACTGTTGAAATACATGGTGGTTAAAAATACAGTAATACGCGGTGTTGCACAGTAGCACACGGTATTGCACAGTATTTCGAATTATTAATTCTTACGTAGGAAACTTACTCAATTATTGTTACAGTAATTACTGTTCAATATTTAATATTATTGATTCAATAATTGTATAATATTTTATTGGTTTAATATTTGCTACGTTGATATTTTATATCAATAAGTGCTACTTTGCTATTTTATATTAGGGATTCAATAATTGTCATTACACAGTATTTCAAATTATCAAATCAATAATTTATATTATTTGAATAATATTATTAGATAACATTATTAGCAATGTCTAAGAAAGTTTTATCTAGAAAAGGGGTTGATTAATTGCGCGCTAGTAAGGGGAAATCCTTATCGGAAGGTCCCCTCTTTCCTTGGAACGACCTGGTTGTCAATATTGTAGTTCTATAATATTATTTGTGAATAATTAATTTTTGATATATATGATAAGAAAATATTTATTCAATATGGATTTTTAACGGAGGAATTTTTAGCATGTGACATTGGTTGAAAGTTGGTATTTTATCTTTTCTGATAAAATAATTCATTCAAATATATTATTATAATATTACATTATAGTAGTATGATGTGATTATATAATAATATAATTTTTATAATTTGAATGGTAACATTATTATAGTAAATTCATGGTATAAAATTAAACGAGGTGGAAGAGTGCAAATTGAATTTGAACTCTTATGATGCAAACAATGACGTCATCGGAGCGATTAGGTAAGTAAGGATGTCATCGGAGCAATGAGGTAAGCAATGATGTCATAGGATCGATGATGTAAGCGATGATGTCATAAATTATGGTAAAAAGACTATTTTACCCTGACTCTGCCGAGCCTTAAAATAGAAGCTCATTTTTTCATTATTTCTCACCAATTAACTAAAGCTATAGAGAGAGAAAGTATAGAGAGAATAAGAGAGAAAGAATAAGTATATTCTGCTATTACACTAGTGCAGTCTCCAAATTTTTAAGGTAAGGGGTATTATTTCTTTCGTATTAATGAAAAGAGTTGTTTTCTTTCAATACTCGTAAGGGTTGTTATTCCATTATTTATTATTCTGTTGGAATAACCTGTCTACGCGGACTACCGCATGCATGGTGAAATCCTGTTGTTATTCCATTCTTTATTATTCTGTGGAAATAACCTGTCTACGCGGACTACCGCATGCCTGATAAATAACCCTTCGTATTAAGTTGTTATTAAATTGTGAAAATAATCTGTCTGAGCGGACTACCGCCTGACGGGTTAAAATCCAATTGCAGTTTTGTATATTGTTTCATTTCAGATTCCTAACTCTAAACTTACTACGGTAAGTATTGCTTCTATAATTCCTGAAATGATCAAAAATTCCTTAAGTTTTGCGCTTCATCTAATATCATTTCACTAGAATATTGGTCTGAACTTTCTTGTGAAATTTTTATCTTTTCATGTCGAGTTACTATTTATGGTAAAAAAAATATTTTTTTCTTTCCAAATCATCTTTGATTGGATCCAGGTTTTGATCTTCATTCTTGAACTCTAGATAAATTCTCTAATATTTGTCCTTTATCTCATTGGATTCGTTATTCGTATTGTTTTCATCATCCTCAGTCCTAAATGGTGGTATAACTGAATATCTTTGGCCTGTAGTGCAAAGATGAATGATTACCTGATGAATATCTTTGGCCCGTAGTGCAAAGATGGACAGGTGTTGAGATGAACATGACCAACTGGTGATACAAATGAATATCTTTGGCTGTAGTTCAAAAGATGAATATTTGATTCGAGATGAATATTGAATGATGTTACAGGGATAAAATATTGATGATGAACTTTTAAATTATAGAAGATAGTAGACATCATTCTCTACTTAACTCTTCTAATGAATTGTCATTTTCGCTGCAGTTGTTGATCTAAAATTGGTTGTCCATAATATTTTATCTGATTTGCTGAAGACTAACGATAATTTATTCTTCATTATCTTAGTCATAATATTCTTTACTGGGCTAACTGAGCTCACCCTTTTCTTCCATTGTTCTCTTCAGGAAATGAGAATATCGCGGGTACTAATCGGGGAATGGAGTGATGGTTCGATTTAGAGCTGTAGAAATCCTCACTATTTTTTTTAAAAATAGTGTGATAATAAATGTAATGAGCACTTAGTTTGAATGTTAATATTTTCTACATGTCTGTATTGACACTCACAGTTGTGTGGTCGTATTTTGCACGACCGTTTGATATGAAAGATTGTATTTGGATTCTGTACCATGTATTTGGCGACTCAGAATGGGTTGGTATTGAACCTATTTTGGGGGCGTCACAGTTGGTAACAGAGCTTAGGGATATGATCTCTGGCGAAGATCTGGGAATAAAACTAGGAGGGGAGAGATGAGTAAAACCTTCGCTAGTGTGTTCTACCTAAGCTTAATTGTTAATTAATTGGTTGGTTGGAATATAGGGTTAATATGTGATATGTTAATTTGTTTAATTAACCCTTGTTTTGAGGCAGTATTTGCGAATGGCAGCTGAAAATCTAAACAATGGAGTGAATGAGACCGTTGAGACACCTTTAATCACCAACGAGGAGAACGTGCAACAGGAAGGCTATATTCCTCCTGTAAACAACCCTACCGAAGAAATTATAATTGACGGGATGTTTAGAAGCTTTTTGCAGTTCATGCAAAACCAGACGAGGGAGACTCATGTTCATAATACAGGTGGAAATAACAACTCGCGACTTGTCACTGCCAAGCAGTTTAAAAAGTTGGGACCACTAGAGTTTCAGGGAAAGCTAGATCCAATCAAGGTGGAAAATTGGATTAAGCAAATTACCAAGATATTTGATGTCTTGGGATGCACGGAGGAATAGAAGGTTCCATTTGCCACCTTTATGTTCTATGGAGAGGCAGATTACTGGTGGGAATCTGTGAAGCGTACCCAGCCTGCCGCACTCAAGATGTCTTGGGGGGCGTTCCAGAAACTGTTCAATGACAAGTACTTTCCAAAAAGTATTCGTCACATGAAAGAGGTAGAGTTTATCAGACTGGAACAGAAAAACATGGCTGTGTCCCAGTACGAGGCTAAGTTCGTGGAGTTATCCCGGTTTGCACCTCATTTGGTGAAGAATGAGGAACGTATGACGCGGATGTTTCTGAGAGGTTTGAAACCCGAGATTCGTCAATACGTCATTTCTCACAAATTTTCTCTATATTTGGATGTAGTGAACAGGGCCCAATTATTAGAATGAGATAATGATTATGTTCAACCAAGGGACAACAACCAAGGTCGTACTGGTGGCAGCAGTCATCGGAACAATGACAACCAGCAGGGAGGAAAGTATCATGCCAGAAGCGGTAACCACTCCTATGGTAATCGTGGCCATGATAATAGAAGAAATGAGTCGAGGGAAGATTTCAAGAAGAGAAGGTACAACAATGAGAACATGAAAGCATTGACAGCAGCACCAACATCAACAATTTCTAGGGGAGGAGAACGACCGCCGGTCATATGCTATAAATGCGGGCAAGAGGGACACATCAGCCCCAACTGCACACAACAATCCAAGGTGTGTTATAACTGTGGAAAGGAAGGGCACATAGCTCGAGTGTGTCCTGTAGCGAAACCAAGTCCAGCAGGGATGGTGACTCCAAAGGCTATTCCTGACAAGTCAAAGTCAGTGGTTTCTGAAAGAGCTTTTGTCGTGACTTCCCCCAACAACCAAGGAACCCGAACGAGATTATTACAGGTAAGCTGATAATAAACTCTTGCGAGGTTTACACTTTATTAGATACTGGTGCTACCGATAGTAGTGTGCATACAAGCCAATCATGTATGATGATAAAGCACATACTTTGTAAACAATCTTATTTATTTATTAATAAAATATTTATTTATTAAAGGCATTTAATTATCTACATGGTGCTGTTTTTATAATATGTAAATAACCCATAGTTTTAAGCAATGCTTTTAGAATCATGATGTTGATCATGCTAATGAGATCTAAATTCTTAGAAAGCTTTAAAACTAAAATAGTTCCCAATCGTGGGATTACTAAAAAGGGGATTAGTAAATCCGGATAGATTGGTACATATGTTGCTTGCTCATTGGATGAGGATGACTGATCTCATGGTCATTTGTGTGGAGACACTAAAGCAAGTATGTAGGTGCTTATTGGAGAATAAGTTCACTGAACGTGACTCGCTATGGAATACCTAATGGAGTTTTACTCACCTGTCAATAGGAATTCCTAATGTGATAGTAGTACATGTGATCCTTGGACTTGAGATCATCATAGTATCTTGTATGTAACAAATTATACTTTGACTAATTCCTTAAGGCCTTTTAAGGCATATATAGGGTATGCTTGGGTGTAATGAGTTACATATAGAGATAATGAATGATCAATAAAGAATCTACCACCTCTAGTAAAAGAGGAGATATGTCCTATGTGATTCGTTAAATGACAACCCAGGAATCCTTGGCCAAGGTAGAATGAAATTAGAAAGAGGTTTCTAATTTGCATTATTTGGAGTTGTGTATTTTCTAATCGAAATACATAAGATTAAATAAATTAAGACTTGACAGTAAATCCATGTCTTATATTTAATTGGGATATTGTATGGTGGAAGGATTGAATTGTACGGTAACTATTAACTCACAGGTTCTTTTATGATTAATGTTGAAATCTATATTATCTGGAAAGTCGTTGATCGCTAGGGAGGCTTATCCCTATTGTAGAATAAATGTTATTTATTTAAATAGATTATTAGTTTAATTTGTTTATTTAAATAAGATTAGAATTGTTCTAATTGATTTATTCACAACCGGTTTAATATGGAGAACCTAAAGGGTCACACCATAAAAGGAAGAAGAATTATTTAAGAAGAAAATGGCATGATAGTAATAATGCATTAAGTATAATTAATTTAATCTATGATGATAGAATAAATTAAATAGCTTAATGTTTATTATTTAATATTTTAGAAATATTAAATATAAATTAATAAGAGGAGTCTTATTAATATTATTATTATTATTATTATTTTAATTCTAAAGGAGTTTAGGAATTAATATAATATCAGTACTCTCTCTCAATCCTAATAAAGATTAGGATATAAATTAATTAAATAAAACCCTATTCTAATTGGATTAGGAGGGTTAACCTAATATCTATATAAGAGAGTCTTATATTAGAAATAAGGGATGTAAAAATTTTCCAAGAGTTGGGAGTACACATATTCTATAGAGATAGAAATAAGGGTTAAGTCAATAACTCATCTTCTTGAGTTCTTCATCTTCCTTGGTGGATCACCGTTAGAGGCCAAACATTTGGGTGGCTGACATTATTCAAGGGAAGGAGCCACTTTCAGAGGAATCAAAGGAATCAAAGGAGTAGAACTTGTACCTGAGGAAGCTTAGATCTTCAAAGGTATAATTCCATGTTCTCTCTTTTCTGTTATTGATAACAAGCACAAAGCATGATTATGGTTATGGGTTTGTATAAATTTTGAAAACCTAGTTTTTACGCTTCCGCCCTATTTATGTGATTTGATTGCATGATTGCGTTACATACAAACCCAACAGTGGTATCAGAGCCTAACTTTGTGCTAATTATCAATTTTATAATTCCATGTATGAATTGATGTGAGAATTGGATCGTTTTTTCTGGACAAAAATCGTTTTCTGCAAGTTTCTGCGGCGAACGGCGCAGCTGCGCAGCCTCCCAGTTCATTACTGGCGCAGCTGCGCCGGTCAGCAAAAACTGCTGCTTTCGTCTACCTGCGCAGCTGCGCAGATGCCCAGTTCATTACTGGCGCAGCTGCGCCGGTACCTGGACAGACCCTGAAAATTGATTTTAATTAATTAAGTAAACTGTTTATTTAATTGATAAAGTTTTAAAATAAAGAAGTTTATTTTATCTGAAATATGATTTCAGAATGCTAAAATTAAAGGAGTTTAATTTGGATTTATTTTTGATTAAAATAAAAGAGTTTATTTTGTTTCAAAAATAAAATTTAGCAAAACTTTTGTCCATTAAATAACATCGATCCATATATGGAATAGCATTGTTATTCATGAGATGAATGGATATTTATTGATGCATATGTTGATGTGTATGATAATAAATGGGATTGATTATGGACAATGACCAATGTGATTGGATTTTATTTTGGATGAATGCTTGAATGTATGGGTTTTATAAAATGGGGTCTGCGTACCTCGTCTTCTCTAGTTTTATTCTTGATGTAAATTCTATCTCCTTTCTATGTACTTCCCCTTGACTGCTGATCAAGGTTTCTATTTAATTTTAAAATAAGTTAATGTAATAGAGATAGTTAGAATTATTTTGAAGAAATTGGAGACCAAGGAGCGAGGAGGGCGTGAAGACCCGTTTGTATGGAGCCCGGGTTTAAATGTAATAGTTACATTTAAAATTTAAATTCTTGCACTCCTAGGTTTGACCTTTTGGTTCACTTGGTGGCTCTAGTGAACCAAACTAGAATAAAAGTCCATAATCAATCCGGGTAGAATATAGTATTCTATATCGCATGCTAAATATTATATATATTATATTTTATACAAACATGCTTCGCATGTTTAATAAAATGACGCGTATTTTATATATATATGTGCATGCGCGCTTAAAAGATGAGACAAATAATAACAAACCCCTCAAAGAAATAATATTAAGTCTGAAGCGTTCAAATGATATTTGGAATATCGAACGTCGCCTTCTAGCATGATTAGTTAATAGAGTATTAAATATTTAATATGAGTTTGTTATGCTATCCACAAGGCGAGTATTGAATATTTAAGATGTTAATTAATCACATTTGATGCTTATCAAGAAAATTGAACGATCTAGTCTTGTTGTGCTATCCACAAGGACGAAAATTTTTCTTTTTGAATTTATGGAAGTGCTAGGCTGGACTTAACTTAAATCATTTTAGTTCGGATGTGCACACACATGACCATTATGATTTAAGAGGCAAAATAAAAGGAGTTACATGGTGATGTAATTGACAAGAGTTGTCTATCTATTTATTTGTATATCGCTTGTTATGCTATCCACAAGGTTATATACATTTGAAATGGGATCCTTAATCTCTCTAGCAAATCTTTAATTAGATGTTGCCGAACTATATGAGTGAGGGTAATATAGTTTGATGAAAATAGTGGGAGATACCAATTTAAAATAAAGACCTAAATTTATTTTGGTATGCAAAGTTAATAAAATGAATGTTTGCTAAAATGTTGTCTTTTCACATGCAGAATTTTAAAAATGTCAAAATCACTAATCTCACTACGAAGCATACTTGATGCAAATAAGCTTACCGGGCCGAATTATGAGGACTGGCTAAGAAATCTGAGAATTGTTCTCACTGCTGAAAAGATTTCTTATGTCCTAAATTCCACTATCCCTGAATCTGTTTCAGAAACAGCCTCTGAGGAAGAGATTGCCACTTTCAATAAGTGGCAAGATGATGCATCTGTGGCTCAATACATCATGCTCGCATCCATGAATAACGAGCTTCAGCGTCAGCACGAAAAAATGGATGCTCCTGCTATGCTGCTTCACCTCAAGGAGTTGTATGGTGAACAGAGTAGGACTGCTAGATATGAGATATCTAAGGAGCTCTTCCGATCTCGGATGACTGAGGGCACTACCGTCGAGACTCATGTTCTAATGGTAATCAATTTGATTGAACGCCTTGGACATCTTGGGTTCGTCATGGATGGGGAGTTGAGTCAAGACTTGGTCTTGCAGTCACTCCCTGAGACCTTCTCGCAGTTTGTGGTTAATTTTCACATGAATAAGCTAGATGTCAGCTTACCTGAGCTGCTTAACATGCTGAAAACTGCAGAAGGTCACTTCTCATCCAAGAAGAACCATGTCTTGATGGTGGATTCTTCCAATAAAAGGAAGAGGCCCAAGGTGTCTTCTGAAAAGAAGAAATCTAAGAAGGCTAAGGGAAAAGGGAAAGAAAAGGAGCAAAAGAAACCTGAACCAGCTAAAGGAATGTGCTTTCATTGCAATGAGCCGGGACATTGGAAGAGGAACTGCAAGAAGTTTCTAGCAGAGAAGAAGCTTGGAGAAGCTTCGACTTCCAATCAAGGTTTGTTTATGATTGAAAATAATTTTTCTGAAAGTCATAATTCTACTTGGGTATTGGATACCGGCTGTGGTTCTCACATATGTAATACTGTGCAGGGACTGGTCAGAAGTAGAAAGCTGAAAAAAGATGAGGTGATCCTACGAGTGGGAAATGGAGCAAAAGTTGCTGCATTAGCTGTAGGAACTTATTGTTTAGCAATGCCTTCGAGCAAATCCATTTATCTTAATAATTGTTATTATGTTCCGAATATTATTAAAAAACATTATTTTAATTTTTGTATTGGATATGGAAGGTTTTGACGTTATTATAAAGAACAATGGTTGTTCTATTTATAAAGACGATGTTTTATATGGTATTGGAAATTTGTGAAATGGACTTTATACACTTGACTTGCAAGAAAATATATTTCAAATTGAACAAATTAAGAAAAGGAAAAGAGATGATATTAATTATACCTATATGTGGCACTATAGACTCGGTCATATCAATGAAACAAGATTATCCAAGTTGCATAAAGATGGGCTCCTTGAGCTATCTGATTATGAATCATATCCAACTTGTGAATCTTGTCTCATGGGTAAAATGACTAAATCTCCTTTTAGTGGAAAAGGGGAGAGAGTTACAGAGTTGTTGGCATTGATTCAAACAGACGTTTGTGGACCTATGACAACAAGTGCACGGGATGGGTATTCTTATTTTATTACTTTCACTGATGATCACTCAAGATTTGGATATGTGTATTTAATGAAATACAAATCAGAATCATTTGAAAAGTTCAAAGAGTTCAGAAGTGAAGTAGAGAAACAAACGGGTAAGAGTATTAAGATACTTCGATCAAATCGAGGTGGAGAATACTTAAGCAGTGAGTTTCTCAATTGTCTCAGAGAAAATGGTATAATCTCACAATGGACTCCTCCAGGTACACCACAGTTAAATGGAGTATCTGAAAGGAGAAATCGAACACTGTTGGACATGGTTCGATCCATGATGAGTTTTACCGACCTTCCAATTTCCTTCTGGGGATATGCCCTAGAAACGGCTGCATACCTACTTAACAAGGTACCTACCAAATCCGCCCCAAAGACTCCATATGAGATGTGGAAAGGGAGGAAACCAAATCTTAAGCATGTTAAGACTTGGGATTGTCCAGCTTATGTCAAAAAGTTTGAAAATGATAAGCTACAGACTAAATCCGATAAGTGTAGATTTGTGGGATACCCTAAAGAAACCGTAGGGTATTATTTCTATCATCCAACTGATCAAAAGGTGTTTGTTGCGAAATATGCTACCTTCTTGGAGAAAGAGTTTATCCGTGAAGGGGTCAGTGGGAGTAAGATATATCTTGAAGAAGTTCAAGAACCACAAGTTACCACGGACCAAAGTCAGGTACCTAACCAAGTAGAAGAACCTACTGTACCACACCATGTTAGTAAATCTGGAAGAGTACCGAAGATACCTGAGAGGTATGGATTCGTTATAAAGGATGACGATGAGGTACACATCATGAATGATGATGATTCATTGAATTACGAACAGGCTATGAGTAATAAAGACTCAGGGAAATGGCTTGAAGCCATGAAATCTGAAATGGACTCCATGTATGAAAACAAAGTATGGCCTTTGGTTTCACCACCTGAAGGTATTAAACCTATTGGGTGTAAATGGGTTTTTAAGAAAAAGACTGGAGCAGACGGAGAGGTAGAGACCTATAAGGCCCGACTGGTTGCAAAAGGTTTCAAACAAAGACAAGGAGTTGACTATGATGAAACCTTCTCACCAGTAGCCATGCTCAAGTCCATTCGGATTTTGCTTGCGATTGCAGCTTACAACGACTATGAGATCTGGCAGATGGATGTGAAAACGGCCTTCCTCAATGGGAAACTTGAGGAGGATGTGTATATGACACAGCCAGAGGGATTTATTTCAAAAGTTGGAACAAATCAAGTCTGTAAGCTACAACGATCCATTTATGGGTTGAAGCAAGCTTCTCGTAGATGGAACATTCGTTTTGATGAGACAATCAAAGAGTTTGATTTTATCAAAAACGAGGATGAACCATGTGTATACAAGAAGGTTAGTGGGAGCGCAGTATCATTCTTTGTATTATATGTTGATGATATATTACTGATAGGGAATGACATTCCTATGTTACAATCCATTAAAATCTGGTTATCTAAAAACTTCTCCATGAAGGACTTGGGTGAAGCATCCTATATTTTGGGGATAAAGATCTATAGAGATAGATCTAAAAGGATGCTCGGCTTATCCCAAGGAACGTGCATTGATACGATGCTAAAGAGGTTTAGCATGGAAGATTCCAAAAGAGGTCTCATGCCGATGAGCCATGGAATAAATCTCTCCAAGAAACAGGCCCCAAAGACACCTGAGGAGAGAGACCGTATGAGTAAGATCCCTTATGCTTCTGCAATAGGATCTATCATGTACGGTATGATATGTACTAGACCGGATGTTGCTCACGCACTTAGTGTAACAAGCAGATACCAGTCGAATCCAGGAGAAGAGCACTGGAAGGTAGTGAAAAATATCCTAAAGTACTTGAGAATGACTAAAGATATTTTTCTTGTCTACGGTGGGTCTGAATTAAAACTCGAGGGATTCACGGACTCAAGTTTTCAAACAGACCAAGATGACAGTAAATCTATTTCAGGGTATGTGTTTACCTTGAACGGAGGTGCAGTGAGTTGGAAGAGTTCCAAGCAGCAAACGGTTGCTGATTCAGTGACAGAGGCAGAGTATATAGCTGCAAGTGAAGCTGCAAAGGAAGCTGTTTGGATGAAGAAGTTCATAACTGAACTTGGTGTGGTTCCTAGCATTAGAGAAGCAGTTCCCGTGTACTGTGACAACACCGGAGCGGTTGCACAGGCTAAGGAACCCAGGTCTCATCAGAAATCTAAACACGTGTTGCGGCGATTTAACTTGATCAAGGAGATCATTGAAAGAGGAGACGTCACCTTGGAGCGTGTAGACTCTCAAGACAACATTGCAGATCCATTTACTAAAGCTTTAACACAACAACAGTTTGATCGTCACTTAGAGAAGATGGGTATGAGATACCATGGCGATTGGCTTTAGTGCAAGTGGGAGATTGATAGTAGTGTGCATACAAGCCAATCATGTATGATGATAAAGCACATACTTTGTAAACAATCTTATTTATTTATTAATAAAATATTTATTTATTAAAGGCATTTAATTATCTACATGGTGCTGTTTTTATAATATGTAAATAACCCATAGTTTTAAGCAATGCTTTTAGAATCATGATGTTGATCATGCTAATGAGATCTAAATTCTTAGAAAGCTTTAAAACTAAAATAGTTCCCAATCGTGGGATTACTAAAAAGGGGATTAGTAAATCCGGATAGATTGGTACATATGTTGCTTGCTCATTGGATGAGGATGACTGATCTCATGGTCATTTGTGTGGAGACACTAAAGCAAGTATGTAGGTACTTATTGGAGAATAAGTTCACTGAACGTGACTCGCTATGGAATACCTAATGGAGTTTTACTCGCCTGTCAATAGGAATTCCTAATGTGATAGTAGTACATGTGATCCTTGGACTTGAGATCATCATAGTATCTTGTATGTAACAAATTATACTTTGACTAATTCCTTAAGGCCTTTTAAGGCATATATAGGGTATGCTTGGGTGTAATGAGTTACATATGGAGATAATGAATGATCAATAAAGAATCTACCACCTCTAGTAAAAGAGGAGATATGTCCTATGTGATTCGTTAAATGACAACCCAGGAATCCTTGGCCAAGGTAGAATGAAATTAGAAAGAGGTTTCTAATTTGCATTATTTGGAGTTGTGCATTTTCTAATCGAAATACATAAGATTAAATAAATTAAGACTTGACAGTAAATCCATGTCTTATATTTAATTGGGACATTGTATGGTGGAAGGATTGAATTGTACGGTAACTATTAACTCACAGGTTCTTTTATGATTAATGTTGAAATCTATATTATCTGGAAAGTCGTTGATCGCTAGGGAGGCTTATCCCTATTGTAGAATAAATGTTATTTATTTAAATAGATTATTAGTTTAATTTGTTTATTTAAATAAGATTAGAATTGTTCTAATTGATTTATTCACAACCGGTTTAATATGGAGAACCTAAAGGGTCACACCATAAAAGGAAGAAGAATTATTTAAGAAGAAAATGGCATGATAGTAATAATGCATTAAGTATAATTAATTTAATCTATGATGATAGAATAAATTAAATAGCTTAATGTTTATTATTTAATATTTTAGAAATATTAAATATAAATTAATAAGAGGAGTCTTATTAATATTATTATTATTATTATTATTTTAATTCTAAAGGAGTTTAGGAATTAATATAATATCAGTACTCTCTCTCAATCCTAATAAAGATTAGGATATAAATTAATTAAATAAAACCCTATTCTAATTGGATTAGGAGGGTTAACCTAATATCTATATAAGAGAGTCTTATATTAGAAATAAGGGATGTAAAAATTTTCCAAGAGTTGGGAGTACACATATTCTATAGAGATAGAAATAAGGGTTAAGCCAATAACTCATCTTCTTGAGTTCTTCATCTTCCTTGGTGGATCACCGTTAGAGGCCAAACATTTGGGTGGCTGACATTATTCAAGGGAAGGAGCCACTTTCAGAGGAATCAAAGGAATCAAAGGAGTAGAACTTGTACCTGAGGAAGCTTAGATCTTCAAAGGTATAATTCCATGTTCTCTCTTTTCTGTTATTGATAACAAGCACAAAGCATGATCATGGTTATGGGTTTGTATAAATTTTGAAAACCTAGTTTTTACGCTTCCGCCCTATTTATGTGATTTGATTGCATGATTGCGTTACATACAAACCCAACACTACCCATTCTTTTATTTCACCTGCTTGTGCTCAACATTTGAACTTGACACCTAAGAAATTAGACTTTGACTTATCTGTTGAAACTCCGTTGGGAGAAACCTTCGTTACATCTAAAGTTTACAAATCTTGCTCGATTCAAATTGGTACCCTCACCCTACCTGTTGATCTTATATCTTTGGAAATACTTACATTTGACGTGATTTTAGAAATTAACTGGTTAACCACTTATCATGCCAAAATTGATTGTTTTTGTATGGTTTTTAGTTTTTATATTCCTAACCAACCTGTTGTGCGAATCCAAACAACCAAACCATTAAAATCAATCAACGTCATTTCAAGTTATAAAGCTATTCGTTTATTAAAAAACGGATGTCAAGCTTTCTTAGCCCATGTCACCGATCTAGACCAGTATACATCAGGTTTGAATGATATTTCTGTTGTTAATGAGTTTTCTGATGTATTTCCCGAAGAACTTCCCGGTATACCCCCGGAACGTGAAGTTGAATTCTTTATTGACCTTGAACCCGGTACAAAACCTATTTCTAAAACCCCATATCGAATGGCTCCTATTGAACTTCAGGAGTTAAAGGTCTAACTACAGGAGTTGTTAAACATCGGTTTTATATGTCCTAGTACATCTCCTTGGAGTGCTCCTGTTTTATTCGTAAAGAAGAAAGACGGGAGTATGCGACTTTGTGTTGACTATCGGGAGTTGAACCATGTCACCATCAAGAATAGGTATCTGTTACCTCATATTGATGACCTGTTCGACCAGTTACAAGGTGCACAATTCTTTTCAAAGATCGATCTTCGTTTTGGATATCATCAGCTGAAGATTAAAACTGAGGATATTCCGAAGACTGCTTTCAGAACTCGATACGGGCATTATGAATTCTTAGTCATGTCTTTTGGATTGACTAATGCTCCTGCTGCTTTTATGGATTTGATGAACCGTGTATTCAAGGAATATTTGGATCAGTTAATGGTTGTATTTATTAATGACATCCTCATCTATTCCAAAAGACGTGAAGATCATGAGCACCACTTGAAGCTGGTACTTCAAAGGCTTCGTGAAAACAAGCTATATGCCAAGTTGAAGAAATGCGAGTTCTGGCTTGAGGAGGTAGCATTCCTTGGGCACGTGGTATCAAAACGTGGAGTATCTGTTGACCCGGCGAAGATTGAAGCAATTCAAAGTTGGGAGCAACCAAAGTCGGTGACCAAAGTACGTAGCTTTCTGGGCTTAGCTGGTTATTATCGGAGATTCGTGGAAGGATTTTCTCGAACTGCTACTCCATTAACTCAGCTGACTCGGAAAGATACAAAATTCGTATAGAACGAGGAATGCGAGAAGAGCTTTCAAGAGCTCAAGAGAAGACTCATTTCGGCACCTGTTCTGACGATACCATCTGGTTTAGATGGATTTGTCATTTACAGTGATGCTTCGGGCAAAGGGTTAGGATGCGTTCTCATGCAACATGGGAAAGTCATAGCCTATGCCTGGCGACAACTCAAGGAATATCAGAGGAATTATCCTACTCATGATCTAGAGTTGGCAGCAGTTATTTTCGAGTTGAAGATCTAGAGACACTACCTGTATGGGGAGAAAGTGGAGGTCTATACGGATCATAAGAGCCTCAAGTATTTCTTCACCCAGAAGGAACTCAATATGCGGCAACGACATTGGCTTGAGCTGTTGAAAGATTACGATCATACCATCCAATACCATCATGGAAAAGTGAACGTGGTAGCTGACGCGTTGAGTAGAAGATCATATGCGGGAACGAATGCGATGCTTTCAAGGCCTATTTTGTGTAATTTACAAAAGATGGAGATAGAGTTTAAGACTCCGGGGACCCATGCGATGATGTCAAGTATACGCGTAGAACCAACTTTGATTGGTAAAGTTAAAGCTGCTCAAGCTACAGACCCGGAGCTGATGAATATGAGGAAGAAGGTGCTATTCCAGAAGCAAAGATTGATGAAGAAGGAATACTTCGAGTCAACTCTAGACTTTGTGTTCCATACGATTCTGATTTGAAGTATAGAATCATGATGGAGGCACACAACACACCGTTTGCAATCCATCCTGGAAGTACTAAAATGTATCATGATGTTTGACATACATTTTGGTGGAGCAATATGAAGAGAGAGATCACGGAGTTCATCTCGAGGTGTTTAATGTGTCAACGTGTCAAGGCGGAGCATCAAGTGCCAAAGGGACCATTGCAACCACTTGAGATTCCAAAGTGGAAGTGGGAACACATTACCATAGATTTCGTTATGGGTCTTCCCAAGGTTTCTCAAGGCATAGATGCGATTTGGGTTATTGTCGATAAATTAACCAAGTCTGCTCATTTCTTGCCTATACGAGAGACTTATTCCCTTGAACGTCTTGCTCGTATGTACGTAAATGAGATTATGAGATTGCATGGCATGCCAGTATCCATAGTTTCGGATCGTGACCCCAGATTTACTTCCTGATTTTTAGTCAGCTTGCAGAAAGCTATGGGCAAGAATTTACAATTCAGTTCGGTATATCATCCACAAACGGACGGGCAATCGGAAAGGACTATCCAAACTCTTGAAGATCAATTGAGACTATGTGTTCTAGACTTTAAAGGGAGTTAGGATAAGTACCTACCATTGGTGGAATTCTCTTACAATAATATTTATCAGGCAAGTATAAGCATAGCTACATTCTAGGCGTTGTATGGACGAAAATGTCATTCTCTAGTATGCTGGGATGAGGTGGGTGAAGCAACATTGTTGGGACCGGAGTTAGTACGTATGACTACATAAAAGATTCAAATGATCCGGCAACGTATACAAACTGCACAAGATCGACAAAAGAGTTATACTGATCTTCATCGAAGGGACGTGGAGTTTAATGTTGGAGATCATGTATTATTACGTGTTGCTCCATGGAAAGGAGTTACAAGATTCGGAAATAGAGGAAAGCTCAATTCATGATTTATTGGTCCATTAGAGATTCTTGACTGAGTAAGAAATGTGGCCTATAGACTCGCTTTACCACCTAGCATGTCTCGTGTTCTTAATGTTTTTCGTATATCCATGCTACGTAAATATGTGAAAGACCCAAACCACATTATTGAGTTAGAACCAGACGAGATAGTCGAAGATTTAACATACGAGGAGGTACCTGTCAAGATCTTGGATAGGAAGGAACATGTTCTATGCTCAAAGGTTATACCTTAAGTCAAAGTTTTTATGGAGAAACCATGAAATTGAGGAAATGACCTGGGAGTTAGAATTTGAAATGAAAGCGAGGCATCCTCACCTTTTCGACATACCAGGTACGTACGTCAATTTCGAGGAAGAAATTTTATAAGGAGCAGAGGTTGTAAGACCCCAAATTTTATGAATAAGATTTAATTTTCTTTATATATTATTTTGAAATAGTAAGGTGTTGATTTGATAAATGTGATAAGTTATGGGTGAGATGTGCAAAGTTCACAAAGTAAGCAAGTGGTTATAAAATATTCGTTGTGTCGGGGAATATTAGTTTGGTCAAGGAATATTTTTTTTTTTGGAGAATATTCATACGACGGCGCAATCATTGGTGGACCCCACAATGGAATGAATGTCGAATATAGAAAGCGACAGAAATAACCTTTTTATAAAATAACGGCGTAGTTGTTACCGTTAGTACTGTTGAAATACACGGTGGTTAAAATACAGTAATACGCGGTGTTGCACAGTAGCACACGGCATTGCACAGTATTTTGAATTATTGATTCTTACGTAGGAAGGCACTTACTCAATTATTGTTACAGTAATTACTGTTCAATATTTTATATTATTGATTCAATAATTGCATAATATTTTATTGGTTCAATATTTGCTACGTTAATATTTTATATCAATAAGTGCTACTTTGCTATTTTATATTAGTGATTCAATAATTGTCATTGCACAGTATTTCAAATTATCAAATCAATAATTCATATTATTTGAATAATATTATTAGATAACATTATTGGCAATGTCTAAGGAAGTTCTGTCTAGGAAAGAGGTTGATTAATTACACGCCAGTAAGGGGAAATCCTTATCGGAAGGCCCCATCTTTCTTGGGAATGACCTGGTTTTCAATATTGTAGTTCTGTAATATTATTTGTGAATAATTAATTTTTGATATATATGATAAGGAAATATTTATTCAATGTGGATTTTTAACGGAGGAATTTTTAGCATGTGACATTGGCTGAAAGTTGGTATTTTATCTTTTCTGATAAACTAATTAATTCAAGTATATTATTATAATATTACATTAAAGTAGTATGATGTGATTATATAATAGTATGATTTTTATAATTTGAATGGTAACATTATTATAGTAAATTCATGGCATAAAAGTTAAACGAGGTGGAAGAGTGCAAATTGAATTTGAACTCTTACGATGCAAACAACGATGTCATCGGAGCGATGAGGTAAGCAAGGATGTTATCGGAGCGATGAGGTAAGCAGTGATGTCATAGGATTGATGATGTAAGCGATGATGTAAGCGATGATGTAATAAATTATGAAAAAAAGACTATTTTATCCTTACTCTGCCGAGCCTATAAATAGAAGCTCATTTCTTCATTATTTCTCACCACTTCACTAAAGCTATAGAGAGAGAAAGTATAGAGAGAATAAGAGAGAAAGAAGAAGTGTATTCTGCTATTACACTAGTGCAGTCTCCAAATTTTTAAGGTAAGGGGTATTATTTCTTTCGTATTAATAAAGAGAGTTATTTTCTTTCAATACTCGTAAGGGTTGTTATTCCATTCTTTATTATTCTGTTGGAATAACCTGTCTACGCGAACTACCTCATGCATGGTGAAATCCCATTGTTATTCCATTCTTTATTATTATGTGGGAATAACCTGTCTACGCGGACTACCGCATACCTGGTGAATAACCCTTCGTATTCAGTTGTTATTAAATTGTGAAAATAATCTGTCTGAGCGGACTACATCCTGACGGGTAAAAATCCAATTGTAGTTTCGTATATTGTTTCATTTCAGATTCCTAACTCTAAACTTACTACGGTAAGCATTGCTTCTATAATTCCTGAAATGATTAGAAATTCCTTAAGTTTTGCGCTTCATCTAATATATCATTTCACTAGAATATTGGTCTGAACTTTCTTGTGAAATTTTTATCTTTTCATGTCGAGTTACTATTCATAAGTTACTATTCACGAGTTACTATTCACGAGTTACTATTCACCGGGTACAATTCACGGTAAAAAATATTTGTTTTTCTTTCCAAATCATCTTTGATTGGATCCAGGTTTTGATCTTCATTCTTGAACTCTGGATAAATTCTCTAATATTTGTCCTTTATCTCACTGGATTCGTTATTCGTATTGTTTTCATCATCCTCAATCCTAAATGGTGATATAACTGAATATCTTTGGCCTATAACGCAAAGATGAATGATTACTTGATGAATACCTTTGGCCCGTAGTGCAAAGATGGACAGGTGTTGAGATGAACATGACCAACTGGTGATATAAATGAATATCTTTGGCAGTAGTGCAAAAGATGAATATTTGATTCGAGATGAATATTAATTGATGTTACAGGGATAAAATATTGATGATGGACTTTTAAATTATAGAAGATATAGACATCATTCTCTACTTAACTCTTCTAATGAATTGTCATTTCCGCTGCAGTTGTTGATCTAAAACTAGTTGTCCATAATATTTTATCTAATTTGTTGAAGACTAACAATAATTTATTCTTCTTTATCTTAGTCATAATATTCTTTTACTAGGCTAATTGAGCCCACCCTTTTCTTCCATTGCTCTCTTCAGGAAATGAGAATTTCGCAGGTACTAGTCGGGGAATGGAGTGATGGTCCGAGTTAGAGCTGTAGAAGTCTTCACTATTTTTTTTAAAACAGTGTGATAATAAATGTAATGAGAACTTAGTTTGAATGTTAATATTTTCTACATGTCTGTATTGACACTCACAGTTGTGTGGTCGTATTTTGCACGACCGTTTGATATGAAAGATTATATTTGGATTCTGTACCATGTATTTGGTGACTCAGAATGGGTTGGTATTGAACCTATTTTGGGGACGTCACAAGTTCTGTCTAGGAGACGTTATTTAATTACGCGCCAGTAAGAAGAAATCCTTATCGGAAGGCCCCCTCTTTCCTGGGAACGACCTGGTTGTCAATATTATTGTTTTGTAATATTAATTATTGATTTATATGATAAAAAATATTTTTTTTATGGATATAAAAGAAGGAATTACTGTTGAGATGTTTTTATCAATATTTTGGTGTGGAAAATCATCCGTTTGTGGATTTCGGCCATTTTTCGTTGGGAATTTGGAAAAACTTCCTTCTACAAAGTTGTAGAGAATTAAATTTCCTACGAAAAAGATATAGAATTCGTATTTTTTTTGATAAAGGGCTATTTATTATAAATTATTGAAGTTTCAAAAATAAATATTTATTTAAAACATGGGTGGGCCTCACTTTTGTTTTTTTTTTGTGGAAGAATGCTGAAATATATAATATGTCTGAGTGTGTGTGTGTGTGTGTGTGTGTGTGAGGGGGTGTGTGTGTGTGTGTGTGGTGAGGGTGGGGTGAAAGTGATGTGTGTGTGTGTATATATATATATATTATAAGTTTTGTTTTACTTGAATAGTTTATTATTATTTTAAAAATTGGACGTCTGAAGTTTTCATCAGTGATGCTGCAACTGTTGGTCCGTGAAAAAAATTTCTAAATAGTATATTTTCATTCTCCTATAAATAGGATGCTTAGTTTAGAAATAAAAATCACACTAGAATCAGAGAATTCTTCTTCTATAATATTGAGCATATTTCTTTTAAGTTTAAGGAACTTTTGAGTGTTACAAATAGTGCAAGTTTTCTTCAAGAATATCCCCGCCATACCAGTCATAAATACTCCCCTTTATAGGTAAAGGATATTATTTCTCTCATAAATGATGTTATTTCCTTTCAATATTCATAAAGAATATTATTTTCTTTCATATTCCATATTATGGAAGAGATAATATTTCATCATTTCATATTCCTAAACTTAAACTTACTACGGTAAGTATTGCTTCTATAATTCTTGAAATGATCAGAAATTCCGGGAGTTTTGCGTTTTATCTAGTATCATTTCACCGGAATATTGGTATAAATTTTCTTATGAAATTTTTACCTTTTCATGTCGGGCTATTCACGCGTACGGCAGTATTCAAGTATACGACACTATTCACGGACACGACACTATTCACAGAAAAATTAAATTTTATTTTGTTTGTCCAAGTTGTCTGTTATGGTTACTATCTTTGATTGTATCCATGTTTTGAACTTCATTCTTGAATTTTGCTCCACAATTGGTTATTATGGAGTATTCTTGAACTTGGATAAACTAAATTACGAATCCCTAACCTTTGTCCTTTATCTCACTGGATTCGTTATTTATATTATTTTTCATCATCCTCACTCCTAAATGATGATATAACTGAATATCTTTGGCCTGTAGAGCAAATATGAATGATTACCTGATGAATATCTTTGGCCCGTAGTGCAAAGATGAATATTTGATTCGAGATGTATATTGATTGATGTTATAGGGATAAAATATTAATGATGGACTATTAAATCATAAAAGATAGTAGACTTCATTCTCTACTTAACTCTTCTAATGAATTATTATTTCCGCTGCAGTTGTTGATCTAAAATTTGTTGTCCATAATATTTTATCTGATTTGTTGAAGACTAACGATAAATTGTTCTTTATTATCTTAGTCATAATATTCTTTACTGGACTAGTTGAGCTCACCATTTTCATCTATTGTCCTCTTCAGGGAATGAGAATGTTGCGGGAACTAATCGGGGATCAGTGTGACGGTCAGAATAGAGCAATAGTAGTCCTCACTATTTTTTTAAATTAGTGTGATAATAATTATAATTAGTGAAGACTGAATTTGAGTGTTAATATTTTGTATTATATACGTTTGTATTGACATTCACAGTTGTATGGTCGTATTTCTCACGACCTTTTGTTATAAAAGATTTGTATTTGGAATTCTGTGCCATGTATTTGACGACTCAGAATGCGTTGGTATTGAACCTATTTAGCGGTTTGTCCTGAAATCCTGTATTTAAGCAGCGTAATCCTGACAGAAAGGGAAACTCCACAGAGACCCATGACATTCATCCCGGAGCCATGTCCGGGGATCAACAAATCAAACTGCGAAAAAATTACCCAAAAATTGCGTTAAACTGCCGAAAACTGACATTTTTGAAGCAGTCTCAGTCGTTGGCTCAGCCCCAGCGAAGTTTGGGTACTGACCGTAGCAGTCTCAGCCGTTGGCTCAGCCCCAGCGAAGTTTGGGTTCTGACCAAAGCAATCTCAGCCGTTGCTCAGTCCCAGCGAAGTTCGGGTACTAACTGAAGCAGTTTTAGCTGTTGGCTCAGCCCCAGCGAAGTTCGGGTACTGACCGAAGTCAAATTCAGCCGTTGGCTCAGCCCCAGCGAAGTTCGAGTACTGACCGAAGCAGTTTCAGCCGTTGGCTCAGCCCCAGCGAAGTTCGGGTATTGACCGAAGTCAAATTCAGCCGTTGGCTCAGCCCCAGCGAAGTTCAGTTACTGACCGAAGCAGTCTCAATCGTTGGCTCAGCCCAAGCGAAGTTCGAGTACAGATCGAAATACAGTCCAATCATTGGCTCAACCCCAATAATGATTCAACTGACGGCTTAACCTCAGCCTAGTAATAGAAGGGATCCGGCGATGGAAGCAATTATAATAATCCATCACAACTGATGGAATCTGTTATACACATCCTCAAAGGGATCATTGTGGGAGTATCAATCAGAATTTGGAAAGTTATCGCAAAGGACGTCATCCCCAGTAGGTCAAGATGAAAAAAATCTGTGATAAGCTTAACTTCGCCAATCTCATCAGAGTCAAACTCGTTATCTTGAATAATGTCATCCCCAGCAGAAAATGACAAAAGTAGTTCACGGTAACTTCCTAATACCTTCAAGGGCTATACAAGACGGCGTCATCCCCAGCAAAGTGATATCGCACGCAGCCAAAAGTAGCCTCATTCTACTACAGGATGCCCAGCCCTCTGGCATTTTCTATTTCCAGTGTCTACTAATCTTTATCCTGTCCATTCCACTACATTACATGGACATGATAAAGAGGGGCATCTGTAGACACTCACAATCAACCCAAATCCGATCCACAATATTGGTCTTCCAGTCAAATATGATTCCCAATATCGGTAATCAATCTCCGACAGTCAATCGGACCATTAATCAAGCTTCGACACTCAATCGGACCATCAATCAAGTTCCGACAGTCAATCTGACTATCATTTAAGCTCCGACAGTTAATCGGACCATTAATCAAGCTTCGACAGTCAATCGGACCATCAATAAAGCTCTGACAGTCAATCAGACTCGGATCATCAAGCTCAACCCCGATCTCAACCCGGGAGGTAATAATCAACCCCAGTCTCAACCCGGGAGGTACCAATCACCCCCGGTCTAAAATCGGGAAGTCAATTCAACCCCGGTAGCAATCCTGGAGGTACCAATCAACCCCGGTCTCAACCCGAGAAGGGCATGTCATCCCCGGTCTCAACCCGAGACATCACGTCAACTTTAGACATCAACCTAAAGTGTCACAACAATTCCAGAGCAAAACCTAGGACGACCACGTCAGCCTCAGAGACAACCCTGAGGTCAAAAGACTCGACTAGGATCCAAGTCTTGGAATCAGCTCCTGAAAGTCAACCAGCGACCATGCTGACACTACAGGCATCCCCGGGAGGCGTACAATGGTCATTTTACCAACTTTCAACTGACTTGGTGAAACTCAAGAGAAATTGATGCCGCCAAAGTCAGAATGAACCCTAATGACGATCCCGAGTGGCAACAACGTAAGACAGCTCAACGAACAAACTGCGGGGAATCGAAGACCTGGTTATGAACCCGTCTTCCTAGACATGGAAAATGATTTTTCCCATGTTATTGCAACACTTTAGGTGAGAGCTTTCCGAAAAGGTATCGCACGCCTCAAACAGAAGCTTCGATCAAAACTTAGAAAGTTTTCAACCGGACATCGCATTACTCGAAGTGCACGTACTTTGAGACGACCAAGCCGGGCACACGGGACCCACCTCTAGTGACCGCACCTCTACTTGCGGCAGCTATATGTAGAGGTGCTGATCCCCCCTCTATAAATAGAGGGGCAGCCCCCTCTCATTTGCATAAGCAAGAAATGCAGTGAAGCCCTGCCCGACTGATTTTTCGACTCTTACACCTCTTTTAGACCCACATATTTTCACTCAAACACATAGATATACCCATATACTACCACATATCATGGTAGATTTGGACGTTTAAGGCCTACGATTCGGCAAAAAGCCCGTAGTGCAACCCATTGTAAGTATTTTTACGATCAGCAAGTCAATACTACTACTTTGCGCTTTTTTACACCTGCACATCAAGTTTTATCTTCTAAATATGCCCGGAACTTAGTTCTGTGGCTGTTTTTGTCAAAAATTAATATATTTTAGTACATAAACTTTGTTTTCAACATTTCTACAACTCGGATTGACGATCCATCAGCTCTAGTAGCTTCAATGCACTAGCACACACAGTTTTGGCAACTTCACTGGACTGGGTTGTCTTCCCAGCCCGGGTTTGGCCTTTTTTTGTACATATTTAACTGCAATTGTACTAACATTTCAAATATGTCAAGCCCAGATTTCAAATCCGAGGTAGTTTACCACTTTTATATTTATTTACGCATATATAAACGACATTCACCATCACTGGTACTCACATCAGTCCTGATTGACTATATTTTTGTCAATATATATTTATATATTTTCAGCCGACCTGGATTATTTCGTGGCCATTATACTATTTTTGCACACTTCGCCATACTGGGTGCTCTCCCTAGTCACTGGTCGATAACTTTTTGCAATTTACATTTCAGTTCGGCCTGGATTATTCTGTGGCCTTTTTACTGCTTTTACATATACTTATACATATATAAGCAAGATTCACCATCACTAGTCATCTTTCCAGTCTTGGTTGACTACGTTTCTGTCAATATATATATATATATATATATATATATATATATATATATATATATATATATATATATATATATCTACATATATATTTCAATTCCAGTCCGAGCTTGCTAGTAAAAATCCATCGCCCTTTTTATAGCTTTTATATACATTTAACTATAGATATTACTTTGCTCAATTTATTCAACTGTTGCATTTAATGTTCATTTGTATATTAATTTGCACTAATTTTTTTGCCGGCGAACTACATTTATCCAAATCTCGCCAATTCTAGCTTTCAACGGTTAAAGCAGGTCCCGACAGAAACTGGAAGCTATAATGGCTGAATTTTTTTAAAATCTAGTTATTTTTATAGTTTTAACTTCAAAAGCAACCTCGCTCCCTTAGATCGCTATCTAGTGGGAACGAGACGCTTCGGCCATGCGGACCGGGATTTACTGAATGAATCCTTGGTTGTGGCTATCTTGGGATATTTATCTGCTTCTGTACAAATTTGAACTGTCAGGTTTTCTAGCTACTCATATGTGAGCCTAGGAATCGTGGGATTCATGATCAAACTGATCAGAATCTGATTCCCACGATGGGCAAACTTCGATTTACATATGTACCCTGCCAGTTTTTTTGTAAAATGTACACACACAGACCTTAAAATGGTTATCCGAATTTAAGGTCTCAACATAGTGAAAATGTTAGTCGTTGTGTCAGTGTCCCTCCGATGGTTTTCATACCCATGAGGAGACTAACATTTGTATATTTCTGTGGTCGAGGATGCTTTGCAGGCCGACAAATCACCATTTGCATGCAGCCTTAAGGCTATAAAGATAAAATTAAAAGTGGCGATGTGCTTCAATTCCTATGTCAGCGTAGGGATTTGATAAACAGCTTTCAAAACATCACTGTTAATTCAATTCAAAAGCTTTTGCAAATCAAATTAAATGTTCTTGAAAATCAAATCAAAGACTGATTTTCAAATCAAATCAAGCCCTTCGTATATAGGCTCAACAAAGCCTGTCAAAACTTTCAATCAATCAAATCAATAGGCATAATTTTCAAACAGCATTCACTCACGCATTCCAGTTTTAAGGGAAATATTGAAAAGATTGCGGTACCGTGTTTACACGGGAGTTGTGGGGTGCCTAACACCTTCCCCACACTTAACCAAGCCCCCGAACTCAAAACTCCTATTTCAGAGATCAAGTTTCGACAGTGTCCAGCATTTGGGCCTCTTTTCAAATCAAACTCGGTTGAGTTGGTATAACTATTTTCAAAACTACCAACTGGCGACTCTGTTTAAATCAAATCAAATCGTCGACATAAACACATGATGGCCTCTTTCCTAAAAAACCCTTCAAAACTTTTTTCGCAATAAAAATAATAAGGGTAGAGATAACTTAGGAAGATCGATTTGAGGAAAATCGAGTTACGAACCGAACCGCGGTATTTCTTAAATTTTCCAACGTCGACATACTGTATATTATATGTTTAATTATCACATACCTTGCACACAACAATTAATCAAATAAATATAAATCTTATTATATTTATAAATAATTTACTTATTATTATTCTATTACTTGCAATAATAATAATCAACATGCTATTAATAAATCACCGTTAATATTCTTTTTCTCATAATAACAATTAATTAACAATTAATATTGATTAATTGTTCACTTAATAATTCCTTCATCCTTTAATTAATTAACTCATCATCGTTTCTATTCCCCGTGCCACATAAGGCATTTTTCGAGCTTATCATAAACTCCATATTTTTCTCAATTATCATAAATTCAATTTGAATTCATTTGAATGAACTCATCTCATAACACATAAACATTTATATTCGAATAAATATTCATTTCCATTTATATATTCATTTAATAATATTTGGAAATTCTCAGGTATTATAGTTCAGCAGCTGGAGGCTGAGGCTCAGGAGAGAGAGTCTGGGTTTCAGAAGCTGAGGGACGAGAACCATCAAAGGAAGCTGGCCATGCAGGAATTAGAGGTAGAGATTGCGTACCGTATGGAGGCAGGGATCCGGATGGGAACCTTATTCCACAGGTCGGTATCCAGAAATGTAGACTTGGCAGAAAAGTTAGAAGAGGTCGAGCAGAGAGAGTTCAGTGAGAAGACTGAGAAGAAAGCACTCCGTACTCAGTTAGAGTTGGAGGTTATGGATAGGATTCACTTCGAGGAGAAGTGGGAAGCGGCTAACGAGAGAGCTGACGACCTAGAAGATGTGGTCAGATGCAAGAAGAGGAAGATGAACAAGATGGGGTATGTGTTTCATTCAACTTTTGAAAGGGTGATTGATGGTGTATACCACTACCCAGCGGAGCAGGGACAGACCCTACATACTTTGAGACGAGAGTTGCTAGCATACATAGCACAGATTAAGTACAAGAGTGCTGTGGAGCGTGGGATGATGGGATGAGACCCTTAGTTAGTCTAGCCGTAGTATTAGTAGTATTAACTTTATGTGATGTATATACTATGTTGTAATCACAACTTTTTGTGTAAAGTGTGGGATAGCTATGTAAACCCCGAGTAAACTTTTGTTAAAGGGGTAGTATGTTAGTGTTCCCCGTCTTTTGTGATATTAGGGGATATATGTGATAACATTTATAGAAATATGCTAGGGATAATCATGTAATGAAATGATTTGGCATATGAATATAAATGAATCTTATTTCAGAAACGTGTTATAATTTTATTCTTTTAGTATTTAAAGAAATACTTAAGTAATATAATTGAGTATTAATAAAATGAAAAATTTTATGATGCAAAAAATGCCGCCCAGACGTAGATTAACTGCACTTGAGGAATTAGTTAACAATGAGAGGGAATAAGTAGACCTGATTCAGAAGCTAGTTGATCTGTTAGGAGAGGCTCTTAGGGGAAGGAACAACGAACCCGTTCACCCCGATCCTCAAACAGTGCCAGTGACAAACTTTAAGAACTTTAGGAGTGTAGGATCCCAGAGTTCGAGGGCACTACCGACCCTATCATTGCGCAGACCTGGATAAAAGAGATCGAGAAGGCTTTCACCATCACTCGAGTATGTGAAGACCAGAAGACTGTGTTTGCTACAAACATGATGAGAGCCGAAGCAAACTACTGGTGGGAGGCTAATCAACAAAGAGTCGGAGAAGGGATAATAGCTTGGGAAAGATTTAAGACATTGTTCTTCGAGAACTACTTCCCGAAGAGCATGAAGAATAGGATGGAGGTTAAGTTTTCCGAAATTAAACAAGGTGATATGACGGTGGCGCAGTACGCAACTAAGTTCAATGAACTAGCGCGGTTTGCAGAACACCAAGTTGGAGACGAGAAAAGGAAGGCTAGATGTTTTGAACAAGGACTGAAGCCTTGGCTATTTAATAAGGTATCAGTTCTTCAAATTGATTCCTTTGCGATATTGCTGGAAAAGGCGATCATTGCAAAAGGTGGCAGTGAGGCCTTAAGTCTGTATAACAAGGAGAAGAAAGGAAAGAATGCCAGAGGAGAAAATCGGGGAGGAGGAAGCAGCAGTGGAGGAAGCAACTTGGGAAAAGAAAGTGGGAGAACAACAACAACAACAACAACAATAACAAAAATAACAATAATCAATGGGGGAATTTTCGTGGAGGTTTCAAGAAGAGGGCAGAAGGATGCCCAAAAAGTGGAAAGAATCACCAAAGTGAGTGCTGGAAGGGACGCGACACTTGTTACAACTACGGTCAGGAGGGGCACATTTCACCCAACTGCTCGAAACCAAAAAAGATCCAAGGATGTTTTGCTTGGGGCTCGACGGAGCACCTGATGAAGGATTGCCCGAAGAAGGGAAGTGACGGAGGTAGAAGCCAACAAGGGGGAAACAAGCTGATGATCAGCGGACCGGCACAATCCAACCGTCCAACCTCTAGGACATTTAACATGACCGTCTAGGACGCAGTAGCTGCGAAGGACGTGCTGTCAGGTATAATCTCAATCAATTATATAAATGCATATGTATTATTTGATTCGGGTGCCACCTGTTCTTTTGTATATGAAGAATTTGCTAGTAGACTTAATACACCCCGAGAACGATTAGAAGATTCCTTAAACATATAAGTTGCGAATAAGGAAGTAATCCTTGTAGAATACATTTATCAAAATTGTTGAGCAAACATTAGAGATCATGAACTGAGCGTAGATTTGATTCCAATTAGATTGGGAGAATTTGACGTAATACTGGGAATGGATTGGTTGTATAACCATGCTGCAATAATTGACTGTTAGAATAAAAGTGTGAACCTTTAGACTTCGAGTAAGTCTAAGGTAGTGCTTTATGGTAGCTCATCGCTTAAGCAATCGTGTTGTCTTGCGATGATGCAGGCCAATAAATTTTTAAGGAAAGGATGTGTAGGTTACTTAGCTTACATTGTAGATACTCGAAAAAAGGGAGTAGAAATTAAGGATATATCCGTAGTGAATGAATTCCAAGATGTATTTTCGGACGATCTGCCTGGTCTTCCGCCAGACAAAGAAATTAAATTTGTTATAAACTTAGCACCGGGAATGGCACCAATTTTGAAAGCTCCATATCATATGGCGCCAGTAGAAATGAAGGAATTGATGATACAATTGCAAGAGTTATTAGATAAGGGTTACATACGGCCGAGTGTGTCTCCTTGGGGAGCACCAGTGTTATTCGTTAAGGAAAAAGACGGATCGATGAGGCTCTGTATCGATTATCGAGAATTGAACAGAGTAACGATCAAGAACAGATATCTGTTACAGAGGATAGACGACCTGTTTGATCAACTAAAGGGAGTGAAGTGTTTCTCAAAGATCGACCTACGGACAGGTTATCACCAACTAAAAGTATGGGAAGAAGACATACCAAAGACTGCGTTTCGAACCCGTTATGGACATTACGAGTTTTTGGCAATGTCATTCGGATTGAACAATGCTCCGGCAGCATTCATGGACTTGATGAACTGAGTTTTCAAGCCATACCTGGACAAGTTTTTGGTAGTTTTCATCGATGACATCTTGATCTACTCTAAGACAGAGGAAGTGTTGGGTTTGTATGTAATGCAATCATGCAATCAAATCACATAAATAAGGCGGAAGCGCAAAATATAGGTTTTTCAAAAATTTATTCAAACCCATAACCATGATCATGCTTTGTGCTCAATTATCAATCAATACATAGAAGGAGAAGATGGAATTATACTTTTGAAGATCCAAGCTTCCTCAGGTACAAGTTCTACTCTTTTGATTCCTTTGTAGTGGCTCCTTCCCTTGATCAATGTCAGCCACCCAAATGTTTGGCCACTAACGGTGATCCACCAAGGAAGATGAAGAACTGAGGAAGATGGGTTATTGGCTTAACCCTTGTTTCTATCTCTATAGAATATGTGTACTCCCAACCCTTAGAAAAATTCACGTACATTATTTCCGATATAAGACTCTCTTATATAGATATTAGGTGAACCCTCCTAATCCAATTAGAATAGGGTTTTATTTAATTAATTAATTAAACACTTTTAATTAATTTATACCCTAATCTTATTAGGATTGAGAGAGAGTACTGATATTATATTAATTTCTAAACTCCTTTAGAATTAAAATAATAATAAAAATAATATTAATAAGACTCCTCTTATTAATTTATAATTAATATTTCTAAAATATTAAATAATAAACATTAAGCTATTTAATTTATTCTATCACCATAGATTAAATTAATTACACTTAATACATTATTACTATCATGCCATTTTCTTCTTAAATAATTCATCTTCCTTTTATGGTGTGACCCTTTAGGTTCTCCATATTAAATCGGTTGTGAATAAATCAATTAGAACAATTCTAATCTTATTTAAATAAATAAATTAAACTAATAATCTATTTAAATAAATAATATTTATTCTACAATAGGGATAAGCCTCCCTAGCGATCAACGACTTTCCAGATAATATAGATTTCAACATTAATCATAAAAAGAACTTGTGAGTTAATAGTTACCGTACAATTCAACCCTTCCACCATACAATGTCTCAATTAAATATAAGACATGGATTTACTGTCCAGTTTTAATTTATTTAATCATATGTATTTCGATTAGAAAACACACAACTCCAAATAATGCAAATTCGAAACTTCTTTCTAATTTCATTCCACCTTAGCTACGGATTCTTGGGTTGTCATTTAACGAATCACATAGGACATATTTCCTCTTTTACTAGAGGTGGTAGATTTTTTATTGATCATATATTATCTTCACATGTAACTCATTATACCCAAACATCACCTATATATACCTTAGAAGGCCTTAAAGAATAAGTCAAAGTATAATTTGTTACATACAAGATACTATGATGATCTCAAGTCCAATGATCACTTGTACTACTATCACATTAGGAATTCCTATTGACAGGCGAGTAAAACTCCATTAGGTATTCCATAGCGAGTCACGTTCAGTAAACTTATTCTCCAATAAGCACCTACATACTTGCTTTATTGTCTCCACACAAATGACTATAACGATTGAGATTTTATATAATAATTTTTAATATTTATTTAGTTAAATAAATATTTTATGTGATTTATTTATTGAGTTAAATAAATAAAATATGTGATTTGTGGAAGTGATTTAATGAAATGTTATATATTAATTAAATAAATATTTAGTAATTTATTTAAGTGATGTATATTAATTTATAATATAGTTCTAATTTAATTGAGATAATTAAATTAGATGAATTATGTGATGAGTGTTACATAATTATAATTAGCGAGTAATTATAATTATGTGACAAATTTTATGTGGTTAATTGATGTTAGTTTTAATTGATTAAATAAGAATGTTAGAGATTTAATTAATTAAAGTGTGACATTTAAAGTATGTGTTAAAAGGATTTATTAAAATAAAGAACAGAATTTTTAAATTTATTTTTCCAAACAAGGCCCTTGCCAAACAGGGCCTTAACTATTTAAAAACCTAATTTTGAAAATAATCTATTTTTACCAAACAAAGCCTTAAGGCTCTTGGTTTTCAAAATTTATAACTTACGTAATTAGTATAGGATTTATTAGCTACATTAATATTGTAAGTTACATATATTGTATATATGTTATATGTTTATTATATCTATAATATACGTTAGTTTAGAAAAGTTAGTCTATCTGTTAGAGAAAACAAAGAACAAAACAGAGAAAATATAGAGAGAAAAGGGAAGAAGAGAGACTAAGAAGAAAGGGAAAAAGCTTGAAAAACTAGAAAAAAACATCATCATCTTTATATTCTTCTTCATCAAAGCATTAAGGGTATTTCTCAATTCTCTTATATTTTATATGTATTATGTTCTTCATGAAAAATTGTTCTCTATAAAGTTTAGTTCCTTATAAACATGGTGATTTTTATGTATGTAGATGATATGATGTATATATATATATATATCTTATGTTTATAATGGTTATTATATGAATTGTATGTTATAATCAAGGATTTTCAGAATTCAATTCGTTGTATAAAGCATGTTTTAATGGAAAAGATGTGTTCATATGAAGTTCATATAATTGGTTGAGTTTTAGAATAAAAGTTATGATTTAATTGGTTGTTAGTATGCCTAATTAGAATTTATTATAATGTTATCTTCAATTATGAAAATATTGCATGTATTGTGAATTGAATTGGTAGAGAATTTTATTTACAGTGAATTATTTTGTGAAAACTATGAGTTTTTGGAAAATATCAAAATTAGAGTTTTTAGATCATAGATTCTTGTTGTTTAAGATGATTTTATGTCTAGGAGCATGTTTATATATGTTAGAATCATGTTAGAAGCTTTAAGTTTATGATTTCTATGAATTGCATGAACTGAAATTAGAATTTGATGTGGAGAAATAAGCCAAATTGGCTTTTTCTCTGCACAGTTCGCGAACTTGTCAGCGTTTGCTAGAAGGGGCCCGCCCCGGCGGGGGGGGGGGGGGGGGTGGCAGAAAAAAAGAGAGAAATAAACTTGTTTTCTTTTGTATTTTGTAAAGCTAATTTTATGTAATAACTTTTATAGCATGATTAAATATATATTAAAATGCTAAATGAATATTAATAAATTATAATTTGTGATTATAATTTGGAATAATTATAATTAGAGTAAAGGTTTAATTTAAATTATAATTGTTTTAAATTATAATGACCATATATTGAGTTATTTTAATCAAGTGAATGTAAATTTAAATTATAATATGTAATTATAATTTAATGCATGATTAATTATAGATTATAAATTGTGTAATTATAATGTAATATTTGCATGATTAACTATAAATTATGATTGGTGTAATTATAATTTAGTAAATGTATGATATGGTTTAATTAATTATAAATTATAAATTATTTATAATTTAATTAAAATAAGATGTAATTATAATTTGAGTAATTATAATTAGATTAAATGTTTAAATTATAATTTATTTAAAATATAATATAATTAATGTAAAATACATAATTATTATTTGATTTAATTGTGTGAGCATGCCTATGTGATGTAATTAAATTATGTGATTATTAATTATTAATTTAATAATTAAATAAAAATGAGTTAACATAGATGGGTTAACTAATTATGTAAATTAGTTACGTGTTAACTAATTTAGATTGTTGTGATTAAACATATATGTGTAGGAAGTGTTAAGGAAAGTGAATTATATTAGTAGCTTGCACTTGAGGCAAGTCTTCTAAACCCTAAACTCGTTTATTTGTTTCAATTCAATTATTCATTGTTTGAGATTGTTCTTTTATTGGACAAGTAATTATTGAAAGTTCATGATATAATTAAAGTAACCTTGGCTTATTATCCAAGCAGGTTTGAATATTCTTTTGAGGTGCTTTAAATTCATTTCTAAAGCATATGTTAGTTCGTAGTTTTTTCACTTACAAATTATTCCAAGTTATTGAAAGTCGATTCAACTAATCCTTAGTTGATGAACGTAAATTCTAAATTACCCTTGTAAGCTTATCTAAACCAAACTTTCTTTGGTGCGGACTTGAATTCAAATTACTGAGTTGAGCAACTTATTAGGGGAGGTTACTACGCGTAAGCGTTAAGATCTTTGTGCACAATACATGGTACGAAGGGCTAATCCCCCTAAGTACGAGTTAAGGTCCATAGTCTTATTGACTGTTAAAGGTCTAAATGGAAATGTTTATAACCTAGGACAAAAGTTCAAAGGTCTTATGACCCTCAGATAAATTCTATATTCGAATTTTAATGTTGATAGAGAATTATTATTTAATTCTTTATTGCTGAAGTAAGCTAAGTTATTCAAATTCTTTTTAAAGATATCCTTTCATGTATTTATTATTTTTAAACTCCAGTGAGCTGTTGTTTGCTCACTCTTGCATTATATAACAATTGCAGCTAAGGTTGATAATGTTGACGCCAGCAAAACAAGTGAAGACTTGTTTTTATTATTTAAAATGATCGTAATAGACTTTAATGTTATATTTTTATTTCTGCACATTATTATTATGTCAAGGTTAGATTAACCCTGGGATTGATTTTTAAGAAGGTTGTAACCCTTGTTTTAAGGGAGATTTTATTATTTTGAATAAAGGTTGTATTTTATTTTAAAGTTATATTGGGTAGATGTATGTTATATTAGAAAGTGAACACCAAATCATGTGGAAACAAAGTACCCGGATTTGGGGGTGTCACAATGACCATGAGATCAGTCATCCTCATCCAATAAGCAAGCAACATATGTAACAATCTATCCGGATTTACTAATTCCTATTTTAGAAATCCCACGATTAGGAACTATTTTAGTTTTTAAGCTTTCTAAGTATTTAGATCTCATTAGCATGATCTCATCATGATTCTAAAAGCATTGCTTAAAACTATGGGTTATTTATATATTATAAAAACAGCACCATGTAGATAATTAAATGCCTTTAATAAATATTTTATTAATAAATAAATAAGATTATTTACAAAGTATGTGCTTTATCATCATACATGATTGGCTTGTATGCACACTACTATCAATCTCTCACTTGCACTAAAGCCAATCGCCATGGTATCTCATACCCATCTTCTCTAAGTGACGATCAAATTGCTGTTGTGTTAGAGCTTTAGTAAATGGATCTGCAATGTTGTCTTGAGAGTCCACACGCTCCAAGGTGACGTCTCCTCTTTCAATGATCTCCCTGATCAAGTGAAATCGTCGCAACACGTGTTTGGATTTCTGATGAGACCTGGGTTCCTTAGCCTGTGCAACCGCTCTGGTGTTGTCACAGTATACAGGAACTGCTTCTCTAATACTAGGAACCACACCAAGTTCAGTTATGAACTTCTTCATCCAAACAACTTCCTTTGCAGCTTCACTTGCAGCTATATACTCTGCCTCTGTCACTAAATCAGCAACCGTTTGCTGCTTGGAACTCTTCCAACTCACTGCGCCTCCGTTCAAGGTAAACACATACCCTGAAACAGATTTACTGTCATCTTGGTCTGTTTAAAAACTTGAGTCCGTGAATCCCTCGAGTTTTAATTCAGACCCACCATAGACAAGAAAAATATATTTAGTCCTTCTAAAGTACTTTAGGATATTCTTTACTGCCTTCCAGTGCTCTCCTCCTGGATTCTACTGGTATCTGCTCATTACACTAAGTGCGTGAGCAACATCCGGTCTAGTACATATCATACCGTACATGATAGATCCTATTGTAAAAGCATAAGGGATCTTACTCATACGGTCTCTCTCCACAGGGTCTTTGGGGCCTGTTTCCTAGAGAGATGTATTCCGTGGCTCATCAGCATGAGACCCCTTTTGGAATCTTCCATGCTAAACCTCTTTAGCATAATATCAATGTACGTTCCTTGAGATAAGCCGAGCATCCTTTTAGATCTATCTCTATAGATTTTTATCCCCAAAATATAGGATGCTTCACCCAAGTCCTTCATGGAGATGTTTTTAGATAACCAGATTTTAATTGATTGTAACATAGGAATGTCATTCGCTATCAGTAATATATCATCAATATATAATACAAGGAATGATACTGCTCTCCCACTAACCTTCTTGTATACACATGGTTCATCCTCATTTTTAATAACATCAAACTCTTTGATTGTCTCATCAAAATGAATGTTCCATCTACGAGAAGCTTGCTTCAACCCATAAATGGATCGTTGCAGCTTACAGACTTGATTTGTTCCAACCTTTGAAACAAATCATTCTTGCTGTGTCATATACATATCCTCCTCAAGTTTTCCATTGAGGAAGGCCGTTTTCACGTCCATTTGCCAGATTTCGTAGTCGTTATAAGTTGCAATCGCAAGCAAAATCCTAATGGACTTGAGCATAACTATTGGTGAGAAAGTTTCATCATAGTCAACTCCTTGTCTTTATTTGAAACCTTTTGCAACCAGTCGGGCTTTATAGGTCTCTACCTTCCCGTTTGCTCCAGTTTTTCTTTTAAAGACCCATTTACACCCAATAGGCTTAATGCCTTCAGGTGGTGAAACCAAAGTCCATACTTTGTTTTCATACATGGAGTCCATTTCGGATTTCATGGCTTCAAGCCATTTCCCTGAGTCTTTATTACTCATAGCCTGTTCGTAATTCAATGGATCATCATCATTCATAATGTGTACCTCATCGTCATCCTCTATAACAAATCCATACCTCTCAGGTATCTTCGGTACTCTTTCAGATTTATGAACATGGTGTGGTACAGTAGGTTCTTCTAATTGGTCAGGTACTTGACTTTGATCTGTGGTAATTTGTGGTTCTTGAACTTCTTCAAGATATATCTTACTCCCACTAACCCCTTCATGGATAAACTCCTTTTCCAAGAAGGCAGCATGTTTCACAACAAACACCTTTTGATCAGTTGGATGATAGAAATAATACCCTAAAGTTTCTTTAAGGTATACCATAAATCTACACTTATCAGATTTAGTCTGTAGCATATCATTTTCAAACTTTTTGACATAAGCTGGACAACCCCAAGTCTTAACATGCTTAAGATTTGGTTTCCTCCCCTTCCACACCTCATATGGAGTCTTTAGGGTGGATTTGGTAGGTACCTTGTTAAGTAGGTATGCAGCCGTTTCTAGGGCATATCCCCAGAAGGAAACTGGAAGGTTGGTAAAACTCATCATGGATCGAACCATGTCCAACAGTGTTCGATTTCTCCTTTCAGATACTCCATTTAACTGTGGTGTACCTGGCAGAGTCCATTGTGAGATTATACCATTTTTTTGAGACAATTGAGAAACTCACTGCTTAATTATTCTCCACCTCGATCTGATCGAAGTATCTTAATACTCTTGCCCGTTTGTTTCTCTACTTCACTTCTAAACTCTTTGAACTTTTCAAATGATTCTGACTTGTATTTCATTAAATACACATATCCAAATCTTGAGTGATCATCAGTGAAAGTAATAAAATAAGAATACCCACCCCGTGCACTTGTTGTCATAGGTCCACAAACGTCTATGTGAGTCAATGCCAACAATTCTATAACTCTGTCTCCTTTTCCACTAAAAGGAGATTTAGTCATTTTACCCATGAGACAAGATTCACAAGTTGGATATGATTCATAATCAGATAGCTCTAGGAGCCCATCCTTATGCAACTTGGATAATCTTATTTCATTGATATGACCGAGTCTACAGTGCCACATGTAGGTATAATTAATTTCATTGATATGACCGAGTCTACTGAGCATGAGTAGGATGTATGTATGGGTACAAGGACCTAACATAAGCATGTTTTATTAAGATTCCATGCATGAATGACAAAGTTATAGTTTTGAAAATAAATTTAAGGTTTATAATTGAATTTTGACGTATATAAGCCACGTTAATGTTCTGACTTTTGAGGCACATTAGTATGACCTAGAAACACATGAAATACGTGTTGACTTGCATACATAAGCTTCATGATGAAATGTGAGCATGCGAACTCCATCATTTAACATTTCTAACGAAAGCGTAGATTTTGAAAACAAACTTTGGTAAATTATATTCATGTTGATATTCTGACCGTACAAGCATGTTAATATGCTTTAAGAATGCACGAAAGGCATGTTGACTTGTTTAGATATGTTTCATAGCATGACATAAGCATGCGGACTTCATTTGTGAACCTTGCTAAGTAAAAGTGTAAGTTTGAAACGTAAACCTTGAACATGTTTTCAAAAAGATAGTTACATTACGTGAGTATCTAGATTCTGATCATTGTGGACATGTCAGATAGTCTTCTTAAACCTCATTAATGTGTCATGCACATGTGTACATATCATGCTAGGTGCCATAAAGATTAAAGGAACACAAAATGAAGCATGATTTCAAAACCAATAGCAATGCTAGCAATAGGTATGTGGTAAAGATATTCATGAACATGACTAGAACACGTTACACGACCACCTTATGTATGCATGACAAACATGATAGCTTTATGGTTTCATTACCTTGAATTGCTTTAAGTTATTGAAAGTATTGACTTAGAATCTATATCACGTATATTTGGAACAAGGAAAGGTTGTACAAACATAAAAGTATCCTTTAATATGTTTATATGCTATGTGGTGTTGTTGGCTTGCATGATCGGACAGAAACCACAAGGCACAGCTCAGCCTTGGCTTGGCCAGAGGTCTGCGCAGCTGCGCCGGCCCTAGGCTTAGCCATAGCGCAGCTGCGCCGGCCTGGAATCTGAAATGATGCAGTTTACTTGTTCTAATTAAGTCAGTAGTGTCTATTGTTGATCAAAGCTGATAATAATAATCTGTACCCTACTGATATGTGTATATATGTGATGAATAAGTAAGAAGATAATGTTTAACTTATATAGTGGGTCAAAGGATCATAACCACTTGAACATGATGAGTTGCTATAGTATCATTTATATTATAACTATGTACTTGATTCGTGATAACATATAATCTGATTTCATACCATATGAATATAAGTATGACATGTAACTAAGATGGTAACATATATGTATATTTAGTAACAAGTTTGTGTAACGGATGTGTTAACTTATGAACATCCTATACTTATAATACACTATAAATAGGATTCGAAAGTGTTGATTACTTAACATGGATAAACTACGCTAAAGGCAAGTTTCCTTAAACCCGTTCTTGTATTATTTGCAAGTTCTCTAACTTACACTCTTTTAAAGTGCAAGTTTCCTTACTTACACTCATTTATAGTGCAAGTATCCTAGACCTTCGTATTTACTTTATTCAAGGAATGTTGTAAGCAAGTTCCTAACTCTACTCTTTCTTGAACATTCAATTGGCTTATGCAATTATTGTCGTACGAGTAAACTCTTGAGATTTAAATTCAGATATTATGAATCATACACTTCATAAATAAGATAAAAGTCGAACTATATTCTTCGGACTTTAAATCTTGAAATTAAATTTATAGTTGTTGAGATCTATGCCATTTGATTCGGCTAGACTTATATTATTGATAGGCGACCCAAACCGATTGATTGGTGCGGGATCTTGTATTTGACTGAGAAGAAAAATATATAACTGTCGGAGAACCGACGCTCGCACATTAGTATGATTGAGTGTTATGCATAACATAGGGTACTTTAGGCTGATCACCTGTTGTACTTGTTTTTGTTGGATTTTCAGTTTATTACTGTCAATTCCTGTGGAAGTTCATAGTCCTTAGTGACTGCTCAGTATTCACTTTTCTTGAAATATTGAATTAATTTATTATTGAATCACATTAATATTATTCTGTCCTTAGCGACTATTATTGAGAATTGTTGATATTCTTGTTATCTTTGAACTATCAAACCTTGCTATACCCTTTCGAGAATTGAGAATTTTATTACTCACCCTTATTGTATATTACTTGCTGGGCAATTTGTGCTCATTCTTGCTTTCCCTAAAATATTTTAGTTAAGGCAGAGTAGTGCGGACCTTCGGGCACAAATAAGGGCAAGGAAAAGGCTACTGAGTAGATTAAATTATGTAGGACTTATAATTGTAATAAAGAACTTATGATATTATGTACTAGTTAAGGTTATTTATGCTTAAGATATGTCTAAGCTATGTAATCACTATTTAAGTTACGAGACCTTGGGACGTGAATAATTATGTTATTTAAATATAATTTATTCGGTATTAGTTGTGTATTATTCCGCTGTGCGATGCGACATTTAGTCGTATTATTATTGTGATGTATTACCATGAGCACGTGACGAACCGAATTCGAGCGACCCTGTGACGGTCCTGGAATTTGGGGGTGTCACAACTATCCTTAGGTTTTCCCCAACCTAAGGTTCATAACCTATAGCTTTGATACCAACCTGTGACACCCCCAAATTCGAGTACTTCAATTCAACGGGATTTGGTGTTCACTGTACAAATATCATCTATCTATCTACCCATAATAAATGCAAACCATGCATTAGATAGGAATATAAATACATCAATCCCAGGTCATACTAACTTTAAATCTTAAATGTAGAAACGTAAATAAATAAACAGTCTTACACAACTTTAACATAAGTCTTAAACAATAACATATCAAATAAAAAATAAGTCTTCATCACTTGCTGACCTTGCCCTTGCCTTTGTTAGTAGAAGGCTCTTCGGACCTTTCATTCTTAACTGCAATGTTATTATTACGCAAGAGTGAGCATAATTGCCCACGAGTATAACAATATAACAACAATATAATAACATGCGAGTGAATCAAAGACTTCTGAATAAGAAACTCGACTTTTGAATCAAGAGTGAATAATAAGAATCAAAAGAACATCTGAGAGTCATAAGACCTTGAACTATGTCCTAGGTTGTAAAGTGTTTATACTTTAAACCTTTAACAGTCATAAGACTATGGACTCTACTTCTCGTACTTAAGGGGATCAGCCCTTATTACCATACTGTGCACAATATCTCAACGCTAAAGCGTAAATAATCCCCTATATAGGGTTGTTCATCTCAGTTTGACATCAGAGTCCGCAACAAAAGAAGTTTGGTTTGGATAGGCTTAATAATAATTCTAGAATTTAGAACGCTCATCAACTATGGACTAGTCGAATCAATAAGGATTCGCTAGTCTTACAAGGTTTAGCAATAAACGATATTCAAATTGAATAATAACTTTGAATTTAGTAACTTGCTTGACATAAGAATAAGGAATAAAACGCTTATTCAATTTAAAGAGTTTAGATAGGGAACTTGCTTAACGATAATGAGTTAGGGATAGAATACTTTCTTAATGTAAAAGTAAGGTTTAGAAACTTGCATAATCGTAAATGAGTTAGGGTAAGGAAACTTGTCTCATGCGCAAGCTACAAATCTAGTTACAATACAATTCCTCAACATCCTACACATTACATTATGCATACGATGTCGATTAATTTTCATAACTACCATGTTTAACTGTTGAACTATTCACTTAAGTTCAACTTATAACTTAATTTATAATATTACTCAATGACTAACCACATAACATGAATGTAAACTCACAACATGCATATCACATATGTATAACCCTTTAAACAATCATAATCAAGTTTTACAATCACAATATTCAAGTTTGCACTTAGTTTGTTAACTTGTACCTTCACATTATCTTATACATGTCAATAACTTGGTTTATTAATCATGAAATTCAAATCAAAAAATATTCATGTATTTAACTTAGAACAACATCTTTTATTGTCGAGAGCACTACACTAGCGTATGTGCATGTCCGACGCCCTCCGATTGCCTCTAAATACGCATCAGTCACAAAGATGGCCATTTTAACCCATTTTAAAGACTTCAAATTGAAAAACTTAAAAAATGAAAGTTGTAGGTCTACTCGTTATCTTTTTGAATCATCTTAAATCGCATTAATCGGAGTGCGTATGAAAATGTTAGGCTTATTTTACTACAAAAGGTCAAAAATAGAAATGTTTCCCTGCACTACCCCTGCTGGGGCGGGGGCTAGGCCTACTGGGGGTGGGTGTGGTGCTGCATGGGGCCCGCTGGGACGGGTCTAGAGCCGTTGGGGGGGCGTGCCTTGGCGGTTCAGCCCCAATTCGCTATTTTGACAGTTCTTAGCTCAAATACTCCAATTAAATGCAAATTAAACTAACACAATGATTTCTATGAAGTATGAACTTCGTAGAAATATCATACAATGTTACTAACATGTTTTTAACATCTTAAATCATATAATTAATCGAATCAAATCATGCAATTACTCGAATCAAATCATGAAATTTTACCGTTCTTGGTTTTCTTGACAATTTTGAAGAAAAACACGAAAATCATCGTCACGGATTCATTATAACTCTGAATCTTTGTTTTCTTTGTTTTAACATGTATAATCATAATCCATTATCAAATATAAGTTAAAAAACCAATTTAAAGCATACAAATTGTATATAAGGCCATATATACGTGTTCTTCATATTTTTCATACTCTGTAATTCATGAAACTTTGATTAAAGCATGTTTACATGAAATTGATTGTTTTAAAATATGAATACATGATATAAAACATATTAAGAACATATACTAACATACATATCATCATATACTCAATAATTCATCTATACTTTAATTTCAAAGAGCTTTAAAAATAGTTTTCATGGAGAAGGTATAAAAACACGAACTTAGAATCTTAGATAAGAAATTACCCTTTGCTTCTTGATAAGATGATGATAAAGGACTCTAGAACCTTAAGTCTTCTTCTTCAATTCTCAATTTCTCTCAATTTTCTCTCTATTCTCTAACTGATGAAAGTAATATAATGATATATGATATAAGGCTACTATGATATACATATATAATTAATCGTGGAGTGATAGGTCGTCCGTTAATCCAATAATGGGTTAACTGGCCCCAACTCCCACTAAGGCTTTGTTTGTTTGTCCCTTACTCCCCTTTTCATTTAATTTAATTAACTTCTTATAGCATAGTTTTAATGGTACACGTTTATAAACCAAATAATCTTATTTAAATCAATTAAATAAAATATCATAACTCCATATTAAATCATATTATCACATAATTAAAATTCTCCTTATATTAATTATGTCAAATCTTTAAATCTCTAATTAATTATTAAATTAATTAAAATAACATTATGCTTATTAAATAATTAATTTAATCAAATAAGTTCAATTAAATACATACTTTGAATATAAAAATTCTCCACATTAATTTAATCAATGTAACACATCTAATTAAATTAATCTATCACAATTTCGTCAATTAATTATTTAATCCAATAATTAAATCATCAAAAAATATTTATGTAATTCAATAAATACTCAAATTAAATTACAAAAATCTCGTTCGTCACATCTTTCCCCCCTTAAAAGGATCATGTCCTCAAAATCACGGTTCAATTAAATCCGTCCCATTACATAATGCAACAACCTTTGCTCCATTCTCCACTCATAGGATCACCTCATCATTGTTCATCTTTCTACTTCTGACTAGTCCCTGCACAGTATTACATATGTGAGACCCACAGCCGGTATCCAATACCCAAGTAGAATTATGACATTTAGAAAAATTAATTTCAATCATAAACAAACCTTAATTGGATGTCGAAGCTTCTCCAAGCTTCTTCCCTTCTAGAAAGTTCTTGCAATTCCTCTTCCAATGTCCCGGCTCGTTGCAATGAAAGCACATTCCTTTAGCTAGTTCAGGTTTCTTTTGTTCCTTTTCTTTCCCCTTTCTCTTAGCCTTCTTGGATTTCTTCTTTTCAGAAGACACCTTGGGCCTCTTCCTTTTTTTAGAAGAATCCACCATCAACACATGGTTCTTCTTGGATGAGAAGTGACCTTCTGCAGTTTTCAGCATGTTAAGCAGCTTAGGCAAGTTGACATCTCGCTTATTCATGTGAAAATTAACCACAAACTGCGAGAAGGTCTCAGGGAGTGACTACAAAACCAAGTCTTGACTCAACTCCCCATCCATGACGAACCCAAGCTGTCTAAGGCGTTCAATCAAATTGATTACCTTCAGAACATGAGTCTCGACGGCAGTGCCCTCGGTCATCCGAGATCGGAAGAGCTCCTTATATATCTCATATCTAGCAGTCCTACTTTGTTTACCATACAACTCCTTGAGGTGAAGCAGCATAGCAGGAGCATCCATATTTACGTGCTGACGCTGAAGCTCGTTATTCATGGATGCGAGCATGATGCATTGAGCCACAGATGCATCATCTTGCCATTTATTGAAAGTGGCAATCTCTTCCTCAGAGGCTGTTTCCGAAACAAATTCAGGGATAGTTGAATTTAGGACATAAGAAATTTTTTCAACAGTGAGAACAATTCTCAAATTTCTTAGCCAGTCCTCATAATTCGGCCGGGTAAGCTTATTTGCATCAAGTATGCTTCGTAGTGAGATTAGTGATTTTGACATTTTTAAAATTCTACATTTGAAAAGACAAAAATTTTAGCAAACATTCATTTTATTAACTTTGCATACCAAAATAAATTTAGGTCTTTATTTTAAATTGCTATCTCCCACTATTTTCATCAAACTATATTACCCTCGCTTATATAGTTCGGCAACATCTAATTAAAGATTTGCTAGTGAGATTAAGGATCCCATTTCAAATGTATATAACCTTGTGGATAGCACAACAAACGATATACAAATAAATAGGTAGACAACTCTTGTCAATTACATCACCATGTAACTCCTTTTATTTTGCCTCTTAAATCATAATGGTCATGTGTGTGCAAATCCGAACTAAAATGATTTAAGTTAAGTCCAGCCTAGCACTTTCATAAATTCAAAAAAGAAAAATGTTCGTCCTTGTGGATAGCACAGCAAGACTAGATCGTTTAATTTTCTTGATAAACATCAAATGTGATTAATTAACATCTTAAGTACTCAATACTCGCCTTGTGAATAGCACAACAAACTCATATTAAATATTTAATACTCTATTAATTAATCATGCTAGAAGGCGACGTTCGATATTCCAAATATTATTTGAACGCTTCGGACTTAATATTATTTCTTTGAGGGGTTTGTTATTATTTGTCTCATCCTGTTTAGTGCGCATGCACATATATATATAAAATACACATCATTTTATTAAACATGCGAAGCATGTTTGCATAAAATATAATATATATAATATTTAGCATGCAATATAGAATACTATATTGTACCTGGATTGATTATGGATTTTTATTCTAGTTTGGTTCACTAGAGCCACCAAGTGAACCAAAAAGGTCAAACCTAGGAGTGCAAGAATTTAAATTTAAACGTAACGATTACATTTAAACCCGAGCTCTATACAAATGGGTCTTCAAGCGCTCCTTGCTCCTTGATCTCCAGTTCTTCAAAAATTCTAACTAATCCTACTACATAAACTATTTCATTTAAATAGAAACCTTGATCAACAGTCAAGGGGGAAGTACATAGGAGAGAGATAGAAAATAAAAAAAAAACCCAGAAAAGACGAGGTACGCAGACCCCATTTTATAAAACCCATACATTCAAGCATTCATCCAAAATAAAATCCAATCACATTGGTCAAAGTCCATAATCAATCCCTTTTATGAACATACATATCATCATACGTATCAATAAAACTTATTCATCTCATGAAAGTAAATTCATTTCATATATGTATTAATATCAGTTAATGGGCAAAAGTTTGCTAAACTTTGTTTTTGGAAAAATAAACTCCTTTATTTCATTCAAAAATAATTCCAAATTAAACTATTTAATTTTAGCAATTCTGAAATCATATTTCATATAAAATAAACATCTTTATTTTAAACGTTTATTAATTAAATAAACTATTTATTTAATTAATCAAAACAAAAGAAAAATTTTCCAGTTCCTGTCTAATGGCGCATCTGCGCCAGGAATGTAAAGGGAACCGGCGCAGCTGTGCAGCAAGAATGCCTTGCACCGGCACAGCTTCGCAGAATCTAAAAAAATTTTGTTTCCCAAGAACTCGATCCAATCGCATATCATACATGTATGGAATAACATAAACTGATAATTACCACAAGATTGGCTCTGATACCATTGTTGGGTTTGTTAGAAACATAAGCATGCAATCAAATTACATAAACGCAACGGAAGAGATGAAAAATCAGATTTTAAATTTTTTTTTACAAACCCTTAACCATAATCTTTCTTGTGCATCAATTATCAGTAAATACATAGAAGGAGAGGATGGAATTATACCTTTGAAGATCCAAACTTCTTCAGGTACAAGATTTACTCATTTGATTCCTTTGATTCCTCTGTAGTGGCTCCTTCCCTTGATCAATGTCAACCACCCAAATGTTTGGCCTCTAACGGTGATCCGCCAAGGAAGATGAAGAACTGAGGAAAATGGGTTACTGGCTTAACCCTTTTTTCTATCTCTATAGAATATGTGTACTCCCAACCTTTGGAAAAATTCACATACCTTATTTCTGATATAAGACTCTCTTATATAGATATTAGGTTAATCCTCCTAATCCAATTAGAATAGGTTTTTTTTATTTAATTAATTAATTAAACACTTTTAATTAATTTATATCCTAATCTTATTAGGATTGAGAGAGAGTACTGATATTATATTAATTCCTAAACTCCTTTAGAATTAAAATAATAATAATAATAATAATATTAATAAGACTCCTCTTATTAATTTATATTTAATATTTCTAAAATATTAAATAATAAACATTAAGCTATTTAATTTATTCTATCACCATAGATTAAATTAATTACTCTTAATGCATTATTACTATCATGTCATTTTTTTCTTAAATAATTCTTCTTCCTTTTATGGTGTGACCCTTTAGGTTCTCCATATTAAACCGGTTGTGAATAAATTAATTAGAACAATTCTAATCTTATTTAAATAAATAAATTAAACTAATAATCTATTTAAATAAATAATATTTATTCTACAATAGGGATAAGCCTCCCTAGCGATCAACGACTTTTCAGATAATATAGATTTCAACATTAATCATAAAAGAACCTGTGAGTTAATAGTTACCGTACAATTCAATCCTTCCACCATACAATGTCCCAATGAAATATAAGACATGGATTTACTGTCGAGTCTTAATTTATTTAATTATATATATTTCGATTAGAAAACGCACAACTCCAAATAATGCAAATTAGAAAACTCTTTCTAATTTCATTCTACCTTGGCCAAGGATTCCTGGGTTGTCATTTAACGAATCACATAGGACATATCTCCTCTTTTACTAGAGGTGGTAGATTTTTTATTGATCATACATTATCTCCATATGTAACTCATTATACCCAAGTATACCCTATATATGCCTTAAAAGGCCTTAAGGAATAAGTCAAAGTATAATTTGTTACATAAAAGATACTATGATGATCTCAAATCCAAGGATCACTTGTACTACTATCACATTAGGAATTCCTATTGATAGGCGAGTAAAACTCCATTAGGTATTCCATAGCGAGTCACGTTCAGTGAACTTATTCTCCAATAAGCACCTACATACTTGCTTTAGTGTCTCCACACAAATGACCATGAGATCAGCCATTCTCATCTAATGAGCAAGCAACATATGTACCAATCTATCCTGATTTACTAATCCCCATTTTTGTAATCCCACAATTAGGAACTATTTTAGTTTTTAAACTTTCTAAAAATTTAGATCTCATTAGCATGATCTCATTATGATTCTAAAATCATTACTTAAAACTATAGGTTATTTACATATTATTAAAAACAGCACCATGTAGATAATTAAATGCCTTAAATGAATATTTTATTAATAAATAAATAAGATTATTTACAAAGTATGTGCTTTATCATCATACATGATTGACTTGTATGCACACTACTATCAGATTAGGAATAGATATCCATTACCGAGGATCGACGACCTATTTGATCAATTGAAGGGAGCAAGATACTTTTAGAAAATTGACTTGAGAAGTGGTTATCATCAGCTGAAGGTGAAGCCAGAGGATGTTCCGAAGATAGCATTCAGAACTCGATATGGTCACTACGAATTTCTGGTAATGTCATTTGGTCTAACGAATGCATTTGAAGGTAACACTAGAGGCTTTGAGAAGGGAGAAGTTGTACGCCAAGTTTTCAAAATGCGAATTTTGGATTGAGAGGGTGCAATTTCTTGGACACGTGATTGATAAGGACGAAATTTCGGTAGATCCCTCCAAAGTCAAAGCTGTATTGAACTGGGATCAGCCGAAAAAACAGTCAAAAGTGAGAAGTTTTCTTGGATTGGCAAGCTATTATAGAAGATTCATCTAGGACTTTTTCAAGATCGCAACTCCGCTGACGAATTTGACTAGGAAATCGGTAAAATTCGTTTGGACAGAGAAGTGTGAGGAAAGCTTCCAAGAACTTAAGAAGAGGTTAAGTACAGCACCTGTGTTATCTCTTCCAGATGACACAGGAAATTTTGTGATTTATAGTGATGCGTCGCATAAAGAACTTGGTCGTGTGCTTATGCAAAATGGCAGAGTCATTGCGTATGCGTCACGACAATTGAAGGACTATAAGAAAGGGTATCTGACCCATAACTTGGAGTTAGCTGCAGTGGTATTTGCTTTGAAGATCTGGAGACACTATCTCTATGGGGAGAAGTGTGAAATATATATAGACCACAAGAGTCTGAAATATATTTTTACACAGAAGGACTTGAATATGTACCAGACCAGAAAAGGTGGCTGAAGTTAATTAAGGATTATGACTGCGAGATTTTATACCATCCTGGTAAAGCAAATTTTGTTGCCGACGCCTTAAGCAGATAGGGTCGAGAGAAATTGATGACGTTGATCGCTCAGGATGAGCTAATTTTAGCGATGGAGAAACTGGAATTGGAAGTGAAGTATCCGATGGAGATCGACGAAAAGTTGTTCCATATAAAGGCTGGTACAACTCTATTAGATAAGGTTAAGGAAGCTCAACTTCAGGACGAAGAATGTGAGAAGGTGAAGAAGAAGATATCTGAAGGAACCGAATATAGATTCAAGATAGACAGTGAGGGACTGCTGAGATTTGAGAGCAGAGTTTGGGTACCGCCAGTGTTAGAGATTAAGGAAGACATTTTGAGCGAGGCTCGTAGCTCACGGTATTCGATTCACCCCGGTAGTACCAAGATGTACCAGGATCTTCGACAACATTTCTGGTGGCCAAATTTGAAAAGAGATGTTGCAAAATGTCTTGCCAAGTGTCTGACATATCAGAAAGTGAAAGCAAAATATCAGAGGCCGAGTGGTTTGCTACAACCTCTAGAGATCCCAGAATGGAAATGGGAACATATTACAATGGATTTCGTGGTTGGCCTTCCGACAACTCAGAAAGGCTACGACGCAGTATGGGTTATCATTGACCGATTGACGAAATCAGCACACTTCCTTTCGATCAAGATCAGATTCAACCTAGACCAGTTGGCAAAGTTGTATGTGAGAGAGATTATTATGAGGCACGGAGTTCCAGTGTCAATTATTTTTGATAGGGTTCCACGCTTCACATCAAATTTCTGGAAGCGACTACAGGAATGCATGGGGACACAGTTGAGAATGAGTATGTCATACCACCCTCTGACCGACGGACAAAGAGAAATGAAAATCCAGACATTGGAAGATATGCTGAGAGCATGCATCATGGATTTCATAAGCAATTGGGATGACCACCTACCGCTTGTATAATTTGATTATAATAACTGTAAGACCCCAACTTTTATGAATAAAGATTTAATTTTCTTTATATATTATTTTGAAATATTAAAGTGTTAATTTGTTAAATGTGAAAAGTTATGGATAAAATGTGCAACTATTTCAAAATAAGCAAGGTTATAAAATATTCATTGTTGTCGGGGAATATTAGTACGACGGCGCAGCTATTTGTGGGCCCCGCAACAGAATAACTGTCTGATATAGAAAGCGACAGAAATAACCTTTTTATAAAAATAACGGCGTAGTTGTTACCATTAGAACTATTAAAATACCCGGTGGTTAAAATACAGTAATACGCGGTGTTGCACAGTAGCACACGGTATTGCACAGTAATTCTAATTATTGGTTCTTACGTAAGAAGGCACTTACTCAATTATTGTTACAGTAATTACTGTTCAATATTTTATATTATTGATTCAATAATTGCTACATTGATAAATGCATAATATTTTATTGATTCAATAATTGCTACGTTGATATTTTATATTATTGATTCAATAATTGTCATTGCACAGTATTTCAAATTATCAAATCAATAATTCATATTCTTTGAATAATAATATTAGATAGCATTATTGGCAATGTCTAAGGAATTTCTGTCTAGGAGGGGTTATTTAATTGCGTGTCAGTAAGGCGAAATCCTTATCGGAAGGCCCCCTCTTTTCTAGGAACGACCTGGTTGTCAATATTGTAGTTCTATAATATTATTTGTAAATAATTAATTATTGATTTATATGATAGGGAAATATTTTAAATTAAATAATTTTTAGAATGAAATATTTGTTGAAAGTTTGGCAATTATCTTCTCCGATAAAATATTTATTTAAATATATTATTATAATATATAATAATTATTTAAATAATAATATTATACTATATAAGATTTGCAAGCATGTGAATAAAAGTGGAAGTTATCATTTTGGTTTTAAAAACCTTCCGTGCACATTTTGATTTCTCTCATGCATATTTTTCAAAGTGGAGGCTTACTCCTTCTACAAATCCTTTTCCATAAAAAAAAGTGGGCCCCCAATCATGGAAATTTCAAAATTTGGCAGGAAAGGTTGAAAAATTAGGCGGAGAAAGTGAGAGGTTAGGCGGAGAGGAGAAAGAAAGAAAGTTAGGCAAATGTATTTGATTTTTACTCCGAGGTTGCACTATAAAAGGGGAGGCACCCTCCATCCTAAAGACACCAAATATTTTAAACATTCCTACTACAATATTATGAGTATTTCTTTTGAGTATAACTTTTTGTGCAAGATTTTCTTTGAATAATATCTGATATTACAGTCAAATCTAGTTTCTACTAAGGTAAAGGATATTATTTTATTGCAATACTTGTAAGAATATTATTTTCTTTCATATTCCATATTATGAAAACGATAATAATTCCTTTCATATACCCAAATTAAAACTTACTACGGTAAGTATTGCTTCTATAATTCCTGAAATGATCAGAAATTCTTCGAATTTTGCTTTTCATCTAGTATCATTTCATTGGAAACGTTGGTATGAATTTTATTATAAAATTTTTACCTTTTCATGTCGGGGTTACTATTCACGTATACGATACTATTCACGTATATGGCACTATTCACAAAAAAATTATTTTTTCTTCTATTTGTCTAAGTTAGCTATTATGGGTCCTATCTTTTATTGGATCCAAATTTTGATATTTATTCTTGAATTTTGCTCCACAAAATATTATTATGGAGTATTCTTGAACTTGAAAAAATTAGATTACGAATTCCTAATCTTTGTCCTCTATCTCACTGGATTCGTTATTTATATTATTTTTCATCTCCTCAGTTCTAAATGGTGATATAACTGAATATATTTGGCCTGTAGAACAAAGATGAATGATTACCAGATGAATATCTTTGGCCCGTAGTACAAAGATGAACAGGTGTTGAGATGAACATGACCAACTGATGATACAAATGAATATCTTTGGCCCGTAGTGCAAAGATGAATATTTGATTCGAGATATATATTGATTGATGTTACAGGGATAAAATATTGATGATGGACTTTTAAATCATAGAAGATAGTGGACTTCATTCTCTACTTAACTCTTCTAATGAATTGTTATTTCTGCTGCGAATATTGATCTAAAACTTGTTGTCCATAATATTTTATTTGAATTGTTAAAGACTAACGATAATTTATTTTCTATTATCTTAGTCATAATATTCTTTACTGGGCTAGTTGAGCTCATCCTTTTCATCTATTGTCCTCTTCAAGGAATGAGAATGTTGCAGAAACTAGTCGGGGAACAGTGTGATGATCAGAGTTAGATCTGTAGAAGTCCTCACTATTCTATAAAATAGTGGGATAATAATTGTAATGAATAAAGAATGAATTTGAATGTTTATATTTCGTATTATATACGATTTGCATTGAAATTTATAGTTGTATGGTCGTATTTGTGACGCCCCCCCAGAATAGGTCCAGTCAACCCAACCCATTCTGAGTCGCCAAATACATGGTACATAATTCAAATACAAACTTTATATCATACGGTCGTGCAAAATACGACCACACAACTGTGAGTGTCAATACAAATATGTAGAAAATATTAAGATTCAAACTAAGTCCTCATTACAATTATTATCACACTATTTATCAGAAATAGTGACGACTACTACTGCTCTAACTCGGACCATCACTCTGTCCCCCGACTAGTTCCCGCAACATTCTCATTTCCTGAAGAGGACAACAGATGAAAAGGGTGAGCTCAACTAGCTCAGTAAAGAATATTATGACTAAGATAATGGAAAACAAATTATCGTTAGCCTTTAATAAATCAGATAAAATATAATGGACAACCAATCTTAGATCAATATTCGCAGCGAAAATAACAAATCATTAGAAGAGTTAAGCAGAGAATGAAGTCTACTATCTTCTATGATTTAAAAGTCCATCATCAATATTTTATCCCTGTAACATCAATCAATATACCTCTCGAATCAAATATTCATCTTTGCACTACAGGCCAAAGATATTCATTTGTATAATCAGTGGTCATATTCATCTCAACACCTGTCATCTTTGCACTACAGGCCAAAGATATTCATCAGGTAATCATTCATCTTTGCTCTACAGGCCAAAGATATTCATCAGGTAATCATTCATCTTTGCTCTACAGGCCAAAGATATTCATCAAGTAATCATTCATCTTTGCTCTACAGGCCAAAGATATTCAGTTACATCACCTTTTAGGACTGAGAATGATGAAAAATATTTTAAAAAAAACGAATCCAGTGAGATAAAAGACAAAGACTAAGGATTCGTATTTTAGTATATCCAATTCAAAAATACCTCGTAATAATCAATTATGGAGCAAAATTCAAGAATAGAGCTCAAAACTTGGATACAATCAAAGATAGTAACCTTAACAAGCAATTTGGACAAATAGAAGAAAATTTAATTTTTCTCGTGAATAGTGTTGTATACGTGAATAGTGCCGTATACGTGAATAGTAACCCCGACTGAAAAAGTAAGAATTTCAACATAAAATCCATGACAATATTTCTGTATAATGATATTGAGAAGAATAACATCATTTACGAAAGAAATAACATCCCTTACCTCAAAAAGATAGTACCTCTGACTGGAATATCGGATATAATATCGAAGGAAACTTGCACTGAATACTAATACTCAAAGTATAGAAATACTCACAAAAATACGCTCGATATTATAGAGAGAGAAAACTTCTGATTCTGGTGTGATTTTCAATTCTAACCTAAGCACCCTATTTATAGGAAAAACTTAGGATGCCAAAGGAGACTAAATGAATAAAATAATATATTTTTTCAAAATTTCCGCCGCCTGGCGGCTAAAAAATTGTCCACCAAAAGTGGGGCCCGCCCATAAAAAAAATATATTTTTCGAAACTTCAATAATTCATAACAAATATCCCCTTTGTCAGAAAAATACAAATTCTATGTCCTTCCATAGAAAATTTAATTCTCTACAACTTTGCAGAAGGAAGTTTTTCCAAGTTCCAAACATAAATTATCCGAAATCCATAAACAGATGATTTCTCACACCAAAATATTGATAAAAACTCACCAGCGCCAATTCCTTCTTTAATATCCACCAAATAAATATTTTCTTATCATATAAATCAATAATTAATTATTCACAAATAATATTATAGAACTACAATATTAACAACCAGGTCGTTCCCAGGACAGAGGGGGCCTTCCGATAAGGACTTCTCCTTACTGGCGCGCAATTAAATAACCCCTCCTAGACAGAACTTCCTTAGACATTGTCAATAATGCTATCTAATAATATTATTCAAATAATATGAATTATTGAGTTGATAACGTGAAATACTGTGCAACGACAATTATTGAATCAATACTACAAAATATCAACTGTAGCCATTATTGAATCAATCATATAAAATGGCAACGTAGCAATTATTGAGTCAATAAAATATCAATGTAACAATTATTGAGTCAATAATATAAAATATCAACGTAGCAATTATTGAGTCAATAATATAAAATATTGAACAGTAATTACTGTAACAATAATTGAGTAGGCTTTTCACGTAAGACTCAATAATTCGAAATACTGTGCAATACCGTGTGCTACTATGCAACACCGTGTATCGCTGTATTTTAACCACCGGGTATTTCAACAGTACTAACGGTAACAACCACGCCGTTATTTTGTAAAAAAATTATTTCTGTCGGTTTCTATATCCGACAGTTATTCCGTTGTGGGGGCCCACAAATAGCTGCGCCGTCGTACGAATATTCCCCGACAACAAGAATATTCTACGACCAAACGAATATTCCCCGACAACAAGAATATTTTATAACCACTTGCTCATTTTAAAAATGTTTGCACATTTCACCCATAACTTTCATATTTATCAAATCAACACCTTACTATTTTGAAATAATATATAAAGAAAACTAAATCTTTATTCATAAAAGTTGGGGTCTTACAACCTCCCCTCCTTATGAAATTTCATCCTCGAAATTGACGTACGTACCTGGTATATCGAAAAGGTGAGGATATCTCGCTTTCATTTCCGATTCCAACTCCCAGGTCATTTCCTCAATTGCATGGTTTCTCCACAAAACTTTAACTTGAGGTATAATTTTCGAGCGTAGGACATGCTCCTTCCTATCCAAGATTTTGACAGGTACCTCCTCGTACGTTAAATCTTCAGCTATCTCGTCTGGTTCTAACTCAATAATGCGGTTTGGATCCTTCACATATTTACGTAACACGGATATGTGAAACACGTTATGAACACGAGACATGCTTGGAGGTAAAGCGAGTCTATAAGTCACATTTCCTATTCGGTCAAGAATCTCAAATGGACCAATGAATCGTGGGTTAAGCTTTCCTCTCTTCCCAAACCTTGTAACTCCCTTCCATGGAGCAATACGTAATAACACATGGTCTCCAACATTAAATTCCACGTCCTTTCGATGAAGATCCGCATAACTCTTTTGTCGATCCTGTGCCGTTTGTATACGTTGTCGAATCATTTGGATCTTTTCTGTAGTCATACGTACTAACTCCGGTCCCAACAATGTTGCTTCACCCACCTCGTTCCAACATACTGGAGAGCGACACTTTCTCCCATACAACGCTTCGAATGGAGCTACGCCTATACTTGCCTGATAACTGTTGTTGTAGGAGAATTCCACCAATGGTAAGTACTTATCCCAACTCCCTTTGAAGTCTAGAACACAAAGTCTCAATAGATCTTCAAGAGTTTGGATAGTCCTTTCCGATTGTCCGTCTGTTTGAGGATGATAAGCCGAACTGAATCGTAAATCCGTACCCATAGCTTTCTGCAAACTGATCCAAAATCGTGAAGTAAATCTGGGATCACGATCCGAAACTATGGATACTGGCATGCCATGCAACCTCACAATCTCATTCACGTACATATGAGCAAGACGTTCAAGGGAATAAGTCTCTCGTATCGGCAAGAAATGAGCAGACTTGGTTAATCTATCAACAATAACCCAAATCGCATCTAAGCCTTGAGAAACCTTGGGAAGACCCGTAACGAAATCCATCGTAATGTGTTCCCACTTCCATTTCGGAATCTCCAGTGGATGCAATGGACCCTTCGGCACTTGATGCTCCGCCTTTACACGTTGACAAGTTAAACATCTCGAGATGAACTCCGCGATCTCTCTCTTCATATTGCCCCACCAAAATGTATGTCGAAGATCACGATACATTTTAGTACTCCCAGGATGGATTGCAAACGGTGTGTTGTGTGCCTCCATCATGATTCTATACTTCAAGTCGGAATCGTTAGGAACACAAAGTCTGGAGTTGACTCGAAGTATTCCATCTTCATCGATTCTCGCTTCTGAAATTGCACCTTCTTGCACCTTCTTCTTCATCTTCATCAGCTCCGCATCCGTAGCTTGAGCAGCTTTAACTTTATCAATCAAAGCTGGTTCTACGCGTATACTTGACATCATTGCACTTGTTCCCACATATGATCTTCTACTCAATGCGTCAGCTACCACGTTCGCTTTTCCAGGATGGTATTGGATGGTATGATCGTAATCTTTCAACAGCTCAAGCCAACGTCGTTGCCGCATGTTGAGTTCCTTCTGAGTGAAAAAATATTTAAGGCTCTTAAGATCCGTATAAATCTCCACTTTCTCTCCGTACAAGTAATGTCTCCAGATCTTCAACGCGAAAACGACTGCTGCCAACTCTAGATCATGAGTAGGATAATTCCTCTCATATTCTTTGAGTTGTCGCGAGGCATAAGCTATGACTTTCCCATGTTGCATGAGAACACATCCTAACCCTTTGCCCGAAGCATCGCTGTAAATAACAAATCCATCTGAACCAGATGGTATTGTCAGAACAGGTGCCGAAATAAGTCTCCTCTTGAGCTCTTGGAAGCTCTTCTCGCATTCCTCTCTCCAAACGAATTTCGTATCTTTCCGAGTCAACTGAGTTAATGGAGTAGCGATTCGAGAAAATCCCTCTACGAATCTCCGATAATAACCAGCTAAGCCCAGAAAGCTTCGCACTTCGGTCACCGACTTAGGTTGCTCCCAGCTTTGTATTGCTTCAATCTTTGCCGGGTCCACAGATACTCCACGTTTCGATACCACGTGCCTAAGGAATGCTACTTCCTCAAGCCAGAACTCGCATTTCTTTAACTTGGCATATAGCTTGTTCTCACGAAGCTTTTGAAGTACTAACTTCAAATGGTGTTCATGATCTTCACGACTTTTAGAATAGATGAGAATGTCATCAATAAAGACAACAACGAATTGATCTAAATACTCCTTAAATACACGGTTCATCATATCCATGAAAGCAGCAGGAGCATTAGTCAATCCAAAAGACATGACTAAGAACTCATAATGCCCGTACCGTGTTCTAAAAGTAGTCTTTGGAATATCCTCAGTTTTAATCTTCAACTGATGATATCCAGAACGAAGATCGATCTTTGAAAAGAATTGCGCTCCTTGCAACTGGTCGAACAGGTCATCAATACGAGGTAACGGATACCTATTCTTGATGGTGACATGGTTCAACTTCCGATAGTCAATGCAAAGTCGCATACTCCCGTCTTTCTTCTTTACGAATAAAACAGGAGCACCCCAAGGAGACGTACTAGGACGAATAAAACCGATGTCTAACAATTCTTGTAATTGAATCTTTAACTCCTGAAGTTCAATAGGAGCCATTCGATATGGGGTTTTAGAAATGGGCTTTGTACCGGGCTCAAGGTCAATAAAGAATTCAACTTCACGTTCTGGGGGTAGACCGGGAAGTTCTTCGGGAAATACATCAGGAAACTCATTAACAACGGAAATATCATTCAAATCTGATGTATTCTGATTTAGATCAGTGACATGAGCTAAGAAAGCTTGACATCCGTTTTTCAATAAACGAATAGCCTTGGGATTTGAAATGATATTGACTGATTTTAGTGGTTTGGTGGTTTGAATTCGCACAACAGGTTGATTAGGAATATGAAAACTAACAACCTTACGAAAATAATCAATTTTGGCATGGTAAGTGGTTAACCAGTCAATTCCTAAAATCACGTCAAATGCAAGTATTTTCAAAGATATAAGATCAACAGGTAAGGTAAGGGTATCAATCTGAATCAAGCAAGATTTGTAAACTGTAAATGTAACAAAGGTTTCTCCTAACGGAGCTTCAACAGATAAGTCAAAGTCTAATTTATCAGAAGTCAAGTTCAAACGTTGAGCACAAGCAGGTGAAATAAAGGAATGGGTAGCACCGATATCTAACAAGGTATAAACTTCGCAAAAATTTATGATTAACTAACCCATGATAAATTCATTCGGGTTCCTCGCGTTTTGGGCAGTCTCGATAAACGCTCATCATGGAACCACCGACTTTGATTTGTCTGGGACAGTCTTTGGTGTCACTATCCCAACTAGTCTTGACTTTGCTATACAGCTCATTCCACCCTCAACTGCTTCGTCACACTCCTGATCCATGATCTAAATCATTACTCTTCGATCCATATCGAATTGGGGTTGACCGCTATGCACAGGGTAATTCCAAACTCGATGTTTGATTCTCCCAATTGCTGTCCAAAAAGTAAAATCCATTTCGTCTATTTTGACCTTCTTAGATCGGACGTCTCTTTCTAAAATATCAACGCATCGTGCTGCTTTTACCCATGCATCTTCAATTCTCACTCGTTCCGTTGCTTCTTCTTTCAGCTGATCGTTGACATTTGCATTTTCAGATTCTAGCTCTAATATCATATGTTCTGCCAGAGAGAACTTCTGTTCAAGCCTCGCATAACGAGTAGCAAAATCTTGAATTTCTATATCCCTTTCTTGAATTATTGTATCCCTTTGTTCCACGGCTGTCTGTCGTTCTTCACCCTGCTCTTCTAACTCAAGAATACGATTTTGCAGTTCTACATTTCGGTCATAAAGTTCTCCTAATAAATACTCCTCCTCAGGTTCCTCTTCTTCCTCACTCTCAGCTGCTACCTCTGCGACTAGCTCGGGTGCAACTATTAATTCTTCACTCACCACATGGATATTTCTAATTTCTTCTTCTTCTGTCATCACATTATCCTGGTTGGTGATTCAAGGTGTCTCCACGGTCTCATTCACTTCGTTGTTAACATTCTCAGCTGCCATTCTCAAATACTGCCATAAAACAAGGGTTAATCAAACAAATAACATCCCACATATGAACCCTATGCTCCGACTGACCAATTAAATAACACATAAGCTTAGGTAGGACACACTAGCGAGGGATTTACTCGTCTCTCCCCTCCTAGTTCTATTCCCCGATCTCCGTCAGAGATCATATCCCTAAGCTCTGATACCAACAGTGACGCCCCCCCAGAATAGGTCCAGTCAACCCAACCCATTCTGAGTCGCAAAATACATGGTACAGAATTCAAATACAAACTTTATATCATACGGTCGTGCAAAATACGACCACACAACTGTGAGTGTCAATACAAATATGTAGAAAATATTAAGATTCAAACTAAGTCCTCATTACAATTATTATCACACTATTTATCAGAAATAGTGAGTACTACTACTGCTCTAACTCGGACCATCACTCTATCCCCCGACTAGTTCCCGCAACATTCTCATTTCTGAAGAGGACAACAGATGAAAAGGGTGAGCTCAACTAGCTCAGTAAAGAATATTATGACTAAGATAATGGAAAACAAATTATCGTTAGCCTTTAATAAATCAGATAAAATATAATGGACAACCAATCTTAGATCAATATTCGCAGCGAAAATAACAAATCATTAGAAGAGTTAAGCAGAGAATGAAGTCTACTATCTTCTATGATTTAAAAGTCCATCATCAATATTTTATCCCTGTAACATCAATCAATATACCTCTCGAATCAAATATTCATCTTTGCACTACAGGCCAAAGATATTCATTTGTATAATCAGTGGTCATATTCATCTCAACACCTGTCATCTTTGCACTACAGGCCAAAGATATTCATCAGGTAATCATTCATCTTTGCTCTACAGGCCAAAGATATTCATTAGGTAATCATTCATCTTTGCTCTACAGGCCAAAGATATTCATCAAGTAATCATTCATCTTTGCTCTACAGGCCAAAGATATTCAGTTACATCACCTTTTAGGACTGAGAATGATGAAAAATATTTTAAAAAAAACGAATCCAGTGAGATAAAAGACAAAGACTAAGGATTCGTATTTTAGTATATCCAATTCAAAAATACCTCGTAATAATCAATTATGGAGCAAAATTCAAGAATAGAGCTCAAAACTTGGATACAATCAAAGATAGTAACCTTAACAAGCAATTTGGACAAATAGAAGAAAATTTAATTTTCCCGTGAATAGTGCCGTATACGTGAATAGTGTCGTATACGTGAATAGTAACCCTGACTGAAAAAGTAAGAATTTCAACATAAAATCCATGACAATATTTCTGTATAATGATATTGAGAAGAATAACATCATTTACGAAAGAAAAAACATCCCTTACCTCAAAAAGATAGTACCTCTGACTGGAATATCGGATATAATATCGAAGGAAACTTGCACTGAATACTAATACTCAAAGTATAGAAATACTCACAAAAATACGCTCGATATTATAGAGAGAGAAAACTTCTGATTCTGGTGTGATTTTCAATTCTAACCTAAGCACCCTATTTATAGGAAAAACTTAGGATGCCAAAGGAGACTAAATGAATAAAATAATATATTTTTTCAAAATTTTCGCCGCCTGGCGGCTAAAAAATTTTCCACCAAAAGTGGGGCCCGCCCATAAAAAAAAATATATTTTCCGAAACTTCAATAATTCATAACAAATATCCCCTTTGTCAGAAAAATACAAATTCTATGTCCTTCCATAGAAAATTTAATTCTCTACAACTTTGCAGAAGGAAGTTTTTCTAAATTCCAAACATAAATTATCCGAAATCCATAAACAGATGATTTCTCACACCAAAATATTGATAAAAACTCACCAGCGCCAATTCCTTCTTTAATATCCACCAAATAAATATTTCCTTATCATATAAATCAATAATTAATTATTCACAAGTAATATTATAGAACTACAATATTAACAACCAGGTCGTTCCCAAGACAGAGGGGCCTTCCGATAAGGACTTCTCCTTACTGGCGCGCAATTAAATAACCCCTCCTAGACAGAACTTTCTTAGACATTGTCAATAATGCTATCTAATAATATTATTCAAATAATATGAATTATTGAGTTGATAACGTGAAATACTGTGCAACGACAATTATTGAATCAATACTACAAAATATCAACTGTAGCCATTATTGAATCAATTATATAAAATGGCAACGTAGCAATTATTGAGTCAATAAAATATCAATGTAACAATTATTGAGTCAATAATATAAAATATCAACGTAGAAATTATTGAGTCAATAATATAAAATATTGAACAGTAATTACTGTAACAATAATTGAGTAGGCTTTTTACGTAAGACTCAATAATTCGAAATACTGTGCAATACCGTGTGCTACTATGCAACACCGTGTATCACTGTATTTTAACCACCAGGTATTTCAATAGTACTAACGGTAACAACCACGCCGTTATTTTGTAAAAAAATTATTTCTGTCGGTTTCTATATCCGACAGTTATTCCGTTGTGGGGGCCCACAAATAGCTACGCCGTCGTACGAATATTCCCCGACAACAAGAATATTCTACGACCAAACGAATATTCCCCGACAACAAGAATATTTTATAACCACTTGCTCATTTTAAAAATGTTTGCACATTTCACCCATAACTTTCATATTTATCAAATCAACACCTTACTATTTCGAAATAATATATAATGAAAACTAAATCTTTATTCATAAAAGTTGGGGTCTTACAGTATTTCTCACGACCTTTTGTTATAAGAGATTGTATTTGAATTCTGTACCATGTATTTGGCGACTCACAATGGGTTGAGTATTGGACCTATTTTGGGGGCGTCACAGTTGGTATCAGAGCTTAGGGATATGATCTTTGGCGGAGATCTAGTAATAGAACTAAAAGGGGATAGACGAGTAAATCCTTCGCTAGTGTGTCCTACCTAAGCTTATTTGTTATTTAATTGGTCGTTTGGAACATAGGGTTAATATGTGATATGTTAATTTATTTGATTAACCCTTGTTTTGTGGTATTATTTGAGAATTGTAGCTGAAAATCTAAACAATGGAGTGATTGAGACCGTTGAGACACCTTTAATCACCAACCAGGAAAATGTGCAACAGGAAGGCTATATTCCTTTTGTAAACAACCCTACTGAAGAAACGATAAACGATGGGATGTTTAGATGATTTTTGCAGTTCATGCAAAACCAGACGAGGGAGACTCGTGTTCATAATACAGGTGGAAATAATAACTCGCGACTTGTCACTGCCAAGCAGTTCAAAGAGTTGGGACCAACAGAATTTCAGGGAAAGCCAGATCCAATCTAGGCAGAGACGTGGGTTAAGTAAATTACCAAGATATTTGATGTCTTGGGATGCACGGAGGAACATAAGGTTCCATTCGCCACCTTTATGTTCCGTGGAGAGGTAGATTACTGGTGAGAATCTGTGAAGCGTACCCAGCCTACCGCACTCAAGATGTCTTGGGAGGCATTCCAGAAACTGTTTAGTGACAAGTTCTTTCCAGAAAGTATTCGTCACATGAAAGAGGTAGAGTTTATCAGACTGGAACAAAACAATATGGTGTCCCAATACGAGGCAAAGTTCGCAGAGTCATCCCGGTTTGCATCTCATTTGGTAGAGAATGAGGAACGTATGACGCGGATGTTTCTGAGAGGTTTGAAACCAGAAATTCGTCAATACCTCATTTCTCACAAATTTTCTCTATATTCGAATGTAGTCAACAGGGCCCAATTATTGGAACGAGATAATGATTATGTTCAACCAAGGGACAATAACCAAGGTCGTACCGGTGGCAGCAGTCATCGGAACAATGACAACCAGCAGGGAGGAAAGTATTATGACAGAAGCGGTAACCACACTAATGGTAATCGTGGCCATAATAATAGACGAAATGAGTCGGGGGGAGATTTTAAGAAGAGAAGGTACAATAATGAGAACGTGAAAACATCGACAGCAGCACAAGCATCAATTGTTTCTAGGGGAGGAGAACGACCGCCGATCGTATGCTATAAGTGCGGGCAAGAGGGACACATCAGTCCCAACTGCACACAACAATCCAAGGTGTGCTATAACTATGGAAAGGAAGGACATATAGCTCGAATGTGTCCTGTAGCGAAACCAAGTCCAGCGGGGGTGGTGATTCCTAAGGCAGTTCTGGACAAATCAAAGTCGGTGGTTCCTGGAATAGCTTTTGACGTGACTGCCCAACAAGTAAGGAACCCGAACGAGGTTATTACGGGTAAGCTGATAATAAACTCTTGCAAAGTTTACACCTTATTAGATATCGGTGCTACCCATTTGAACTTGACTCCTGATAAATTAGACTTTGACTTATCTGTTGAAACTCCATTGGGAGAAACCTTTAGTACATCTACAGATTATAAATCTTTTTTGATTCAAATTGGTACCCTCACCCTACCTGTTGATCTTATATCTTTGAAAATACTTGCATTTGATGTGATTTTAGGAATTGTCTGGTTAACCACTTATCATGCCAAAATTGATTGTTTTCGTAAGGTTGTTAGTTTTATATTCCTAATCAACCTGTTGTGCGAATCCAAACCACTAAACCCCAAAAATCAATCAATGTTATTTCAAGTCATAAAGCTATTCGTTTATTAAAAAACGGATGTCAAGCTTTCTTAGCCCATGTCACTGATTTGAACCAAAATACGTCAAATTTGAATAATATCTCTGTAGTCAATGAGTTTCTTGATGTATTTTCTGAAGAACTTCTCGGTCTACCCCCAGAACGTGAAGTTGAATTTTTTATTGACCTTGAACCCGGTACAAAACCCATTTCTAAAATCCCATATCGAATGGCTCCTATTGAACTTCAAGAGTTAAAGGTCCAACTCCAAGAGTTGTTGGACATCGTTTTTATTCGTCCGAGTACATCTCCTTGGGGTGCTCCTGTTTTATTCGTAAAGAAGAAAGACGGGAGTATGCGACTTTGTATTGACTACCGGGTGTTGAACCATGTCACCATCAAGAATAGGTATCCGCTACCTCGTATTGATGACCTATTCGACTAGTTGCAAGGTGCACAATTCTTTTCAAAGATCAATCTTCGTTCTGGATATCATCAGCTGAAGATTAAAACTGAGGATATTTCGAAGACTGCCTTCAGAACTCGATACGGGTATTATGAATTCTTAGTCATATCTTTTGGATTGACTAATGCTCCTGCTGCTTTTATGGATATGATGAACCGTGTATTCAAGGAGTATTTGGATTAGTTCGTGGTTGTATTTATTGATGACATCCTTATTTATTCCAAAAGCCGCGAAGATCATGAGCACCACCTGAAGCTAGTACTCCAAAGGCTTCGTGATAACAAGCTTTATGCCAAGTTAAAGAAGTGCGAGTTTTGGATTGACGAAGTAGCATTCCTTGGGCACGTGGTGTCAAAATATGGAGTATCTGTTGACCCGGCGAAGATTGAAGCAATACAAAGTTGGGAGCAACCTAAGTCGGTGACTGAAGTACGTAGCTTTCTAGGCTTAGCTGGTTATTATCGGAGATTCGTGGAAGAATTTTCTTGAATCGCTACTCCATTAACTCTGTTGACTCGGAAAGATACAAAGGAATGCAAGAAAAGCTTCCAAGAGCTTAAGAGGAGACTCATTTCGACACCTGTTCTGACAATACCATCTGGTTCGGATGGATTTGTTATCTACAGCGATGCTTCGGACAAAGGGTTAGGATGTGTTCTAATGTAACATGGGAAAGTCATAGCCTATGCCTCGCGATAACTCAAGGAATATGAGAGGAATTATCCTACTCATGAACTAGAGTTGGCAGCAGTCGTTTTCGCATTGAAGATCTGGAGACACTACTTGTATGGAGAGAAAGTGGAGATTTATACGAATCATAAGAGCTTTAAATATTTCTTCACTCAAAAGGAACTCAACATGCGATAATGACGTTGGCTTGAGTTATTAAAAGATTACGATCATACCATCCAATACCATCCTGGAAAAGCGAACGTGGTAGCTGATGCGTTGAGTAGAAGATCATATGCGGGAACGAATGCGATGCTTTCAAGGCCTATTTTGTGTGATTTACAAAGGATGGAGATAGAGTTCAAGACTCCGGGGACCCATGCGATGATGTCAAGTAAACGCGTGGAACCAGCTTTGATTGATAAAGTTAAAGTTGCTCAAGCTACAGACTCAGAGCTGATAAAGATGAAGAAGAAGGTGCAAGAAGGTGCTATTCCAGGAGTAAGAATCGATGAAGAAGGAATACTTCGAGTTAACTCCAGACTTTGTGTTCCTAAAGATTCTGAGTTGAAGTATACAATCATGATGGAGGCACACAACACACCGTTTGTAATCCATCCTGGGAGTACCAAAATGTATCATGATCTTCGACATACATTTTGGTGGAGCAATATGAAGAGAGAGATCGCGGAGTTCATCTTGAGGTGTTTAACGTGTCAACGTGTCAAGGCGGAGCATCAGGTGCCAAAGGGTCCACTGCAACCACTTGAGATTCTAAAGTGGAAGTGGAAACACATTACTATGGATTTCGTTAAGGGTCTTCCAAAGGTTTCTCAAGGCATAGATGCGATTTGGGTTATTGTCGATAGATTAACCAAGTCTGCTCATTTCTTGCCTATACGAGAGACTTATTCACTTGAACGTCTTGCTCGTATGTACGTAAACAAGATTGTGAGATTGCATGGCATGCCAGTATCCATAGTTTTGGATCGTGACCCAAGATTTAGTTCACGATTTTGGATCAGTTTGCAAAAAGCTATGGGCACAGATTTACGATTCAGTTCTGCATATCATCCTCAAATGGACGGGCAATCAGAAAGGACTATCAAACTCTTGAAGATCTAGTCAAACTTTGTGTTCTTGATTTCAAAGGGAGTTGGGATAGGTACCTACCATTGGTAGAATTCTCTTACAACAACAGTTATCCGGCAAGTATAGGCATGGCTCCATTCGAGGCGTTGTATGGGAGAGAAAGTGTCGTTCTCCAGTATGCTGGGATGAGGTGGATGAAGCAACATTGTTGGGACTAGAGTTAGTACGTATGACTACGGAAAAGATTCAAATGATCCGGCAACGGATACAAACCGCACAAGATTGATAAAAGAGTTATGCGGATCTTCATCGAAAGGATGTGAAATTTAATGTTGGGGACCATGTGTTATTACGTTTTGCTCCGTGGAAGGGAGTTACGAGGTTTGGCAAGAGAGGAAAGCTCAATCCACGATTCATTGGTCCATTTGAGATCCTTGACCGAGTAGGAAATGTGGCCTATAGACTCGCTTTACTGCCTAGCATGTCTCGTGTTCATAACGTTTTTCACATATCCATGCTACGTAAATACGTGAAAGACCCAAACCACATTATTGAGTTATAACCAGACGAGATAGCCGAAGATTTAACTTACAAAGAGGTACCTGTCAAGATCTTGGATAGGAAAGAGCATGTTCTTCGCTCAAAGGTTATACCTCAAGTCAAAGTTTTATGGAGAAATCATGAAATTGAGGAAATGACCTGGGAGTTAGAATCAAAAATGAAAGTAAGGTATCCTCACCTTTTCAACATACCAGGTACGTACGTCAATTTCGAGGATGAAAGTTCATAAGGAGGGGAGGTTGTAAGACCCCAACTTTTATGAATAAAGACTTAATTTTCTTTATATATTATTTTGAAATAGTAAAGTGTTGATTTGATAAATGTGAAAAGTTATGGGTGTAATGTGCAAATATTTCAAAATAAGCAAGTGGTTATAAAGTATTCATTGTTGTCGGGGAATATTCGTTTGGTCGTGGAATATTCTTGTTGTCGGAGAATATTCGTACGACGACGCAGCTATTTGTGGGCCCCACAACGGAATAACTTTCGAATATAAAAAATGACAGAAATAACCTTTTTATAAAAAAAATGGCGCAGTTGTTACCGTTAGAACTGTTAAAATACCCGGTGGTTAAAATACAGTAATACGCGGTGTTGCACAGTAGCACACGGTATTGCACAGTAATTCTAATTATTGGTTCTTACGTAAGAAGGCACTTACTCAATTATTGTTCAATATTTTATATTATTGATTCAATAATTGCTACATTGATAATTGCATAATATTTTATTGATTCAATCATTGCTACGTTGATATTTTATATTATTGATTCAATAATTGTCATTGCACAGTATTTCAAATTATCAAATCAATAATTAATATTCTTTGAATAATAATATTAGATAGCATTATTGGCAATGTCTAAGGAAGTTCTGTCTAGGAGGGGTTATTTAATTGCGCGCCAGTAAGGAGAAATCCTTATCGGAAGGCCCCCTCTTTTCTAGGAACGACCTGATTGTCAATATTGTAGTTCTATAATATTATTTGTAAATAATTAATTATTGATTTATATGATAGGAAAATATTTTAAATTAAATAATTTTTAGAATGAAATATTTGTTGAAAGTTTGGCAATTATCTTCTCCGATAAAATATTTATTTAAATATATTATTATAATATATAATAATTATTTAAATAATAATATTATAATATATAAGATTTGCAAGCATGTGAATAAAAGTGGAAGTTATCATTTTGGTTTTAAAAACCTTCCGTGCACATTTTGATTTCTCTCATGCATATTTTTCAAAGTGGAGGCTTACTCCTTCTGCAAATCCTTTTCCAAAAAAAAAAAGTGGGCCCTCAATCATGGAAATTTCAAACTTTGGCAGGAAAGGTTGAAAAATTAGGCTGAGAAAGTGAGAGGTTAGGCGGAGAGGAGAAAGAAAGTTAGGCAAATGTATTTGATTTTTACTCCGAGGTTGCACTATAAAAGGGGAGGCAACCTCCATCCTAAAGACACCAAATATTTTAAACATTTCTACTGCAATATTGTGGGTATTTTTTTTTGAGTATAAAGGGTACATTGAGTGTAACTTTTTGGGCAAGATTTTCTCTGAATAATATCCGATATTCCAGTCAAATCTAGTTTCTACTAAGGTAAAGGATATTACTTTATTGTATTACTCGTAAGAATATTATTTTCTTTCATATTCCATATTATGAAAACGATAATAATTCCTTTCATATACCCAAATTAAAACTTACTACGGTAAGTATTACTTCTATAATTCCTGAAATGATCAGAAATTCTTCGAATTTTGCGTTTCATCTAGTATCATTTCATTGAAAACGTTGGTATGAATTTTATTATAAAATTTTTACCTTTTCATGTCGGGGTTACTATTCACGTATACGATACTATTCACGTATATGGCACTATTCACAGAAAAATTATTTTTTCTTCTATTTGTCTAAGTTAGCTATTATGGGTCCTATCTTTTATTGGATCCAAATTTTGATATTTATTCTTGAATTTTGCTCCACAAAATATTATTATGGAGTATTCTTGAACTTGAAAAAATTAGATTACGAATTCCTAATCTTTGTCCTCTATCTCACTGGATTCGTTATTTATATTATTTTTCATCTCCTCAGTCCTAAATGGTGATATAACTGAATATATTTGGCCTGTAGAGCAAAGATGAATGATTACCAGATGAATATCTTTGGCCCGCAGTACAAAGATGAACAGGTGTTGAGATGAACATGACCAACTGATGATACAAATGAATATCTTTGGCCCGTAGTGCAAAGATGAATATTTGATTCGAGATATCTATTGATTGATGTTACAGGGATAAAATATTGATGATGGACTTTTAAATCATAGAAGATAGTGGACTTCATTCTCTACTTAACTCTTCTAATGAATTGTTATTTCTGCTGCGAATATTGATCTAAAACTTGTTGTCCATAATATTTTATTTGAATTGTTAAAGACTAACGATAATTTATTTTCTATTATCTTAGTCATAATATTCTTTACTGGGCTAGTTGAGCTCATCCTTTTCATCTATTGTCCTCTTCAAGGAATGAGAATGTTGCAGAAACTAGTCGGGGAACAGTGTGATGATCAGAGTTAGATCTGTAGAAGTCCTCACTATTCTATAAAATAGTGGGATAATAATTGTAATGAATAAGGAATGAATTTGAATGTTTATATTTCGTATTATATACGATTTGCATTAAAATTCATAGTTGTATGGTCGTATTTCTCACGACCTTTTGTTATAAAAGATTGTATTTGAGTTCTGTACCATGTATTTGGCGACTCAGAATGGGTTGAGTATTGGACCTATTTTGAGGGCGTCACAATAACAGTTAGCATGCAAGCATTGGCATGCCGCCCTACGAAGGGTTGTAGTGCAGAAAATGTAGAACTCCACTATACTAGGATGAAGTTGGCGATAGGCAATTGCTAGGTCCAGAACTGGTATGACAAATAGCAGAGATAGTCAAAGTGATCCGGACAAGACTGGTAGCAGCTCAAGATAAGCAGAAAAAATACACCGATCCACACCGCAAGAAGGTTGGGTTCGAATCTGGTAGCTTTGTGTTTTTGAAAGTCTCTCTCTGGAAGGGAAAGATTAGATTATAAAAGAAGGAAAAATTGAGCCCGAGGTTCATTGGACCCTTTGAAGTACTGTGAAGGATTGGAGAAGTTGTGTATGATGTAGCCTTACCTCCAACACTAGAGAATGTCTACAACGTCTTCCATGTTTCAGTTTTGCGACCCTACAAACCCGATTACAAACATGTGATTGAATATGAACCCCTACAATTTGAGAAAGATTTATCCTATGAATAAATTCCTGTTCAGATTGTTGACAAGAAAAAGCAAGTTCTCAGAAATAAAGTTATACCTTCTATTAAGGTAATTTGGAGGAACCACAACGCTGAAGAAGCTACGTGGGAACTCGAAGAGCATATGATGAAGAATTACCCGCATTTATTTGCTTAATTTATGTGTAAGCGATTCTGGGAACAGAATCTTTTTAAAGGGGGAGAATGTAACGGGACGGAATTTTTAATTGAACCATGATTTTGGGGACAGAATCCTTTTAAGAGGGGAAAGATGTGACAAATAAGATTTTTGTAATTTAATTTAAATATTTATTAAAATAAATGAATGTTTTTCGATGATTTAATTATTGAGTTGAATAATTAATTAATAGAATTGTAGTAGATTAATTTAATTATATGTGTTACATTAGTTAAATTAATGTGGAGAATTTTTATGTTCAAAGTATGTATTTAATTGAGCTTATTTGATTAAATAAATTATTTAAATAAGTATAATGTTAATCTAATTAATTTAATAATTAATTAGAGATTTAATGAGTTGACATAATTAATAAATGTGAATTTTAATTATGTGACTATGTGATTTAATGTGAAACTATTCTATTTTATTTAATTGATTTAAATAAAATTAATTGATTAATTAGAAGTGTGACGATTAAGTATATAATAAGAGTTTTATTAAAATAAGAGTAAAGGAAGAATAAGGGAGGACAAGCAAATGTGGCCTTAAGGGGAGTTGGGGGCAGTTAACCATTATGGGTTAACTGACCACTAACTAAACCCGTTATGTATATACGTGCTATATTATATCCTATGTAATATATCAGTTCTATATCATACACACTTCATAGAAAATTAAGAGAGAAGAAGGAAAGATTAAGAGAAAAGTTGAAGAAAAGAAAGTTTACGTCATCTTCACAGAGATTTCAAGGGTAATCCCTTTATCTCAATTCTTACTTCACGTATAATATTTTCTCCATAAAAACCAAATTTTGAGTTCTATGTAAAACAACTATTTTATGATCAAAGCATGAATTGGTGAATTATGTGTATATACATATTAACATATGATCATAACATGTTTCTACCATTTAAGTATATTTATATATGCCTTAATTGGATTTTGAAAAGTTACAGAGTTTTCATTTATGTGTTTTTAAAATTCTCTATTAAGAACTATTTTTGATAATTAACTTACGATGTGATCATATATGTGTTAGTATATGTTAATAACATGTTAAATATCATGTATACATGAATCACGGTGATTAAATTCATGTAATTATATGTTAATTGGGTTTTGCGAAGTTACAAAGTATAAAAGTTGTATATATGTCCCATATGGCCCTTACGTACAAATTAAATGCTTGAATCGTTTGTTTAACTTTAAATTGACGATTGAATATAATTATACATGTTTAAACAAACAAAACGGAATTTAAACGGACGGTTTCAGTATATTAACGAATCTGTAACGTCGAAATTCATGCTTTTCCTCAAAATTTTACAAAATATTGAAAACAGCAAAATTAAATGTTTTGATTTGTGTAATTATGTGATTTAAAGTGTTAGAAGCATGCTAGAATCGATTTATGATGTTCCTGTGAAGTTTATACTTCATGGGTAACATTACAAATCGTTATATTTGTATAAATTGGAGTTAATTGGGCTATTCTGTGTGTTCTACGCGAAATGCAGAATCTGGATCTGCGTCGCAGCCCGGTCGTGCCGCTCCAATGAACAAATGGAGCGCGCCCGCGCCTTGCAGCGCGCCCACACCGTGCAGTGCGCCCGCGCCGCTCCAAAGAACAAATGGAGTGTGGCCGCGCCCTACCTGCAGAATTTTAGAATTTTTCTAAGTATTCAAGTTTTCAAAGATGTGTTTAAAACCTAATGCAATGAACATGAAGACATGTTAAGCATATAATAAGATGGTAACAACTTACGTTATGTGAATAATTAGTAAGTTAATTTCATAACTTAAATTGTTATTTGTAAAGTCTAATAACGTGTTCAAAGACCAATGTTGTGATTCAATGAGTATATCAAACTTATGATTAATGGGTATTATGAATGTATTGATATGTAGGATTTAATAAGGAACACGAATTAGTTGTAGCTTGTGCAAAAGGCAATTTTCCTTAATTTAAACCTTTAAATTGAGCAAGTTTCTAAACTTTACTTTTGTAAGAAAGTTCCTTAAATTCTAAATTATTCATTGATTAATTCTTAGAATTGTATTCTATATCAAGTAAGTTCTTGTTCTTAATTGTTCAAGTTCAAGATTTCATATTAGATGTTATAATTCTTTTAAAGCATGATTCCAATTATACAATACTTATTCGATTGTATACCTCTTGAGAATTATTATTCGAATTGATTATCAGTTTATTGTTAAGACTTGTAAGACTAGCGAACCCTTATTGATTCGACTAGTCCATAGTTGATGAGCGTTTTAAATTCTAGAACTATTATTGAGCTTATCCAAACCAAACTTCCTTTGGTACGGACTCTGATGTCAAACTGAGATGAACAACCCTGTATAGGGAATTATTTATGCTTTAGCGTTGAGATATTGTGCATGGTATGGTACTAAGGGCTGATCCCCCTAAGTACGAGAAGTAGAGTTCATAGTCTTATGACTGTTAAAGGTTTCAAGTATAAACACTTGACAACCTAGGACATAGTTCAAGGTCTTATGACCCTCAGAAGTTCTTTTGATTCTTTTTATTCATTCTTAAGTCAAAAGTTGAGTTTTCTTATTCAAAATTCTTTGATTCACTCGCATGTTATTATATTGTTATACTTGTGGGCAATCGTGCTCACTCTTACATAATAATAACAATGCAGTTAAGAACGAAAGATCTGACGAGCCTTCCACTAGCAAAGGCAAGGGGAAAGTTAACAAGTGTTGAAGACTTGTTATTTAATTTAAGAATGTTTATTTTTAAGACTTATGTTACTGTTGTGTAAGACTTATTTGTTTGTTTATGTTTCCGCACAGATGTTTAAGGTTAGTATGACCTGTGATTGTATTTATTATTCAGATGTTATAACCCCATAAGGGGAGATGATGGATTTATTTCTATCTATTTTATGGTTTGCATTTATTATGGGTAGATAGATAGATGATATTTTATACAGTGAATACCAAATTCCATGGAATTGAAGTACCTGAATTTGGGGTTGTCACATTAGAGATTTATATTTCAATTTATCCAGAGTTCAAGAATGAAGATCAAAACATAGATCCAATTTCAAGAATGTTCAAATTGTCAATATAATAATCAATTGTGGAGAAAAATTCAAGAATGATATTCATATATTAAAAATAATTTAGACAGAAAAGAGAAAACAAAATTCTCGTGAATAGTACCCCGTGAATAGTACCGTACGTATGAATAGTACCGTAAGTATGAATAGTAACGTATGTATGAATAGTACCCTGACATGAAAAGGTAAAAATTTCACAAGAAAGTTCAGACCAATATTCCGGTGAAATGATATTAGATGAAGCGGAAAACTCAAAAAATTTCTGATCACTTCAAGAATTATAGAAGTAATACTTACCATAGTAAGTTTAAATTTAGGAATATGAAATGAAATATTATCACTTTTATAATATGGAATATGAAAGAAAATAATATCCTATACGAATATCGAAAGAAAATAACATCATTTACGAGAAAAATAATATCATTTACCTTAGTAGAATACTAGATCTGTCTGGAATATCGGATATTATGTTGAAGAAATCTTGCACTGTTATCAACACTCAAAATATCTTAAAACTCACAAGAAATACGCTCAATAGTATATAGAGATAGAACTTCCTGATTCTGGTGTGATTTTCATTTCTTAACTAAGCACCTTATTTATAGGAAATGTGTAGAATACCAAGGTTGATAAAAATACCTACGGATGAAAAATGTCTTAGCACCCATCTTTGAAAAATCTCAGCACACCAAACATGATGTAGCACCCATCCAAGTTTTCCACTTTCACATGTTTTTAAATTTAAACATTTATAATGATTAAAAACAATTCAAATTCAATTTGCTCTCTTGCACCTCATTTTATTCTTATACCATGAATTTACTATAATAATGTTACCATTTAAATTATAAAATTATACTATTATATGATCACATTATACTATTATTGTAATACCAGAGAATTTTCTAATATTATTAAATAAATATATTAATGGGAATGAGAATTTATTTAATGTAAATGATTTTGTGTTATGAGAGGGATTAATTCAATTATATAAAATTGAATAATTATAATAATAATTGAGAAATATATGGAGTTTGCGATAAATTCGTTGATTGCCTTGTGTGGCACAGTGACATAATATAAGAATGATTATATTAATTTAAGCAAACAATTAATCTATATTAATTGTTAATTGTAGAATATTAATTAATTGTTATCGTAGAATATTAATTAATTATTGTGGAATATTAACTATGATTGATTAATAATATGTAATTATTATTATTGCAAGAAATATAATAATAATAATGAGCAACGTGTCTATAATATAATAAGATTTATATTTATATACTATGCATGATAAATAAGCAATGGTTGTGAAAATTAATAATTTCATTTATTAACGAAGAATGGATTAATTAATATTATTGGTAATTAATTGATTAGATGAATAATTTATTTATTTGACATTATGAATAATAAAGCAAATAAGTAAGTTATTAATATAATAAGATTATATTGATTGTTATGTATAAGCATGCAATAATTAATAATATAAAGTATATGGAATACAACTATATTATATAGTGTAGTGCAACATTTGTGTGACTATACTATATATATGGACCATGTATTGGGATTTATTAAACTATGTGAGCTACATGATTAATATCTATGTGACAATATGTATGTAAGTATACATTAACATAATATGAATATATTGTAATCAATTGTTGATTGTAGAATTTAATAATGTGATAACATCCGAGTAAATTACACCGGTAAGATGGAATGTACATGGATTATATGATGTGAGTACATAGGTAATCCCTAATTTTTCCTAATATAGTAATAATTGTACATTAAAACCCATTTTTGGAAAGTATAGTAACTAAATTGAACTAATTAATCACATTGCTAGAAATCTAAGCTCATCAGTTACACTCACAGTACATGAACAGTAGCCTAAGGCTAAATTATGTAACTTCCAAGCTTATATCAGTGGCTAAGCATACGTAATGATTGCTAAGCCAATGGCTATGGAGATGGCTGGTGGTGGGTTGTTAAACCACTCTCAATTAACCAATGTTTTCTTCCATTACACCATGGACTCCAACCTCAGTGCAATGCAAATGCCCAGTCCAAGTTTTCTCTATAAATAGCAGACCAATTTTTAGTTTACGTTTGCTTTGTTTTGCTTATTGAAACACTGATAACTTGAGGGTGAGTGAGTTGTTGTTCAAAGAAGAGGCTAGCAAATTCAGAAGGAAGAAACTAAGTTTATTAAGCCCCAAGAGGTATAAATTCTATCTCTTGTTCTTAATCTTGAGTTTTATCAAATTCTTGAAATTTTTGAATTCTCTGTCAAATTCCAATTCTTGAGCATGATTTAATTGGATGACGATTGGAGGTTAGAATACTTGATTGAATGTTATATAGCCTTAGTGGTATGTTTAAAGCATAATGTAATTTCTTGGGACTGATTTCGTGAAGTAAATTGTCATTTGACCTGGAAGTCTGCCGATGCAGGCTGCCTCTTGAATCGAACTGCACACGGCGCAGTTGCGCCGGGTTTATGCCAAGGCGCAGCGCAGCTGCACAGGAACCTGATTCAAGTTTCTGCTTTCTGCTTGCTTTTTGCTATGTGATAGTTTCTTGCATTGATTTAAACGAACATGTTAACATGTGTAGTACGTATATATGGATACATAAACCTAACATAAGTATGTTTAAACCAAGATAGTATACCTTTTGACAAAATAACTTATGTTCTTCAAAGTGAACTTAGAGTTTTCAAAAAGGGACTTTGATATATAGGCGCCATGGTTATGTTCTGACGTGTGAGACATATTGGTATGACCTAGACACACACGAAATGCATATTGACTTAAGTATATATGTATCGTGATATAATATGAACATGTGAACCTAACTAGTGCAGTTTCCTAACGAAAATCAATGTTTTGAAAACAAACTTTGACATGTGTGTAACACATTGATGTTCTGATTTTTGAGGCATATTAGTATGATATAGAGACACATGATTTGAATGTTAACATGCATATCTAAACTTCATAATGTGACTTGAACAAGTGAACCTCAATAAAAAACCTTTCTAATGAAAACACAAGCTTTGAACATGGACTCTAACATGTTATACTGAGACTCTAGGTTCTGATTTTTTGAGCATATAATATAACCTTAAAATGCGTGTCAGACATGTTAACATACAAATCGAGATAGCATGAACATGAGAGGCCCTATTAGTGAGATTTACTAATGAAAAATATAAGCTTTGATTGTGAACCTTAACATGTTATTGTAAGTTTCGTATTCTGATATTTATGGACACATGTGATAGTACTCTTAGACTCATTCATGTGTCATGCATATATATATATGTATATATACCATGATTAGTTGTCGTGATTCAAGTTTAGCGTAAACGAAGCATGTTTTCAAACTAATGACAATAATAGTTGCATGTATACGATATGAATACTCATGAACATGCTTAATATAAGTATATGAACACCTTATGTGTTTACAAGGTGAGCATGCTAGATTTTATAACATCATGACCTTGAATGGTTTTAAATTATCGAAAGTGTTAACTTAGAAACTATATCACATATGTTTGGAACGAGGGAAGGTTATACAAACATAAAAGTATTCTTTAAAATGTATACATGCTACGTGATATTATATGATGTTACTTGAACCCGATTTTGACGGTTAACTTATGAGAATGCCATAACTTGCTAAATTGAAATATATTTAGTATTGATTGTGGTCTTATGTGATATTAATAATATGAGAGCATGCTTGCTAACAACAATTCATTAGAAGAGTTGAGTAGAAAATGAGGTCTACTATCTTCCATGATTTAAAAGTCCATCATCAATATTGTATTCATGTGACATCAATCAATAAATATTTCATAATCAATAATTTAACTTCGCACTACGGGCCAAAGATATTCATTTGTATCACCAGTGGTCATGATCATGTCAAACATCTGTCCATTTTTGCACTACAGGCTAAATATATTCATAAATCAACAGATCATCCTTGCACTACGGGTCCAAAATATTCATAAATCAACAGCTCATCTTTGCACTACGGGCCACAGATAACTTTCACCATAATTTAAGTTTGACGAATATGACAATGATATTAAAAACGAATCAAGTGAGATAAAGGATAAATATTAGAGATTTATAATTCAATTTATCCAGAGTTCAAGAATGAAGATTAAAACATGGATCCAATTTCAAGAATGTTCAAATTGTCAACATAATAATCAATTGTGGTGCAAAATTCAAGACTGATATTCATATATTAAAAATAATTTGGACATAAAAGAGAAAAAAAATCTCGTGAATAGTACCGTACGTATGAATAGTACACCGACATGAAAAGGTAAAAATTTCACAAGAAAGTTCAGACCAATATTCCGGTGAAATGATATTAGATGAATCGCAAAACTCAAGAAATTATTGATCATTTCAAGAATTATCGAAACAATACTTACCATAGTAAGTTTAAATTTAGGAATATGAAATGAAATATTATCACTTTCATAATATGGAATATGAAAGAAAATAATATCTTTTATGAATATCGAAAGAAAATAACATCATTTATGAGAAAAATAATATCCTTTACCTTAGTAGAATACTAGATCTGTCTGGAATATAGGATATTATGTTGAAGAAATCTTGCACTGTTATCAACACTTACAATATCTTAATACTCACAAGAAATACGCTCAATAGTATAGAGAAAGAACTTTCTGATTCTGCTGTGATTTTTATTTCTTAACTAATCACCTTATTTATAGGAAATGTGTAGCATACCAAGGTTGAAAAAAATACCTACGGATGAAAAATGTCTTAGCACCCATCTTTGAAAAATCTCAGCACACCAAACATGATGTAGCACCCATCCAAGTTTTCCACTTTCACATGTTTTTAAATTTAAACATTTATAAGGATTAAAAACAATTCAAGTTCAATTTGCTATCTTCCACCTCATTTTATTCTTATACCATGAATTTACTATAATAATGTTACCATTTAAATTATAAAATTATATTATTATATGATCACATTATACTATTATAATGATATATTTGAATGAATTATTTTATCAGAGAAGATAAAATGTCAATTTTTAACAAATGTCTTATGCTAAAAATTCCTACATTTGTATCAAAATTGAATAAATATTTACTTATCATATTTATCAACAAATTTAATTTTATTCATCAATAATTATTCACAATTAATATTATAGAATCACAATATTGACAACTAGGTCGTTTTTAGGAAAGAGGGGGCTTTTCAATAAGAATTTCTCTTCATTGACGCGCAATTATATAACCTAACCTCTTTCCTTGACAGAACTTTCTAGACATTGTCAATAATGCTATGTAATAATATCTTTTTAATAATATGTGTGACAATTATTAATTTAATAATGTGAAATACTGTTCAATGGTTACTGTAACAATTATTGAATCAATAATATAAAATAATATGCAATTATCAATGTAGCAATTTTGAATCAATAATATAAAATACTGAACAGTAATTATTGTAACAATTATTGAATGAGTGACTTCTTACGTAAGAATCAATAATTAAAAATTACTGTGCAATACCGTGCGCTACTGTGCAACAATGCATATTATTGTATTTTAACCACTGGGTATTTCAACAGTTTAACAATAATAGTTTTACCGTTATTTTTTATAAAAAGGTTACTTCTGTCGCTTTCTATATCCGGCAATTATTCCGTTATGGGGTCAACCAATGATTGCGATGTCGTACGAATATTCCCCGACAAAAAAAATATTTCTGACCAAACGAATATTCCCCGACACAACGAATATTTTATGCCAACTTGCTTATTTTGTAAAATTTGCACATATCACCCTTAACTTTAACCTTTTATCAATTTAACCATTTACTGAGTATTATAAGAAAATTGAATACTTTTATTTCATAAAATTTGGGGTCTTACATGGGAAGTGACCTTCAACAGTTTTCAACATGTTAAGTAATCCAGGCAAGCTGACATCCAACTTATTTATGTGAAAATTCACAACAAACTGTGAAAGGGTCTCAAGGAGTGACTGCAAGACTAAGTCTTGACTCAACTCCCCATCCATGACGAACCCAAGTTGTCCAAGGCGTTCAATCAGATTGATCACCTTTAGAAAATTAGTCTCTACGGCAGTGCCCTCGGTCATCCGAGATCGAAAGAGCTCCTTAGATATCTCATATCTAGTTGTCCTACTTTGTTCACTATACAACTCCTTGAGGTTAAGCAACATAGTAGGAGCATCCATGTTTTCATGCTGACGCTGAAACTCGTTATTCATGGATGCGAGCAAAGTAATAACAATTCCAGGGACAGGCGAATTTAGGAAATAAGAAATCTTTTCAGCAGTGAGTACTATTCTCAGATTCCTTACCCAGTCCGTATAATTCGGTCCGGTTAGTTTGTTAGCATCAAGTATGCTACGCAGTGAAATTAGTTATTTCGACATTTTTAAATTTCTGCATGTGAAAAGATAACATTTTAGTAAATATTCGTTTAATTAATTATTTACATACCAAGATAAATTAGGTCTTATTAGTATCTCCCACTATTTTTTTCAAACTATATTACCCTCACTTATATAGTTCGGCAAAATCTAATTAAAGATTTGCTAGTGAGAATAAAGATCCTAATTCAAATGTATATAGCCTTGTGGAAAGCACAACATACCATATATAAATAAATAGGTAGACAACTATTTGTCAAGTACATCAATATGTAACTCCTTTTATTTTGCCTTTCAGATTATTTTGATCAATTGGTAGCACATCCGAATCAAAATTATCTTCTTAAGTCTAACCTAGCACTTCCATATATTAAAAAAAAACATTCCTTGTGGTTAGCACAACAAAACAATATTGTTCAATTTTCTTTATAAGCATCAAATGTGATAAATTAACATCTTAAATACTTAATACTCGCCTTGTGGATAGAACAACAAACTCATATTAAATATTTAATGCTCTAATAATTTTATCATGCTAGAAGGCGACGTTTGATATTCCAAATATTTTTGAACGCTTTAGACTTAAAATAATTTCTTTGAGGGGTTTGTTATTATTAGTCTCATCTTGTTTAGCGTGCATACACACACACACACACACACACACACACATATATATATATATATATATATATATATATATATATATATATATATATAAAATACGCGTCATTTTATTAAAACATGTGAAGCATATTTGCATTAGATATATATATATAGTACTAGCATGCACATATCGAATACTATATTCTACACGAATGGATTATGGACTTTTATTCTAATTTGGTTCATTAGAGCCACCAAGTGAACCAAAAGGTCAAAACCTATGAGTGAAAAAATTAAATTTAAACATAACTATTATATTTAAACCCGGGCTTCATACAAATGGGTCTTCAAGCGCTCCTTTGTTCCTTGTTCTCCAATTCTTCAAGATAATTCTAACTAGTCCTATTATATAAACTATTTAATTTAAATAGAAACCTTGATCAGCAGTCAAGGGGAAGTACATAGGAGGGAGGTAAAATTTTACATTAAGAAAAAATTAAAGAAGGCGAGATACGCAGACCCCATTTAATAAAATCCATTCATTCAAGCATTCAACTAAAATAAAATCCAATCACATTGGTCAATAGTCCATAATCAACCCCATTTATTTTCATACATATCACCATATTTATTAATAAATAAAATATTTAATATATACATCGATATCGATTTAATGGGCAATCATAGTTAGTTTCGGAAACCAATTTCAACTCTAATTAGTTATCATGGAATCCAAATCTAATTCTAATTAGTTAGCATGAAATCCAATTCCAATTAAAATAAACATCTTTATTTTAGTCCAATTCAAAATCTAATAAACTCCTTTATTAATATGAAATAATAGAAAACACTTTTAATTTTAATTTTTAATTAAACTAAACCTTTTATCTTAATTTTAAAAACAAAATAAATAGTTTTTTCAGGTGGGGTGGCGCTATAGCGCTGCTAGTGAACTAGCATTCGGCGCTGCCGCGCCACGTCACCAAAAATAGAGACAGCTGGCTAGCGCTGCGGCGCTGCTGAAGTACTGGCTTCAGGCGCTGCAGCGCCACGTCAACACCAGGGATACAGAGCCGGTGCTGTGGCGCGGTACTAAAGCCTGGGACAGGCGCTGCAGCGCCGCTGGGCAGTGTCTGTTTTTCTGGTTTGCTAATTGTGTTATTTTTCTCCAAAAACTTGATTCCTGGCTAACTATAATGCCCAATTAAATTTTTCAAAAACACATATCAGAGTAAATATTAAATCTAAACAATTAATAACTCACATAAAGGTTTGGCTCTGATGCCACTGTTAGGTTTGTATGAAATCGTGGTGCAAACAAATTGCAAAAATAGCGAAAGCATGGTAAAATCAGAGTTTAAAATTTTTACGAACCAATTACCCGGATCATCCTTTATACAAATTATTAATTTAAAACGATAACTAAGAAGTAATGGAATCATAACCTTGTCGAACTAAGCTTCTACAGGTACGAGTTTAACTCTTTGTTCTTCGGGATCTCCTTAAAACTCCGGGATTGATTCCTTCATTTGATCAACGTTAGCCATCCAAGTGTTTCGCCTCTAGAGGTGATCCACCAAGGAAGAGGAATTGTTCAAGAAGGAGGGTGGTTGGCTAAACCCTAGTTTTTCTATTCTCTATAGAAAAAGAGTACTCTCTCCACCAATTAGAATTTCATCAACTGATATCTAGCATTAGACTCTTCTTATATAGATATTAGTCAACCATTCTAATATAATTAGAAATAGATTTGTATTTAATTAATTAAACTCCTTTAATTAATTAGGCTTCCCAACACATTGAGAATAATTAATTAAACTCTTTTAATTAATTTACCTCCTAATCTTATTAGGAATAAATGTGAGTATTAATATTAAATTAATTCCTAAACTCCTTTAGAAATTAAAATAATAATAATTATAATAATATTAATAAGACTCCTCTTATTAATTTATATTTAATATTTTTATAATATAAAATAATAAACATTAAGCTATTTAATTTATTCTATCACCATAGATTAAATTAATTACACTTAACATATTATTACGATTATGCCATTACCTTCTTAAATAATTATTCTTTCTTTTATGGTGTGACTCTTTAGGTTTTCCATATTAAACTGGTTGTGAATAAATCAATTAGAATAATTCTAATATTATTTAAATAAATAAATTAAACTAATAATTTATTTAAATAAATAATATTAATTATACAATAGGGATAAGCCTCCCTAGCGATCAACGACTTTTCAGATAATATAGATTTCAACATTAATCATAAAAGAACCCTTTAGTTAATAGTTACCGTACAATTCAATCCTTCCACTATACAATGTCGTCTCAATTAAATATAAGACATGGAATTACTGTCAAATTTTATTTTATTTAATTATATGTATTTCGATTAGAAAATGCACAACTCCAAATAATGCAAATTAGAAACTCCTTTTTAATTTCATTCTACCTTGGCCAAAGATTCCTGGGTTGTAATTTATCAAATCACATAGAACATATCTCTTCTTTTACTAGAAGCGGTAGATTCTTTATTGATCATTCATTATCTCCATATATAACTTATTACACCCAAGCATACCCTTTGATATACCCTACGGGTCTTAAGGAATAAGTCAAAGTATAATTCATTATACATAAGAAACTATGATGATCTCAAGTCTGAGGATTATTTTTACTACTATCACATTTGGAATTCTTATTGACATGCGAGTAAAACTCCATTAGGTATTCCTTAGCGAGTCACGTTAGTGTACTTATTCTCCAATAAGCACTAACATACTTGCTTTAGTGTCTTCACACAAATGATCATGAGATCAATCATCTTCATCCAATAAGCAAGCAACATATGTACCAATCTATTCGAATTTATTAATTCCCTTTTTAGTAATCCATCGATTGGGAACTATTTTAGTTTTAATCTTTCTAAGAATTTAGATCTCATTAGCATGATCAACGTCATGATTCTAAAAGTATTGCTTAAAACTATAGGTTATTTATATATTATAAAAACAGTATTGTGCAGATAATTAAATGTCTTGAATAAATGAATACTTTTATTAATAACTAAATAAGATCGTTTACAAAGTATATGCTTTCTCATCATACATGATTGACTTGTATGCATACTACTTTCAGTTTCTAGTTTGCATTATCGAAGATTGTGAATTTAGGATCGGAATACATATAATTAAATAAAATAAGACTTGATAGTAAATACATGCCTTATATTTAATTGGAACATTGCATGGTATAAGGAATGAATTATACGGTAACTATTTACTCAAAGGTTCTTTTATAATTAATGTTGAAATCTATATTATCTGAAAAGTCGTTAAGTGCTAAGGGGGCTTACCTTTATTGTAGAATAAATATTATTTATTTAAATGAATTAATAATTTATTTATTTATTTAAATAAAATTAGAATTATTCTAATTAATTTATTCACAACCGGTTTAATATGAAAAACCTAAAAGGTCACACCATAAAAGGATGAATATTTATTTAAGAAGCAAATGACATAATAATAATAAGTTAAGTGGATTTAATTTAATTTATGGTGATAGAATAAATTAAATAGCTTAGTATTTATTATTTAATATTTTAGAAATATTAAATATAAATTAATAAGAGGAGTCTTATTATTATTATTATTATTACTATTATTATTATTAGTGTAATTTCTAAAGGAGTTTGGAAATTAATTAATAAAAGTATTCTCCCATATTCCTAATAAGATTATGAGGTAAATTAATTAAAGGAGTTTAATTAATTACTCCTAATAAGATTAGGAAGCCTAATTAATTAAAAGAGTTTAATTAATTAATATGAAACCCTAATCCTAAAATATTTAGGAGGGTTGCAAACATATATAAATAAGAGGAGTCTTATTTTGATTAAGGATTAATGTTTTTTCAAAGAGTTGAGAGAGCACACATTTTCTAGAGAGAGAGAAAACTAGGATTTTGCCAATAACCCATCTTCTTAATACTTGTTCATCCTTGGAGGATCACCTCTAGAGGCCAAACACTTGGGTGGCTGACGTTGATCAAAGGAAGGAATCACACCCGGTAGATTCAAGTCTAACAAGGAAAAGATTATAGTTAAACTCGTACCTAAGGAAGCTCGTATCTTCAAGGGTATGAATCTCATCTTCTTCTTTTCGTTTAATTAATAATTGCGCAAAAAGGATGATCCGGGTATATGATTTGTAAAATTTTTAAACTCTTATTTTTACGCTTTCGTTGCTATGTATGTAATTGTTGCATGCTTATGAATCTTACAAACATAACAGTGGCATCAAAGCCAAACCTTTATGCGAGTTATTAATTATTTTGATTCCATATATGTATGGGTATGTGTTTGGAACAATATATTGGGCATAATTTGTTGTATAGAATCAAAATTTTGGAAGAAAAAGGTCAAAAATTATGAATCAAAAATTCCAGATTTTGCCGCGGAGCAGGGCGTGCCAAAGGCGGTGCGGGGCGCATCAGATATGCAGAAATCCAGAATTTTTCTATAAGGACGGCGCAAGGCGCGCCAGAGGCGGCGTGGGGCGCGCCGGACCAGTAGAAAATTCTGATTTTTTTATTTATTTGTAATTTTTCCAAAATAAAATAAATGAGTTTATTTTATTTGATTGCATACAATTTTAATTCCCATTAAATGATATTGATGCATATATGGAATGAATTTATTATTCATGAGATGAATGTTATTTATTGATGCATATGATGTGTAGACACTCAAAATTTTGCATTTCTGTTACTAACCATACATGAGGGCAAAACTGTCTTTTACCTTCCAAAGACAATCTTGAAAGTCCAAATCATCAAGTCAAACCCCGGCGACAACCCCGATATATCAAATCAAACCCCGACGACAACCCCGAGAGATCAAGTCAAACCCCAGTGACAACCCCGGGAGGTCAAATCAAACCCCGAGAAAAACTCTTGGAGATCAAATTGAACCCCGATGACAACCCTAGGAGATCAAATCAAACCCCGGTGAAAACCCCGGGAGATCAAATCAAACCTCGGCGACAAACCCGGAAGATCAATTCAACCTTCAGAGACAACACTGAAGCATCAAATCAGTCCCAGAGACAACCCCGAGATATCAAATCAATCCTCGCAGAAGACCCTAAGGAAGAACAAAATCGGCTGGGATCAAATCTCGGAGATAATCCGGAGAGACAATCGAAAGCTCCGACGACCCTAGAGATAACCCCTAGAAGGATAAAATGGTCATTTGGAAAAATTAACATCAAATCAAGTTAAATCACTGCCATAAAGGTTATGCAGAACCATAATGTCAATCCCGAGTGAAAACAACACAAGATAGCTCAACGGGCGAACTATGAAGACTTGAAGATCTGGTCAAGGACCCATTTTCCCGTATTTAAAAAAGGTAAAATCCCATGTCATTGTGTAGCTCTCGAAAAGAGCTTTCCGAAAAGGTATAGCACGCCTCCATCGAATTCTCAAATTGAAAGTTATTTAGGTTTAAACAGATAGCGCATTGGTCGGAGTGTACGTACTTCGAGACAATGAGACCCACGAGCTCGGGCCCACCCAGGTCAGCCGCAGGTAGACCCGCGGATGATGCGGGTTGACTAGCGGCTCTTTTGGTCTATAAATAGACCCCCCGTCAACCAAAAAGAAAAAGAGATGAAATTCCGCCCGGTTCAGCTCTTAACCCTTCCATCAATGTTGCAAATTCCAATATTTTTCTTTGTAAACACTTCTATACGTATACATCAAGTTTTAACCGGTGTAAATAAAGTTTTCAAGCTATAAAAGTAGTTTAAAGCCTTCCTCGCTGTACATTGTGAGATTTCTTTAAATCTGAAACTTTTAACTACTTTAATATATATATATATATATAATTCTTAGTTTTGCCTGGATTTAAAATCTGTGGCTTTTCTGGCTTTCATATATATATATATATATATATATATAAGTTTTATTTAGCCTGGATTGTTAATCTGTGGCATTTTCTGCTTTAATATATGTGACGCCCCCAAATCCGGGTCACTAGAACCTCGGACGTAGTACGTTACGGTACTTCATGTTCATACATATTCTATAAACTAATGCGAAATATATAAACATAAATTATTTATTTTACATGATTCTATAACATTTCCCAAGGTCTATTAACCTTAACTGAATTCATACCTTTAATAACTTAAAAGGTTTACAACATCATTTGCATCAGATAACTTAGTAGTTATAACTGCATAACAATCTATTCTTGAAACTTTGTCTTTGTCTCTATCTTTCTTCGAACCTTCATTTTAATTTGAGATTTGTTATCACGGTATAACAAGGGTGAGTAACTACTTTGCTCAGCAAGTTTAAATATAACAAAGATATATCATGATTGAAAGAAAGAATAAGCTTTCAAGTTTTCCATAATATAATAATTGTGAAAGAGCATGAATCAAAATGTCAAAATCTGAATGACTGAATCAATAATGTTTAATGACAATAAGGACCATTAACAACTTTAAGTGAACCTTATGGTAATGAAGGTGATCGGCCTTTCATACCTGATAAACATATGTAACAAGGACGAAGTGCGAATCAATAATCAGTATAGATGTGGAATAATCAACAATAATTATCCACTAACATGCTTTGAGATAATAACTCGAGTTTTAGTTTAGGACAACTTGTCTGTACTGTCGATTACTGCTACACAATCTAATTAATATCTTTATTGTAAAGACCTATCATTGTTAAGATTGATCTTTCAATTAGTATAACATACTTTATCTCACAATAGTATTCCTTTATAAGTAAATTATCTAACATTTAACCACATAGTCAAATATTAGATAACACCTTAACATCATACGTATTCACAAGTCTAACATATCAAGTCTTTAACAGTGTTCAATACAATATACTGAGTGGTTTACCACAAATAACCAACAAACTAGTTTTTCATCTCGTCTACACTGTTTTTCACAGCGAGTTAGATCGGTAGCTAGTTCGTATATACCTCCGCTCTCTGAAGGAATCGTTTAGCTTATATACTATACATCAACCATTAAAGAGTACGATTGTACCACTACTTTATCATATAACTTGTGAATTAACACTTAATCTTTTATATTATAAGTTCTTCTTTATAATCCATTAAGCCAAATATCTAATCCAGCAACCTAAATTCAAACTGAATTACAATCAACCAACCTGAATTCAATAATTCAACAAACCTAATACACCAATTCAGCAAGCTGAATAAAAGCTAACATAATTCATTCAGCTAGCCGAATATAAACTGTATTCTCTTTGTAACATATTAAATTCCCAATTCATCATACTATACATTCAATATGGCATATTGAATGTCCAATCAATAACTTAACTCATCTTTTAAAATCTCATTTAATATTATAAATTATTTAATAATATTCAAATCATTTAATAATATTATTAATAATTAAATAATATTTTTAATCAATGATTTAATAACACTTTAATCCAAATGTTATCAATCAATCAATAATATCTTCATCTAATATTATTAATCTTTTAATAATCTTTTGATCATTTATTAAACTTAAAAATAATTTATTTTAATTGTTTAATCTTTACTAATTTATTTATTTAACAACCATACAATGCCATATTTAGGGTTCTCAAGTCATAAAATTATATTTTTCATAATTTTTAACATTACATACTTAATTTAATTTATTTATTGATAACTAAATAATTTCCATGAAAAAAAATACCAAATCATATTATTAATTTTTTATCTTTTGGCCACACATATATACATATATTCTATACACAAAAATAATTTTTCTGGAATTTTTTAATTTTCTTTATTTTTTTTAAAACCTCCGTTTTTAGTTCGTAACTTAAGTAAATTAGCTATGTCATGCTCAACTCCAAAAATTCTAAACTCTTGGCAAAATCTTACACGTATTAACATGAACATTTAGTTTAAATTTCGCGACTATCGGAGTTATAGAACTCTAGTTATAGCGGTTTTCGTCGAAAAATCCAAATATTAAAATTACCATAATTTGGTCGATTTAAGTCGGAATAAGCTCATCTTTGGACAGGAGCTACTTTATATCATATATTTTCATATCCCAAAAGCCAGAATTTATTTCAATAATTAAATGGCCAAAACTGCCATTGGCAGTTTTGGGCAGATTGCTTTTTTGATGTTTACAGATTCTACCATGTTTCGTTAAAACAGCTATAACTCTCTCGTTTTAAAACAATTTTGAGCTATTATTGAGCCCACGCGAAGCTAACCTCCGGGACTACAACTTTTATCTAATGACTTATTTCCAAATTCCGAACACATCAGCCCATAAATTTCGTGGAAGGGAACTGTTTGCGATTGGTTGGGACAGTTTTGACTATGCTCCTTCCGAATGTCATAACTTCCTCCTCCGAAGTCGGAATTAATCCATTCCAGAGTCTATGTAAAGCTTATTCAGTGTACTATAACATACCAAAATCCCAGAATTTTTTGAACAACCTAGCTAACCCTAAAGTTTCTTTTTAGGGGCAGCAGTCCACTAGATTTTCTTACTTTTAAAAACTGTTTTGCTTTTCTTCTATTTGATCTAATTTTTGATATCTAAAATGGTTAGATCTAAACATAATATATCATCTAACTAGTAGAACTAGTGTTTTCATGTTCAAGATCATAAACTTCATGATTCAAAACAACCAAAAATTAAATTCATAGACTAGTTAGGATTTTTATACCTTTTGTTCTTTCTTATCTTCTTTCTTCTTCCTTTCACCTCTTCTTTCTCTCTTCTTTCTCTCTCCCATGACTGATCTCTCTCCTCTTTCATTTTTCTTGGTCGGGTGGGATAAGAAATGATAGAGAAAAGTGTTTTCTCTTTCTATATCTCTTATTTCTCTTTCTTTCTTATCTCTTCATTCTCTTTCTTTCTTTTGCTTGTAAATCTAACCAAAACATTTCCCATGTGTTAAATTATTCCCTCCTTTCTTGCCCAGTACATGCACCAAATAATTGCCCATTTTTGCATTTTATTAATTTATTTAATTTCTTAATAAAATGACCTAAATGTCCCTCACCTTTTCGGCTAAAAAAAATTAGGCCATTTGATTTATTATTTGGGCTCTTTAATTTAATTGTTTGCGCCATGTAAAATGACATGGACCAACTCATGAATTTTATCCTACCCTAATTATTTAAATAGGGTTTCTATTCCACTTATTTTGGAATTTAAATACTTACACACCTAGATTTAATTATATAACGCAATTAGGTTTTCTTTAATTAGGTTAATATAAATAATAAATTGAGATATATAAAACTAAATCTCTTAAGCTAATTTACTAATATGCAATTTAAATACCAATATTCTCAAATAATAATTAACCCTTAGATTAGCTAATCCTCATTCCTAATATATATTATATTAGGCTAAATAATTTTCTTTTCATTTCTCTTTAAATAATAAATAAATATATACATATTTACAATATATATTTATTTAATCACACACATCCTTCACATGAGTCACAAAATATTTACTCCCTTTTTAAAATTATTTAGGTCACATTAGTAACTTATGTCATGCTTATAAGTCCTTAATAATTGAATAACGAGGTTCGCTTACTATATTCATATGGGTTGACTTATTTGCTAATTTGGCTTGTTATATTCTTAATTCTTTTTTGGATTTCCTTTAATCCGATTAATGGCTCATTTGACCAATTTAATTTTTACAAATCAATTATTATCAAAATTAAAGTCGATTTCTACTAAGACCAATATTTCCAACGCAAATGAAAATATTCTCATCAATAATTTCATCTTTGAAATTTCGAAGTTTGACTTTTTCGAAAAAGTCAGCTGTTGACTTTTTGATCAAAAAGTCAACCCCGACGCAAAATAATATTTATGTCTATACTGGCTAATTTCGACGTTCTGAACTCAAATCCGAAACCTGTTCGTCGTAATTCTCATCCAAACTCAAGGTTTGTCTTTCCAGCATAAAAGTCAACCGCTAACTTTGACCAGAAAGCCCATTCCAACACATTTCTTGCTTATAGACTTCTCTTACTAGATTCATCGCTCCAGACTCAAGGGGAAAGTCCGCTTATCAAAATTCTACTCCGAACTCAACTGTGAATTTTAATTCCAATCTATGCGTTATATTCAAATATTACTCTTTTCGTTAGTTTAAACTACTTAATTAGCTTAAACCAATTTTTTTTTTACATCTCATGACTAAATAAATAATATATATAGAACACCTATATTTATTATTCCTTACATAATCACATAAATATATATAACACATATACATTTATATCTTCAAAAATGACACGTCTCATAATAAGAATCTTATTCTCATTTAATAATCTATAAAAATTTGGGTTATTACATTCAACCCTTCTTCTAAGAATTTCATCCTCGAAATTACAGCCTACTAATCTCTGTTTTATTTATTCAATAAAAATAGGTTTTTAATTTAACCTTTATTTAATCACATCTGATTTCATTATCAATCAATGAGTACATCCTTTTTTCTTCTATAAGGATCACCTCTATCATTACATTCTTCCACGGCTTCTCTCTAGGGAGTTCAAACTTTTCATATGATGCTGAGGGGTCAAAAAGACCATGAACTCTCAGGTTTAATGGTATTCAATGCAACCAAATCTAAAACACGTTGTACTAGGTATGTTTACAATCACGAAGAAGGTAAACTATCGATGCGGGTACGTTAGGTGATCAATCTATTGTACCTTAGTTCTCAGAACGACTATATGCATTTAAAGATTGAAATATATTATCCAACTAGTATATCTCTATTTTTCGAGGTTGTTCACCTCAAACTTAGCATAAGAATCCGTACCAAAACAATTTAGCTCTGGATAAATTCTCAAAAAAATACTTGAATTTTTCATAATCATTTTTCTAGCTGAATCAATTAGCTTAGACGTATACCAATAATTCAAACATTAATCGAAACATGTATTTGACTAAATTTAATTGGCAATAATTTATCTTTAAAATCCTAAAAATTATTTTATGACGTTATCATACTGCACTGTATTTATAGTCCGTTTGAGGATTTCGTCATTTTGTGACTTTGTCATACTACATCGTACCATAGTAGCTGAAGATCCTTAGATCATATCCAGCACTAGGTAATTCTGCATTGATAACTCCATCATTTTTATCATCTCTGCACCAGGTTCCATGATGCATCGATGATATATAAAATATATTTTGATATCTCAAATAATTTTTGTCTAGTCGAAACAATTAGCATAGACTCTACTTTAAACAGTTTAAAACCATTGAAAATCATTTTTAGTGTTATCATGCCGCAACCGGTAACGATGTTGTTAGTGATTCGAAGCCCATTTCTACACACTTGTAACCATGTGTTGCTGATAACAAAAATTCATTTATATTTTTAAAGGAATATCAGTGCGAATTTAGCTTGATGTCAAAATTTTTGAAGTCTAGCATAGCTAGAAGATTTGGAATACCTATGCTTCATCCATAAACTCAAATTTTCTCCAATGATTCATTGCTAAATAATTCTATCTATTTCTATCATCATTAAAACTTACTACACTAAAAATTCTCAATTCTTCATCCACAACTTTCAATACCCTAGTATAGTTCATCAAACATACCACACATTATGAGTTTAGGAACTTTCCACAATAATATAAAGTTTAGGAACTTATCCTAGCAATACGTAGTTCAAGAACCAATCAAGAACTGTCTATACGCTTAGGGGTTCAAAAACATACCATACGATTATGAGTCACAAACTTACCATAAGTATGAGTTTTAAGAACTCGCACCAAATCTTAATATTCTCTAACTATCAAATATAAATATGAGAAAAGAATCACCTTCTCGTCATATGTGTATCAATAGCGCGACACTAACATTTCAATGATTATAAATGTGATAAACTGAGTATTCGTTATACCAAGCACAAAACCCCCGCCCATACAAAGGTTTGTACAACTCAGCTATCACATGAGTCCTCAATCAAAATCTCATATAATCTTAGATTTCTCTTTACTAAATACGAATTTCATTTAATCCGTATCTCATCATCCTTTTCAACTCTTTTGAGTTTAACTCGTACTATTTCATAGTACCATATTCGTCTAGCAATTCTGCCATAAAGTTTTCAATCAATCGATTGATCATCTGTCCTTATATGACCCCATCAGGTCACGTTGTGACCTTTTCTTATAATTGTGTTATATTACGATTATTTTCTATCTTATGATCGTTTTATTTTACAATCTTCTTATCTTTCTTTTTAATCATATTATATTATGATTTTACACTTTTCATCTTATAGACTTTGTCTATTTATTATCATTTTTCATTTTTATTACTGGAGTCAGGTAACTCCCGATTCTTATCTTTATAACACTTTAAGATTCTTTTTTGAATCTTATTTATCATCTTCTTTTCTTAATAATGAATTTCCCAAATTCATCTCTTATCATATAAACTCGATCTTACTTTATTCCTTATCCTCATCTCTGTGGTTATAGCCTAAGGTACCCCTACCTCAGGTTTATAACCTACAGCTCTGATACCAACCTGTGATGCCCCCAAATCCGGGTCCCTAGAACCTCGAACCTGGTACGTTACGATACTTTATCTTCATACATATTCTATAAACTAATACGGAATATATAAACATAAATTATTTATTTCAAATAATTCTATAACATTTCCCAAGGTCTATTAACCTTAACTGAATTCATATCTTTAATAACTTAAAAGGTTTACCACATCATTTGCATCAGATAACTTAGTAGTTATAACTGTATAATAATCTATTCTTAAAACTTTGCCTTTGTCTCTGTCTTTTTTCGAGCCTTCGTTTTAATCTGAAATTTGTTATCATGATATAACAAGGGTGAGAAACTTCTTTGCCCAGCAAGTTTAAATACAACAAAGATATATCATGATTGAAAGAAGGAAGAAGCTTTCAAGTTTTCAACAATATAATAATTGTGAAAGAACATGAATCAAAATGTCAATAATTGAATGACTGAATCAATAATGTTTAATGTCAACAAGGACCATGAATAACTTTAACTGAACCTTATAGTAATGAAGGTGATTATCATTTCATATCTGATGAACATATGCAACATGCACTAAGTGCGAATCAATAATCAGTATAGATGTGGAATAATCAACAATAATTATCCACTAACATACTTTGAGATAATAACTCGAGTTTGAATTAAGGAAAACTTATCTGTACCGTCGATTACTGCTACACAATCTAATTTAATCTCTTTATTGTAAAGACCTATCATTGTTAAGATTGATCTTTCAATTAGTATAGCATACTTTATCTCACAATACTATTCTTTATAAGTAAATTATCTAACATTTAACCACATAGTCAAATATTAGATAACACCTTAACATCATACGCATTCATAAGTCTAAACCTAGCACACATTGAGTCTTTAACAGTGTTCAATACAGTATGATGAGTATTTTCCCACAAACAACCAACAAACTTGTTTTTCGACTCGTCTACACTGTTTTTCACAGCGAGTTAGATCGGTAGCTAGTTCGTAGATACCTCCGCTTATTGAAGGAATTGTTTAGCCCATATACTAAACATCAACCATTAAAGAGTATAACTGTACCACTACTTTATCATATAACTTGTGAATTAATACTTAATCTTTCATATTATAAGTTCTTCTTTATAATTCATTAAGCTGAATATCTAATCCAGCAACCTAAATTCAAACTGAATTACAATCCAGCAACCTGGATTCAATAATTTAGCAAACCTAATACACCAATTCAGCAAGCTGAATACAAGCTAACGTAATTAATTCAGCAAGCCAAATACAAACTGTATTCCTTTTTTAACATATTAAATTTCTAATTCATCATACTATACATTCAATATGGCATATTGAATGTCCAATCAATAACTTAACTCATCTTTTAAACTCTCATTTAATATTATTAATTATTTAATAATATTTAAATCATTTACTAGTATTATTAATCATTAAATAATATTTATCGATGTTAGAAAATTTAAGAAATACCGCGGGTCAGTTCCAAACCCGATTTTCCCCAAATCGACCTTCCTAAGTTATGTCTACCCTTATTCTTTTTATTGCAAAAAAGGTTTTGAAGGGTTTTTAGGAAAGAGGCCAACATGTGTATATGTCGACGATTTAATTTAAACAGAGTCGCCAGTTGGTAGTTTTTAAAATGATTGTACCAACTCAACCGAATTTAATTTGAAAAGAGGCCCAATTGCTGGACACTGTCGAAACTTTAACTTTGAAATCAGAGTTTTGAGTTCGGGGGCTTGATTAAGTGTGGGAAAGGTGTTAGGCACCCCACGACTCCCTTGTAAACACGGTACCGTAATCTTTTCAATATTTCCCTTAAAATTGGAATGCGTGATTGAATGCTGTTTAAAATTGTGCCATTTGATTGATTGAAAGCTTTGACAGGCTTCGTTGAGCCTATATACGAAGGGTTTGATTTGATTTGAAAATCAATCTTTGATTTGATTTGCAAAAAGCATTATTTAATTTGATTTGCAAAAGCTTTTGAATTGAATTGACAATGATGTTTTGAAAGCTGGTTTTATCAAACCCTTACGTTGACATAGGAATTGAAGCATATCGCTACTCTCAATTTTATCTTTATAACCTTAAGGCTGCGTGCAACTGGTGATTTACAGGGCTGCAAAGCATCCTCGACCACAGAAATATAAAGTGTCGGTCTTCTCATGGGTATGAAAACCATCGGAGGGACGCCGACACGATAATCTAAATTTTCACTATGTTGAGACCTTAAATACGGATAACCGTTTTAAGGTATGTGCATGTACATTTTATAGAAAAAACTGGCATGGTACATTAGTAAATCGGAGTTTGTCCATCGTGGGAATCAGATTCTGATCAGTTTGATCATGAATCCCATAATTCCTAGGCCGATAAATATCCCAAAATAGCCAGAACTAGGGATTCATTCAGTAAATCCCGGTCCGCATGGCCGAAGCATTTCGTTCCCACTAGATAGCTATCTAAGGGACGCGAGGTTGCTTTTGAAGCTAAAATTATAAAAATAACTAGATTTAAAGAAATCTCAGTCATTATAGCTTCCAAGTTCTGTCGGGACCTGTTTGAACCGTTGAAAGCTAGAAATGGCGAGATTTAGATAAATCTTGTTCGCCTGCAAAAATGTCAGTGCAAATTCATATACAAATGAATGTTAAATGCAACAGTTGAATAAATTGAACAAAGCAATATATATAGTTAGATATATATAAAAGCTGTAAATGACGATGGGTTTTCACTCGCAAGCCCAGACTGGAATTGAAATATATATATAGATATATATTGACAGAAACGTAGTCAATCAAGATTGAAAAGATGACCAGTGATGACGAAGGCTGCTTATATATGCATAAATATATATATAAAAGTAGTAAGGGCGATGGGTTTTCACGCCTGTGCCTGAACTGAATTAATATATATATATATATATATATATTTACAAAAATGTAGTCAAGCAATACTGGTATGAAGACCAGTTATGGTGAGAGTAGCTTATATATGTGTAAATATATATAAAAGCGGTAAACTACCTCGGATTTGACATTCGGGCTTGACAGAATTGAAATGTTAGTACATAAACAGTTAAATATATACAGAAAAAGGCCAAACCGGGACTGGGAAGACAACCCAGTCTGACGAATTTGCCAAAACGGTGTGTGATAGTCCATTGAAGCTACCGGAGCTGACGGATCATCAATCCGAGTTGTAGAAATGTTAAAAACAGAGTTTATGTACAAAAATGTATTAATTTTAGATGAAAATAGCCACGGAACTAAGTTCCGGGCATATTTAAAAGATAAAACTTGATGTGCAGGTGTAAAACAGTGCAAAATAGTAGTATTGACTTGCTGATCGTAAAAATACTTACAATGGGCTGCACTACGGGTTTTTTGCCGAATCGTAGGCCTTAAACGTCCAAATCTACCGGTGGTTTTTTGATATGTTGTAGTATATGGGTATATCTATGTGTTGGAGTGAAAATATTTGGGTTTAGAAGAGGTGTAAAAGTCAAAAAATTAGTCGGGCAGAGCTTCGCTGCGCTTCCTTCTTATGAAAATGAGAGGGGGTTGCCCCTCTCTTTATAGAGGGGGGAGCTGCACCTCTATATGCGGCTGCCACAGGTAGAGGTGCGGCCACTCGAGGTGGGTCCTGCATGCCCGGCTTGGTCATCTCGAAGTAAGTGCACTCCGAGCAATGCGATGTCCGGTCGAAAACTTTCTAACTTTTGATCATAGCGTCCGTTTGAGGCGTGCGATACCTTTTTGAAAATCTCTCGCCGAGAGTGTTGCAATGACATAGGAAAAAACATTTTTTGGGTCTAGGAAGACGGGTTCATAACCAGGTCTTCGATTCCCCTCAGTTTATCCGTTGAACTGTCTTTCGTTGTTGCTGCTCGGGATCGTCGTTAGGGTTCATTTTGACTTTGGCGGCATTAATTTGGCTTGAGTTTGACCAAGACAGTTAAAATTTGGGAAAATGACCGTTGTACCCCTCCTGGGGCTTCCTGTAGTGTCTGCATTGTCACTGGTTGAATTTCGGGAGTTGATTCCAAGACTTGGATCCCAGTCAAGTCTTTTGACCTCAAGGTTGTCTCTGAGGCTGACATGGTCATTCCAGGTTTTTCTATGGAGTTATTGTGATGCTTCAGGATGATGTCTGAAGTTGGCCTGATGTCCTAGGTTGAGACCCGGGATGACCTGCACTTCCCAGTTTAAGACCGGGGTTGATTGGTACCTCCCGGGATGCTGTCTGGGCTGATTGATACCTCCCAGGTTGATACCGGGGTTGATTTGATTTCCCAGGTTGAGACCGAGGTTGATTGATACCTCCCGGGTTGAGACTGGGGTTAAGCTTGATGATCCGATTGATTGTCAGAGCTTGATTGATGGCCCGATTGAATGTCAGAGCTTGATTGATGGTCCGATTGACTGTCGGAGGTTGATTGATGGTCCGATTGACTGCCAAAACTTGATTACCGATATTGGGAATTGGATTTGACTGAAGCACCGATATTGTGGATCAGATTTGGGTTGATTGATGGTTTTACTCTTCTATTGAATGAGTATTGGGGCAACGAAAATCTCGAGTGTCTACAGATGCCCCTCTTTATCATGTCCATATAACGTAGTGGAATGGACAAGATAAAGATTAGTAGACACTGGGAATAGAAAATGCCAGAGTCATTTCTAAGGCTGGGCGTCTTAAAGTAGAATGGGGCTACTTTTTGCTGCGTGCGCTATCACTTGGCTGGGGATGACGCTGTCTTGTATAGCCCTTGATGGTATTAGGGAGTTACCGTAAACTACCTTTATCATTTTCTACTGGGGATGACATTATTCACGATAACTGGTTTGACTTTGATGAGATTGGTGGAGTTAAGCTATCATAGATTTTTTCGTCTTAATCTGTTAGGGATGATGTCCTGTGCGATAGCTTCGCAGATTCTGATTGATACTACCTCAATGATCCCCTTTGAGGATGTGTATAACAGATTCCATCAGTTGTGATGGACTGTTATAATTATTTTCGTTGCCAGATCCCTTCTATTGCTTGGCTGGGGTTAAGCCGTCAGTTGAAGAGTCATTGGGGTTGAGCCAATGATTGGACTGTATTTCAGTCTATACTCGAACTTCGCTGGGGTTGAACCACTGACTGAAACTTCTTCGGTCAGTACCCGAACTTCGCTGGGGCTGAACCACTGACTGAAACTGCTTCGGTCGGTACCCGAACTTCGCTGGGGCTGAACCAACGGCTGACACTGCTTTGGTCAGTACCCGAACTTCGTTGGGGCTGAGCCAATGGCTGAAACTGCTTCGGTCAGTACCCGAACTTTGCTAGGGCTGAGCCAACGGCTGAAACTGACTTCTGTCGGAACCCGAACTTCGCTGGGGTTAAGCCAACGACTGAAATTAACTTCGTTCAAGAACCCGAACTTCGCTGGGGCTGTGCCAACGGCTGAAACTGCTTCAGTCGGAACCTGAACTTCGCTGGGTCTGAGCCAACGACTGAAACTGCTTCGGTCAATACCCAAACTTCGCTAGGGCTGAGCCAACGGCTGAAACTACTTCGATCAGTACCCGAACTTCGCTGGGGCTGAGCCAACGGCTGAAACTGCTTCGGTCGAAACCCAAACTTTGCTGGGGATGAGCTAACGGCTGAGACTGACTTCGGTCAGAACTCAAACTTTGCTAGGGCTGAGCCAATGGCTGAAACTGCTTCGGTCAGTACCCGAACTTTGCTGGGGCTGAGCCAATGGCTGAAACTACTTCGGTCAGTACCCGAACTTTGAAAATGGCTGTTTTTGGCAGTTTCGCGCAATTCTTGTGCAGTTTTTTTACAGTTTGATCTGTTGATCCCCGGACATGGCTTTGAAATGAATATCAAGGGGGTCCTCGTGTAATTTCCCTTTTCGTCAGGATTACGCTGCTTAAACGCATAATTTCCGGACAAACCGCTCAATCGCGTAGCGATTTTTCTTCAGATTTGGCTTGGCAGCCCATTTAAACTCCGTTTTGACTAGAATCAAATCGGGCCCGGGGGGAGTCCCTTTTGGGCTGCTGCAGGAAGAGATACGGCAGCCGCAGGTGGAGCTGCGGCTACCCAGCTTATTTTATGTGCTGCGGGATTTTTCATTTTGCAAGTTTCCCGTTTGAGCAGCGAAAGGATTTTTGATCTTCTTTTTCAGATCTACGGAGTTTTGACAGTCAGATTTTGAATCTGCCAGTTTTTACGCGTTCATCTCAGCGCAGGTAACGTTTTACATCCTTCTTTCACAATTTTTGACCGTTAAAAGCATGTGAACCACCTAGGGTGCTTTTAAACGTAATGTATGAAAAATATATGTCTATATGACCTGTGAAATTTTTTGTCTACATAAGTATGCATATTTTACTGTAATGCACATTTGGATGTAAGAAAATTCAGGATCTAAGATAGTCATTTTTTTAACTTTTTGATCAGTCTAATCATCCTTTTTGAGACCTAGCGAGCCCGGACTTTCAACTAAAAATACCTATGGTATTTTGGAGACCATGTGGGGCTGGTTTTTGATTTGTTTTAGTAAATATGAAATGTTTCTATTTTTGGGTAGGTGTGCTACTAAATGGTCACCTAGGAATGCTTGTGTGCATATGGACAGTCCATTTTACAAAGGAGACTCTGGCGAAAATTTTCCAAAATCTTAGGTTTTGAAAAGCATGCATTGTTTTTTACTCTGTAGGGAGTTTTTTACTAACCCAATGCAGATTTTGAGCTTCTAGGATTTTGAAAACATGCAGTTTTGACTGTACGGGGTAGTTTTGATGGACCCATGCATGTTTTAGGACTTAGATATGTATGCTGGATTGATTGATTAATAAGCCACAAGTTTTAGGCTTACCACACCCTGTCTGAGGTGATTTCAGAGTACTAGTTTATGTGATGGATCACGATAGACCTGACAGCTCTACAAGGGTTTCATCAGGCGTTAGACAGAGGAGGGCTTCTGCCGTCCCACAGGCCCATCCAGCTAGGACACCTCGTAGATTGGTAGAGAGCAGGATACATCTAGCACAGGACGAGCAGCCCATTGACATTGATGACTAGGAGGTTGCTTTTGTTGCTCCTGTTCTAGCTCAGGTTCTATGTGCGGAGGTCCCGAGCATTGCTGTGCAGACACATGAGTTGCTGGGTGACTTGAGTCGCCATCATTCGAGATATCTTTAGGCCAACGAGGTGACTTGAAGTTTTTCTTCCCTCTAGATTCTTTTCCCATCTTCTGGACATTCTCGAGGCACAGGTTTTTGGCATAGGTTGATTTTTGATGCAAGTCCCTGGCTTGACATAGCCTCGACGAAACTGGTTTAGTGTGCACTCCCTCTATCAGACTCTGCACGAGGATTATAGGGAGATCGTAGATAGCTGGGGATTTTAGTCCTTCTTCTCGATCTTGCCCTGCCGTTGCCTTTGGGGGTATATGAGGGCTTTGTCTGAGAGCTGGTTCCACCAGACTCAGTGCCTTCATCTACTTGATTGCGAGGTGATGATGACTCCTATGGACTGGAGATTCATCACCGATATTAAGTTTGAGGGCGAGACAGTGCCTGTCATCTCTGATATTTCACCCACCGTAGTTAGATCCCTGTTGGGAGTCCCTCACTCGGCATTCAAGGGTCGGGCATTCCGATCTGGTTCCTTGAGTATAGATGCCTAGGAAGGGATTTTGCAGTTGCCTCTTGATAATCGGAGGGCTAGAGATCGCATTCTGAGGCGATTGTTTTTGTTGATCATCAGGGGTTATTTTGTGGCAGATAACTCATCGACGGTGTCCTTTGCTTCGATCAGCGCCACTAAACATATAGGGCGCCTCAGTGACTTTGATTGGGGCTCCTATACCTTTGCCTATTTTCTCCGGGGCATGCGCCTGCTTTCAGAGGGTGTGACGGAGGCTTGGTTAGGATTCCATTAGTTTTTGCTGGTGAGTACATCTTTCTGTACCTATTTAATTTTTGCACTTATTTTTGGCAATCTTGGTCACTGAGGACTTTTGATTTTTTCATGGATAGCTTTGGGCATTTGAGAGGCTTCCTTGCCTACGACCAATTTCAACATTAGGTTTGGAGACCTATCCACATGGACGGAAATGGCATCGCTCCATTTTGACAGAGGTTCCTGTTGCTGAGGGATTCACTCATGCCCGTCTACAGTTGGAGCTTTTGATGGCGGGCTCGATCACTTGGACGCCGTACACATTCGAGCACTTGATCGTCGGATTTGATGGAGGTTTCCCCACTGGTCGGGAGTTTGATTTATCGACCCGCAGAGTCCCTATATTGACAGAGGGAGGCTGGGAGCTCTATCTTGGAGAGCGTGCCATTCAGAACGTCATAAGGGAGATCCACATTCCCATTGCTCCCCCTACTTGGCATTATTGGCCATTGTCCGTGCCTTTGACAGACATCCCTTTGGAGGGTATAGACGGCTTTGATCTATCAGAGGGCCCATACAACCAGGGAGCCTTCTACAGTTGGTGTAGTCCTCGTACTATCGGGGCTCAGACTCGTGCCACCCATTTTATGGCAGATATGGTGCCGGGGTCCGTGATGATGACATACTGGATAGCTTGTATTAGAGAGCCTACTCATGCAGACCAGATAGCACACTTGACCTGGGAGTTCGACCAGGATCGTGTCTTTATCAGGCACCTTGGTCGAGATCCATCAGAGGCATCTTCGTTTGACCCATCCAGCTCTGGAGCAGGCCCCTCTTCAGGTCTATTCAATAACAATTATACAGGGGTAGATCCTCCCTTATACCACCCAGATATGCCTGATCCCAGCAGCTTTGTGCAGACAGAGGATCTAGAGTAGGTCGATCGGATTGATACCGAGGTTTTCGACTTCCTGTGATAGCTATGGCAGCTATATTTTTGGCCAGCCACTATTTTGGCTACTCGGCATCTGTGCCATCATTTTGATAGACCACTGTATTAGCTGGGTGGTGGTGCCCCATTTCCCTGTATTCTTCATTTCACTTTGTACCAGGATATAGGGATGATGTATGTAGTAAATAGCTTTTTATAGATATTTTTGTCATCTTTATCTGCTGCATCATGTTTATATCATTGTCATCATGCATGTATCATGTGTATGCATTCAGATAGTTGTGATTTGACTTGACCTATGGACGATCTTGTGATACGGTGCTACAAATGACGATGTTTGCAGTTAGCCGTATAGAGCATTTGCCACTGTCAGAGGTGTCGGCATCGTTGCGATCATGGTATGATAGTCTGCCCTTTCTAGCTTGGGGGCAGTTGACCAGATGCTGGGGCATTCGATGGCCCTTGTAGATTTCAGGGTTCCAGAAGGCTTTATTGATGGCGTCCTACCCTTATGGGTACCGGAGAGATAGGTATTCTACATTGGGCGGTGTGAGCTTTCGCCTACTCTGGAGGAGTACCAGAGATTTACTAGCTTGGATTTAGAGTCGCCGTGTGCTCGGACGACTATCAGTGATATGCGAAGACCGTTTACTCGGCTGTTCGGTCTTTGGCAAAGCATAGTTATGGATGAGATCATTTCAGGGCATGTGATCTCCCTTGACTTCTTGATAGAGCGCTATGGTGAGCTTGATAGCTACGAACGTCACGTCAGAGATTTCATCATTTTAGGAGAGGAGTGGCAGACAGCCAGGAAAGATATGTTGTTGATGTGCATTATGGCGTATGTTTGCATGCCATTGCATTTAGATCTCCTTGATGTGGGATTGGTTGTTGTCATTAGAACCCTTATGCAGGGTAGTACCATTATCCCTATGATCTTGGCGGAGACTCTGAGGTCGCTCACCTATTGCAGTACCCACCCAGTGGGGTTTTTCTGGGGTAGCTCGGTCGTGCTGTATATGTGGTTGATGTCACACATACGACCAATTGGATCCTTTAGATCATGCCTATTATTTTAGCCATGAGATATCCTCAGTTTACTCCTTCCATCCACCTAATTGCGTTGGCTCAGAGTTCTGGTTAGCATTTTTATCAGATATTGAGCATCCGTTCGCAGTTTTATTATGCTCAGGGATGGCGACCCTGTTCAGCTTTATTACACATGCATCTGGCATGGATTATTTGCCTTTGCCAGGATTGAGGGATGTGACTACTTATCATCGCTTGGCAGTTATGGAGCAGTTTGATCAGTGGCAGAGTATGCACCATTTTGAGGATTTTGCTGATCAAAGGATGTCGGCTTCATTTATGTCACCGGCTGACTTGGTTAGAGTCTATGAGTGTTGGACTCATAGGGGGAGGGATGAGTTCTCCAGTAGACATCCTGGTCGTTCTCCAGAATATACTGCAAGGTTAGAGGCAGAGACTGCAGTCGCAGTAGCAGAGCTTCATTTATCTCTGCTTGCGGATTTTGACGAGGAGGAGCCCATAGAGGATCCAGATTCTCCTACAGAGGATGAGCTGTTTGCAGATTTAGTGATAGCTTTGATTAGTGATCCCCCAATTATTCCCACAAGGACAGATCCAGCTTTGTCAGATTCTCTATTCAGGATGACCTCTAAGAGAGATTCAGCTAGAGCGCAGATGATGGTTGCCCTGTCTGGCAGGGATTTAGCTTTTGCTGAGAGGGATGGTCTCAGGACCGCTTTGGATATTGGATTGATTGAGCGGGAGGAGCTTTGCTCTGCTTTAGATACTGCCATTGTGGAACGAGACGAGGTTCGCTCAGCCAGAGATGCAGCATATGTTGAGATTTAGGAGACTTTGATTTCTCGGGATGAAGCTTTTATAGAGAGGGATGAGGATATAGCTTCCCGTGATTTCCACATTACTGATAGTATTGCTCTCCGTTCTTACACCCATGATTTGGTTACCGAGATGAGTGCTTACATTAATGACCACAGTGCCACCTTACAGATGATTGTGGATGTTCTTAGCCGTATGGAGGTTGAGTGGACTACTCTTACAGATGTTCCTCCATCTTCAGAGAAAGATGCCATGCTGGCATTGCTGACCCGCTTGTCCTTGGGTCCATAGACTAGCTTTATTTTTCCTACACAGACTAGCTCAACCATTTTTGTCATGTACAGGCCACTATGTATATAAAGTAGTTTATATATTAGAGAAATATATTTTTGAAATACTTCCCTTCTTAGATATGTATTGTCATCGCTGAGTGATTACCACTTCCGTCATGACTCGCAATTATTGATGCATTTTGAGCTTCTCCTTGATGGACTGACAGTTGAGGTGTCAAGGGAGTTTCTCAAATGGGTCTGGTAACCAGATAGCTTGACAGCATTTAGCTTTTATTTGTCTTCGGTGTCTTAGAACTGGTCTTCCATTTTTTTGTTTTTTCTTAAAGGTCAAACCGCGCCGTAGAGGGCTGCCTATGTACTCCCGGGTTGAGGGAGATCAGGTCATGCGTAGTTCTGGTCGAAGAGGTTTGCAAAGAGTTTATCTGGGGTTTGAATTTGGTTCGATGAGCTTTGGAATTTGATGCTGGGATTTGCAAGTTCTTTGGATTTTTGCTCGGTTTGACTGCACCATAGATGGTTTCCTACGTACTCCCGGGTTGAGGGAGATCAGGTCAGTCGTAGTTCATGCTTCTCTAGTGAAAAGTCGAACCTGATTTAATTTATAGGACCCAGATGTAGGAATGCATGTGCTTCAGACGTAGTACTTTTTCACAGTGTCTGAATTGATGAGTTGGGGAAATTCGTTCCCGTCCATTTCTTGTAGCCTGATGGCTCCCCCTGTCAACACTTCCTTGACAATGAAAGTGCCTTCCCAGTTTGGGGAAAATTTTCCTTTGGCTTCATCCTGATTGGCCAGGATTTTCTTTAGCACCAAATCATTTTCTTTGAATTGTCGGACTCGAACTTTCTTGTTGTAGGACCTGGCGATCCTTTGCAGGTATAACCGTCCATGGAAAATGGTTGTGGCCCTTTTTTCGTCTATCATAGACAGTTGATGATATCGGTCTTGCAACCATTGATCTTCGTCCATCTGAGCATCTATTAATACTCGTAAAGACTCCATCTCTACTTCTATGGGGAGGACTACTTCCATGCCATAGACCAGTGAATAAAGGGTAGCCCCAGTAGAGGTGCGCATTGACGTCTTGTAGGCTAACAGGCTGAGAGGTAGCAGGTCAGGCCAGTCTTTGTGATTGGCGAACATTTTTTGCATGATCTTCTTGATGTTTTTGTTGGCCGCTTCGACAGCACCGTTCATCTTGGGCCGATAGATGACGGAGTTGAGATGCTTGATGTAGAACTTACCGCACAGTTCTACCATCATTTGATTGTTCGGGTTTTTGGCGTTGTCTGATACGATCACCTTTGGTTGTCCATATCGACAGACAACATTATTTCTGATGAAACTGATGATGACCTCTTTTGTGACTTTAGGAAAAGAGGCTGCTTCAACCCATTTGGTAAAGTAGTCGATCATGGTGAAGATGAACCGATGATCGTTGCTGGCTTTGGGTTCGACTGGACCTATCACATCCATTCCCCACATAAAAAAAGACCATGGTGCCCTCATGTTGTGCAATTCATTTGGAGGAGCGTGGATGGCATTTCCATGTATTTGGCATTGTAAGCATCTCTTGACGTGATCATCGCAATCAGCTTTGAGCGAGATCCAATAATGTCCGGTTCTGATTATCTTCTTGGCCAGCAAATGGCCGCTCATGTGTGGACCACATACTCCGCCATGTATTTCATCCATTAGTCTTTGCGCTTGCTCCTAGTCGAGGCATCTTAACAGGCCTATTCCAGCATCCCTTTTGTAGAGTGCATCTCCACTTAGATAGAACTTCATGGCCATTCTGAGAATCCATTTCCGCTCTGATTGGCTTGCACCAGCAGGTGTAGATCCATCACGGAGATACTCCTTGATGTCTTGAAACCAAGGTTGCTTGACAGGAGGTATTTCGTCTGATACTTCTCCAATGTAATTCCAGTATTTTATGGCTTTTTGATCTGTGAACTGGATGTTGGGAAACCCGCTCCAGTTGGATATGTGAATTAATGAAGCCAACATTGCTAGTGCATCGGCAAAGTCATTTCGACCCCAAGGAATGTGGACGAAAGTTTTTGCTTTGAACTCTTGGGACATTTTGAGGATCTGCCAACGATATGGCAGCAGATGCAGTTCTTTTGTGAGATATTTGCCAGTGGTTTGTCTGATGACCAACTCGGAATCTCCAAAGACTAATAAGTGTTTGATACCCATGGATTGGGCTAGTTTCAACCCCAGTATACAGCCTTCGTACTCGGCCGTGTTGTTATTGCCAAATTGAAGTTTGGTAGCCACATAATATTAATCACCTGTACTAGAGATAAGGACTGCCCCAGCTCCGGAACCTTCCATGTTTATCGCTCTGTCAAAATACATTTTCCATGGTTGGACTGTATTCTCTGACTGGAGTTGTTGAATTGTCATAATCCCATCATCTGGGAAATATGTCTCCAAGGGCTCGACCCCTCCTGAAGGTGCTTTTGCTAATTGATCTGCAATGCCTTGGCCTTTGATAGACTTCTAAGTCACGTAGACAATGTCGAACTGCTGTAGAATCAACTGCCATTTAGACAGCCGATAATTTAATATTGGTTTGTTGAAGACGTATTTTAGTGGATCCATGCGGGATATGAGATACGTCGTGTGCCCATTTAAGTAGTGTTGCAACCTCATGGCGGGCCATGCTAATGCATAACATATCTTCTCGATCAGGGTATACTTCAGTTCCCCACTGCTGAATCTTTTGCTGATGTAGTAGATAGCTCTTTCTTTGCTACTATCATCCTTCCGTCTTAGCATACAACCCATGACATTGGCATTGATGGACAGGTACATGAATAAGGGGACTCCATTCCTTGGAGGTACCAAAATAGGTGCTTTGACAAACTACTTTTTGATGACAAGGAAGGCTTGTTGACAATCCTCATTCCATTTGATGGAGGAATTCTTCCTTAACAGCTTGAAGATGGGCTCACAGGTTGCTGTGAGCTGGGAAATGAATCAACTTATGAAGTTGATCCTTCCTAGGAATCCTTGAATCTCCTTCTCTGTACGAGGCATGGGCATTTCAGAAATGGCTTTGATCTTGGCAGGGTCTAACTCAATGCCCCGATTGCTCACCAGGAATCCTAGCAGTTTGCCTGCCTTGACGCCAAAAGCGCATTTGGCGGGATTTAGCTTGAGGTTGTACTTGCGCAACCTGTTGAACAGCTTCTTGAGATGGTCTATGTGATCATCCTCCCTCCGGGACTTGATGATGATGTCGTCAATATAGACTTCTATTTCTTTGTGATCATATCATGAAAGAGGGCCATCATGGTTCGTTGATATGTTGCTCTTGCATTGATGAGTCCAAAGGATAGTCGTCGATAGCAAAAAGTTTACTAGGAAGCGATAAAAGCTATTTTCTCTCGGTCTTCTTCAGTAACCATGATTTGATGGTAACCAGCAAAGCAGTCTACGAAGGAATACATGCTATACTGTGTAGTATTGTCAATCAGGATATGGATAAAAGGTACCGGGAAATTGTCCTTGAGGCAGGCTTTGTTTAGATCCCTATAATCCACGCAGACTCATACCTTCCTTTCGGGTTTAGGTACGGGGACTATGTTTGATAGCCATTCGGGATATGTTGATACCATGATGATCCCGGCTTTGAATTGCTTAACGATTTCTTATTTGACTTTGAGACTCCACTCAAGTTTCAATCGTCTTAGCTTTTGTTTAATTGGTTTGAACCATTCTTCGATAGGCATTTGACGGATGACAATATTTATGGAGAGACCGATCATGTCTTCATGCGACCATGCAAATACATCTTGGTACTGTGTCAGGAGCGCGATCAGGTCGGCTTTTTGATCAATGTGAGGTCTAAACCTATTTAGATTTTTTTGATGGTTTTGGAGGTTCCTATGTTGATGGTGGAGGTTTGGTCGAGGTTTGGTTTGGGTTTGTCTTGGACGCATTCCTTGATCTCCTCTGGCACCTCATAGTCATCTTCCTCCTCTTGATCAAGATCCGTCAAGTCGAAGCTCAATCTTGCATCATGGTTGGAGTTATGTTGACAGGTTAACATCTAATCAGCAGAGACACACACATCCAATGCTTGGGTCCTGAAAACAAAAATGCTTTCATTAATATATACAACTGCTTAAATACACATAGCATTTGTAAAGCATGACAAAAGTGATTGCTCCAGTTGTGCAATCAAAAGTAAGCAGTAAATGAAAGCTAATTAAGGGCAGATTGACTGTCTGTCCTTTTACCCTTTTCGACTGAGGCAAGGGACACTGCTCCAATTATCCAGGGTTAGATCCTCATGGATAGGGCGGATGCTGGAAGTGGTGTGCTCATCTGTCTCATCTTGAATGACAACTGAGACATCCTTTAGGATATGACAGAGGCTTTTCTGGGGATTGTTCCTCTGTTTGCTGCCAGGAAAGTGAGCACGATCTTTGTCGTCACTATCTGGGAGTTCATCATTCATCCCTTCATAGTTGATAATGACTTTCATGTTAGCGAATGGGTCTCGTCCTCCGTACAAGATCTTTTCTTTTCCCTTTTCTCTATCTGCCTCAGGCTTGAGGGCTTTCCTTTCATGGATAGGTATGATTGAAGGAAATAGCATGGCTGATGCCCCAGTAGGGATCTTCCTCGTAGGTTTCACCCATCCGACATTTGTGAGGTTTTGGAGCAGAATTGTGGAGGCTTGAGCCTTGGGATGTTTGTGTGGATTCCGGTGGTTTGACCCGGATGAAAATCCCAATCCTGCTCTTCCCATTTGACTTGGGATTTGGATTGGCATATTAATTCTGTGCTTATTTTTTCCTAACCCTTCTCCAGGCTGGAAACCCGCAGCTACCATTTGTTAGCCCACTGTCATTACTTCAGTGTAAATCTTAGGCTTCAGGGTTGGTGCTCCAATCTGTAGATATTGAATATCGCTCAACTGAAGAGCTTGAAAACTTGCAGGCTCAACCCCGGCGTCCAGGCTAATCACTGGCATGTCCCCATATATGTGGGTAGGGTATTCCGGTTCAGCATTCACTGTGATGAGGCTACCGTTGATAATGTACTTGAGTTGCTGATGGAGGGTGGATGGAACAGCCCCGGCCATATGGATCCATGGCCTGCCCAACAACAAGTTGTATCCGCTGGCTATGTTGAGCACCTGAAAAGATACGTAGAAGGAGTGTGGACCAATTTCTAGAGGAAGCTCGATTTCCCCCGTAGCCTGGCATAGAGATCCATCAAAAGCCCGGATAACCATGTGACTGGCTTTGATCCGGTTTGGATTGATTTTCATCCTTTCCAACGTGTCGTATGGAAAAATATTAAGGGAAGATCCTCCATCAATAAGCACTTCTTAGATCACGTATCCGGAGGACATAACGGCTATATATAGGGACTTGTGGTGACCCTTCCCCTCAGCCGGGATATCATCGTCTGTGAAGGAAATCACATTGTTGTTGAAAATATGTTCTATCACGTGACGGAATTTCTTCGTGTCTACCGTGTGTGGCCGATGGGCTTCTTCTAATACCTTCACTAGGATGTTACGGTGATCCTCTGATCATAGAACCAAGTCCAGGATGGATATTTGCTTTGATATGTCTTTCAAGCTTTGCACTATCTTGATTTCATTATGTCCCATCTTTTTGAGGAACTCTTTTATCTTTTCTTCAGCCACCCTTTCTTTTGCTTTGGTAACTAGTTTAATCACCTCTGAGGTAGGTACAATGGATTATCCTTTGACAGGATGGAAATGTTGTTTGCCACTGTGCCTTCAATGTCCCCGTAGTTCCATGGGACCTTCTTCAGACTGGTAATCGGATACTAAGGCCTGAAGGGCAAAATTAGAGCCTGAGGTGCAGCCACCTTCATAGGATTTTGTTTGTCTTGGACCCCTTTCCCTGTCAGTACCAGGGGTGTGAGGATTGATTCCTTATCGCATGATATGACAGCCACTATGTCCTGATACCATGCATTGGGGATCCAGAGGCTATTTTTATCTGTCACGTTGTGGATTTGATCTCCTCTGATTAGGTCACCTTTCTCAATCAGTTCTTGAATTAGGTTATGAATTACCCAACATTCATCTGTATCATAGCCGGGAGAGTTGGAATGGTACTGACATATTTGGTCAGATTTGAATTCTCTGGATTGAGGGTTCAGCGGAGGTAGCAAGTCTGCAACCATTCCCTCGTTGATCATCATTTGCAGGATTTCTTCCATTGACTTGTTCAAATTGGTGAAATTCCTTTGAAATAGGAACTTCCTACCTGCTTGGACACTTGCTTCTTCGATCCCCTTGTCAGTCTAGGGTGTAAGCTCACAAGTCCGGCTATAATCTTGATTGGAATTGACTTCCGCTGGAGGAGAGCGACTGCCAATAGATGGATGGATTTGCTTCAACATCTTTCTGGTGAGTTAATGTTGGTAGACGACCAGTTCAGCCAACTGCTTGATTTGTTCCTTGATAGACTTTATTTCTTGCTCTATCAGGAATTATTTTTCAAAATCTTCCCAACTCATTGGGCTGATGTTGTTGGATGGAGTTGATTCTTCAACGTAGCGGAGGTATTTGGATCCTTCTTCACTTGAAGTGTTGATCATGTTGACACTCTCCTCCTTGTGCTGTGGGAGAGGGTTATCTTGGACATGTGGTTGATCGGGCTTCGTGACTGCAATTTCTCTATTATCAATCAAATCTTGGATTTTGTGCTTGAGGGACCAACAATCTTGGGTGTCATGGCCCGATGATCCGGAATGATAAGAACACTTCTTTCTAGGGTCGAAGTTCCTTGAATTAATGTTAGTTGGCGGAAGGAGTTGGTTAATCTTCTTCTGAGCTGTCAGAAGTTTGAAGACGTTCTCGAGTGAATCCCCTAGTGGGGTGAAAGTCCTTCTGCAACTGACCTCCATGTTTTTCTGGAATGAAGGATTTGAAGGCTGTGTTACAGCTTGGAAAGAGGTATAGTTCCTCCTTTGAATGGGTGTATTGTTTGAATTACCGCTTGAATTTTATCCTTGTAACACTAAGGAAACTTCTTCATCTTTGTTTTTGTGGACCCTCTTGGAATTACTCCCGTAATTTCCGGATTAGATATGCTCAACAACAACTTCGAGTGCCGTTAGGTCTTATATTTTTCAGGACTTGAGTCCCATTTCGGCCATTTCGCCGTGTTTAATCATTTCAGAGAAAGGTTTTCCTATGCCTGATATGACCCTTTCATAATAAGGAGTTTCTTGAATATCGATGAAAGTCATGACTATTTTAGATTCAGTCATGGCTGGGGTGACTTGTGCTGCGACCCGTCTCCATCGCTGGGCATATTCTCTGAATGATTCAGTGTTATTCTTCTTGATTTTGGTAATTTGATACCGATCTTGAGCTAGCTGAAATTGGAAACTGTACTGGCTGAGGAAGGCATGGGCCAATTCTTCCCAATTGTGGATTTTGGAGTTGTCCAGACGGGCATACCAGGCTCTGTATTCTCCAGTTAAACTCTTCTAAAATAGTTGCATTCGAAGTTTCTCGTCCCCAGCATAGGATCCGAGTTCTCCAATGAAAACTTTCAGGTGTGTATAAGGATCCTCTAATCCGTCATATTTCTCGAAATCAGTGACTTAAAATTTTTCAGGATACCGAGCCATGGGAAATATGTATAGATCTGAATAGTTGACACTGCCAAATGCCCCAGTTCCTTTGATGGGCCGGAGGGTTTCTTCCATTTGTTGCATTTTCTTAAGAATGTCACCAACTTCCTGTTCTTTGCTTAGGATAGTGCTTTCTGGAGTTTTGTTGATTGTATCCTGGTTCTGGGTCTAGGGATCTGAGTTTCGGCCTTTTCTGTATCTTGACCTCCAGCCCCACTACCAGATGCTCTTGGTTCTGGATGAGTTTGAGATTATTTCTCTTTGAAGGCCTTGCTTTGCCCTCGAAGGACACTGACTAGCTCGGCTATCTAATTTTTTAATCCTTCGAATTCTTCCCTAGACACAGGGGTGGATTCTGGTGGAGCACTTGAAGCTATGTCCGTAGATGGACTGGGTGATTTTCTGGCCTTTGATCTAGTGATAAGACTAATTTTTCCCAACCTACACCAAAACGTAGGGGTGTCAGTTTCCTGTGGTAGGTAATGACTGGATGCATTTATGATGTGTGTTTTTTAAGTTTATCCTACAAAACCGAGGTTATTTGTTTCGATGGCAGGATGACAGCATATTTGACAGGAAAGTAAATCTTTCAATATTGTTATTTACATTGTGCTCCTTAGTAATTGGAGACTTGAAATGGAATTGAAAGAGGAAGGCATGAAGAAGCATCCCGTCAGATTCGGTTGATCAGAAGCTGACCTATCCTAGGTTACCCTCGTGGCTTTTGTTTCAGCATGAAGGTTCCCAGATCATCGCAATCTACTAGAAGGGAAGTTAATCCGATCATTCAATTGGAGCAAATCTGGGTGTTGCATTTTTCGGAGTCGTCCCCGAAGACTTAGTCGTCCCCAGAGTCCTTACTTATCACCGACCGGGTTAGCCTCCTGATGGAGGGACTCACATCATACATTCACATACATCGGCCTTACCGCTTATGCATGCAATGACAGCTCGTGCGAAGCACTAATATGGGTGCGAAGCACTAAAGCATTCATTCTCATTCATTCAATGTAAAGGCATAACCTTCATACATTCAATGAAAGACGCATCATTCACTCATCCATTGACTGTGGAGACGCAAGATTTCACGCATTCAATATTTTTGAAAGGGAAATGTTTGAAAAGATTGAAAGCGGCCTAAGCCCTCTACTGTCCCCAGCGGAGTCGCCACCTATCGACGTTGGAAAATTTAAGATATACCGCAGGTCGGTTCATAACCCGGTTTTCCTCAAATCGACCTTCTTAAGTTATCTCTACCCTTTATTCTTTTTATTGCAAAAAAGGTTCTGAAGGGTTTTTAGGAAAGAGGCCAACATGTGTATATGTCGACGATTTGATTTAAATAGAGTCGTTAGTTGGTAGTTTTGAAAATGGTTGTACCAACTCAACTGAATTTGATTTGAAAAGAGGCCCAATTGATGGACATTGTTGAAACTTGATCTTTGAAATTGGAGTTTTGAGTTTAGGGGCTTGATTAAGTGTGGAGAAGGTGTTAGGCACCCCACGACCCCCGTATAAACACGGTACCGCAATCTTTTCAATATTTCCCTTAAAACTGGAATGCGTGTGTGAATTCTGTTTAAAAATTGGGCCTTTTGATTGATTGAAAGCTTTGACAGGCTTCGTTGAGCCTATATATGAAGGGTTTGGTTTGATTTGATTTGAAAATCAATCTTTGATTTAATTTGCAAAAAGCATTATTTAATTTGATTTGCTAAAGCTTTTGAATGGAATTGACAATGACGTTTTGAAAGTTGGTTTTATCAAACCCTTACGCTGACATAGGAATTGAAGCATATCGCTACTCTCAATTTTATCTTTATAGCCTTAAGGCTGCATGCAACTAGTGATTTGTCGGGCTGCGAAGCATCCTCGACCACAGAAATATAAAGTGTCGGTCTCCTCATGGGTATGAAAACCATCGGAGGGACGCTGACACGACAATTCATATTTTCACTATGTTGAGACCTTAAATACGAATAACCGTTTTAAGGTCTCTGCATGTACATTTTACAGAAAAAACTGGCAGGGTACATCTGTAAATCGAAGTTTGTCCATTGTGGGAATCAGATTCTGATCAGTTTGATCATGAATCCCACGATTCTTAGGCTCACATATGAGTTGCAAGAAAAACCTTCACAGTTCAAATTTGTATAAAAGCAGATAAATATCCCAAAATAGCCAGAACCAGAGATTCATTCAGTAAATCTCGGTCCGCATGGCCGAAGCGTCTCTTTCCCACTAGATAGCGATCTAAGGGATGCGAGGTTGCTTTTGAAGCTGAAATTATCAAAATAACTAGATTTAAAGAAATCTCAGCCATTATAGCTTCCAGGTTCTGTCGGGACCTGTTTGACCCGTTGAAATCTAGAAATGGCGAGATTTGGATAAATCTAGTTCGCCTGCAGAAATGTCAGTGCAAATTCATATACAAATGAATGTTAAATGCAACAGTTGAATAAATTGAACAAAGCAATATATATAGTTATATATATATAAAAGCTGTAAAGGGCGATGGGTTTTCACTCGCAAGCCCGGACTAGAATTGAAATATATATGTAGATATATATATTGACAGAAACGTAGTCAATCAAGATTGGAAAGATGACCAGTGATGATGAAGGCTGCTTATAGATGCATAAATGTATATAAAAGCAGTAAGGGCGATGGGTTTTCACGCCTGTGCCCAGACTGAATTAATATATATATATATATATTGACAGAAATGTAGTCAACCAATACTGGCACGAAGACCAGTTTTGCTGAGAGTCGCTTATATATGCGTAAATATATATAAAAGCGGTAAACTACCTCAGATTTGACATCCGGGCTTGACAGAATTGAAATGTTAGTACATAAACAGTTAAATATGTACAGAAAAAGGCAAAAACACGGACTGGGAAGACAACCCAGTCCGGTGAAGTTGCCAAAATGGTGTGTGCTAGTGCATTGAAACTACTGGAGTTGACGGATCGTCAATCCGAGTTGTAGAAATGTTGAAAACGGAGTTTATGTACAAAAATATATCAATTGTAGATGAAAACGGCCACGGAACTAAGTTCCGAGCATATTTAAAAATTAAAACTTGATGTGCAGGTGTAAAACAGTGCAAAGTAGTAGGTATAACTTGCTGATCGTAAAAATACTTACAATCGGCTGCACTACGGGCTTTTTGCCAAATTGTAGGTCTTAAACGTCCAAATCTACCGGTGGTTTTTTGATATGTGGTAGTATATGGGTATATCTATGTGTTGGAGTGAAAATATTTGGGTTTGGAAGAGGTATAAAAGTCAAAAAATCAGTCGGGCAGGACTTCGCTGCGCTTCCTTTTTATGAAAATGAGAGGGGGCTGCCCCTCTATTTATAGAGGGGGGAGCCGCACCTCTATATATGGCTACCGCAGGTAGAGGTGCGGCCACTCGAGGTGGGTCCTGCTTGCTTGGTTTGGTCATCTCGAAGTACCTGCACTCTGAGCAATGAGATGCCTGAGAGGAAATTTTCTAACTTTTGATCTGACCCTCCGTTTGAGGAGTGTGATAACTTTCCGGAAAGCTCTCGCCGAGAGTGTTGAAATGACATGGGAAAAATAATTTCTTGGTACAGGAAGACGGGTTCATAACCAGGTCTTTGATTTCCCGCAGTTTATCTGTTGAACTGTCTTATGTTGTTACCACTCGGGATCGTCGTTAGGGTTCATTCTGACTTTGGCGGCATCGATTTGGCTTGAGTTGACCAAGTCGGTTGAAAGTTTGTAAAATGACCATTGTACCCCTCCCAGGGCTGCTTTTAGTGTCGGCATGGTCACTGGTTGACTTCCGGGAGCTGATTCCAAGACTTGGATCCCAGTCGAGTATTTTGACCTCAGGGTTGTCTCTGAGGCTGACGTGGTCGTTCCAGGTTTTGTTATGGAGTTATTGCGATGCTTCAGGCTGATTTTTGAAGTAGGCCTGACGTCTCGGGTTGAGACCGGGGATAACCTGCACTTCCCGGGTTGAGACCGGGGTTGATTGGTACCTCCCGGGATGCTATCGGGGCTGATTGATACCTCCCGGGTTGATACCGGGGTTGATTTAATTTCCCGGGTTGAGACCGATGTTGATTGATACCTCCCGGGTTGAGACCGGGGTTAAGCTTGATGATCCGATTGACTGTCGGAGCTTGATTGATGGCCCGATTGAATGTCGGAGCTTGATTAATAGTCCGATTGACTGTCAGAGCTTGATTGATGGTCCGATTGACTGTCGGAACTTGATTACCGATATTTGGAATCGGATTTGACTGAAGCACCGATATTGTGGATCGGATTTGGGTTGATTGACGATTTTACCCTTCTACTAGATGAGTATTGAGGTAAGGAAAATTTCGAGTGTCTACAATATTTAAAATCAATGATTTAATAACACTTTAATTCAAATGTTATCAATCACTCAATAATATCTTAATCTAATATTATTTATCTTTTAATCATTTATTAAACTTAAAAATAATTTATTTTAATTATTTAATCTTTACTAATTTATTTATTTAACAACCATATAAGGCCATAAAACATAATGCATCACCATCAATGACCAAAACCCTTTTCAAAAATCTGTATATACCATATTAAGGGTTCTCAAGTCATTAAATCCTATTTTCTATATTTTTAACATTGCATAATTAATTTAATTTATTTATTCATAACTAAATCATTTCCATGAAAAAAATACCAAATCATCTTATTATTTTTTTATCTTTTGGCCACACATATATACATATATTCTATACACAAAAATATTTTTTCTGGAATTTTTTAATTTCCTTTATTATTTTTCAAAAGTCTGTTTTTAGTTCGTAACTTAAGAAAATTAGCTATATCATGCTCAACTCCAAAAATTTTCAACTCTTGGTAGAGTCTTACACGTACTAACATGAACTTCTTTAAATTTTGTGACCATCCGAGTTATAGAACTCCAGTCATAGCGTTTTCCTCGAACAGAACCCAAATATTGAAATTATCATAACTCGGTCGATTTAAGTCGGAATAAGCTCATCTTTGGACAAGAGCTACTATATATCATATATTTTCATGTTCCAAAAGGCTGGAATTTATTTCAATAATTAAATGGCCGAAAATGCCACTGGAAGTTTTGGACAGATTATTTTTTTGATTTTTAGAGATTCTACCATGTTTCGCTAAAACAGCCATAACTCTCTCGCTTTAAAACAATTTTGAGCGATTTTTGAGCCCACGCGAAGCTTACCTCCAAGACTACAACTTTTATCCAATGACTTATTTCCAAATTCCGAACACATCAGTCCAAAAGTTTCGTGGAAGGGGACTGTTCGCGATTGGTTGGGACAATTTTGACTATACTCCTTCCGAACGTCATAACTCCTTCCTCCGAAGTCAAAATTAGTCCATTCTGAACTCTATGGAAAGCTTATTTAGTGTCATATAACATACCAAATGCCTAGAATTTTTTGAACAACCTAGATAATCTCGAATTTTCCTTTTAGGGGCAGTAGTCCACTAGATTTTCTTACTTTTAAAAACTATTTTGCTTTTCTTCCTTTTGATCCAATTTTTGACATAAAAAATGGCTAGATCTAAACATAATATATCATCTAACTAGTAGATCTAGTGTTTTCATATTCAAGATCATAAGCTTCATAATTCAAAACAACCAAAAATCAAATACATAGACTAGTTAGGATTTTTATACCTTTTGTTCTTTCTTCTCTTCTTTCTTCTTCCTTTCTCCTCTTATTTCTCTCTTCTTCCTCTCTCCCATGGCTGATCTCTCTCCTCTTTCTTCTTTCTTGGTCTGGTGGGTAAGAAATGAGAGAGAAAAGTGGTTTCTCTTTTCTTATCTCTTCTTTCTCTTTCTTTCTTATCTCTTCTTTCTCTTTTTTTCTTTTGCTTGTAAATCTAACCAAAAGATTTTCCACATGTTAAATTATTCTCTCCTTACTTGCCAGTACATGCATCAAATAATTGCCCAATTTTGTATTTTATTAAAAAAATTAATTTCTTAATAAAATGACCTAAATGTCACTAACCTTTCGGGCTAAAAAAAAATTTAGCCATTTGATTTATTATTTGGGCTCTTTAATTTAATTATTTGCGCCATGTAAAATCACATGGACCAACTCATGAATTTTATCCTATCCTAATTATTTAAATAAGGTTTCTATTCCAATTTTTTTGGAATTTAAAATCTTTCATACCTAGATTTAATTATATAACCCAATTAGGTTTTTTTTTAATTAGGTTAATATAAATAATCAATTGAGATATATAAAAATAAATCTCTTAAGTTAATTTACTAGTATGCAATTTAAATACCAGTATTCTCAAATAATAATTAACCTTTAGGTTAATTAATCCTCATTCCTAATATATATTATATTAGGCTAAATAATTTTCTTTTCATTTCTCTCTAAATAATAAATAAATATATACATATTTACAATATATATTTATTTAATCACACACATTCTTCACATGAGTCACAAAATATTTACTCCCTTTTTAAAATTATTTGGGTCACATTAGTAACTTGTGTCATGCTTACAAGTCCTTAATAATTTAATATCGAGGCTCGCTTACTATATTCATATGGGTTGGCTTATTTGCTAATTTGGCTTGTCATATTCTTAATTCCTTTTTGGACTTCCTTTGATCCGATTAATGGCTCATTTGACCAATTTAATATCTAGAAATCAATTATTATCAAAATTAAAGTCGATTTCTACTAAGACCAATATTTTCCAACACAAATGAAAATATTCTTATCAATAATTTCATCTTTGAAATTTTGAAGTTTGACTTTTCTGAAAAAGTCAACTGTTGACTTTTTGACAAAAAGTTAACCCCGAAGCAAAATAATGTTTATGTCTATCCTAGCTAATTTCAACGTTCCGGAGTCAAATATGAATTCTGTTCGTCGAAATTTTCATCCAAACTCAAGGTTTGTCTTTCCACTATAAAAGTCAACTGCTAACTTTAACCAGAAAGCCCATTCTAAAATATTTCGTGGTTATAGACTTCTCTTACTAGTTTCATCGCTCCAGACTCAAGGGGAAAGTCCGCTCATCAAAATTCTACTCCGAACTCAACTGTGAGTTTTAATTCCAATCTATGCGTTATATTCGAATATTACTCCCTTCATTAGTTTAAACTACTTAATTAGCTTAAACCAAAAAAAATAAATTTACACCTCATCACTAAATAAATAATAAATATACAACACCTATATTTATTATTCCTTACATAATCACATAAAATATATATAACACATAAATTTATATCTTCAAACCCGACACGTCTCATAATAAGAATCTTATTCTCATTTTAATAATCTATAAAAATTCGAGATATCACAATATATATATATATATATATATATATATTTATATATATTGATCAGTCACGCCTAGATTGTGAATTCGTAGTTTTTTTTGCTTTAATATATATATATATATATATATATATATAAGTAATATTATATTAGTTATTTAATGTGATTAAATATCAATTTTAACTATTCATTTGATGTAAATCTGTACTAAAATAAAGTTTGTGGATTAGATTTATCTAAATCTATCTATATCTAACTTTTAACTGGTTCAAAAGTTATAAAACTAAAATCGTTGAGCTAGAATAGCTAAGATTTATTTTAATCTAATTTTCTTTCTAGTTTTGCAAATATTAAGCAACTACGCAACCCTAGATCTGTATCTAGAGTGAACGAGAAGCTTAACTATGCGCATGCAAGTATTTAACTGATGAATCCTTTATTTTGGGATGTTTAGATTTTAATTTACAGTCTAGTTCAATATATCTATCGTGCAAGCTTTTAAATGATATTTTGCGAGCCTAGGAATCACAGGATCTACGATTAATTGCATGGATCTAGATTCGATTCCCATGATAGACAAATTTGAACTGTATATATAGCTTGCAGCCCGTTGTAAATGTAACCATAGGCCTGTAGACACTCGAAAATTCATTTCCCTGTTACTAACACTGTAGGAGGGCAAAATTGTCATCAACTCAACCCCGTTCTCAATACTAGGCCATCAAACCAATCCCGGTCTCAATACCGAGCCATCAAATCAACCTCGGTCTCAATATTGGGTGATCAACACAACCCCGATCTCAATACCAGGCCATTAAATCAACCCCGATCTCAATAGCGGGCCATCAAATAAACCCCGGCCTCAATACCGGGCCATCAAACCAACCCCGGTCTCAATACCGGACCATCAAATCAATCCCGGTCTCAATATCGGGTCATCAACTCAACCCCGGTCTCAATACCAGGCCATCAAACCAACCCTGATCTCAATACCGGGCCATCAAATCAACCCCGGTCTCAATATCGGGTCATCAACTAAACCCCGGTCTCAATACTGGGCCATTAAATTAACCCCGGTCTCAATACCGGGCTATCAAGCCAACCACGGTCTCAATATCGGGTCATCAACTCAACCCCGGTTTCAACCAGGGAGGTACAAATCAGCTCCGGTCTCAACCCAGGAGGTACAGATTAGCCCCGATCTCAACCCGGGAGGTACAGGTTAGCCCCGGTCTCAACCCGGGAGGTACAGGTCTGCCCCGGTCTCAACCCGGGAGGTATAGATCAGCCCCGGTCTCAGCTCGGGGGTACAGATCAGCCCCGTTCTCAACCTAGGAGGTACAGGTCAGCCCTGGTCTCAACTCAAGAGGTACAAGTCAACCCCGATCTCAGCCCGAGAGTTACGGATCAGCCCCGGTCTTAACCCGAGAGGTACAGCTCAGCCCCGATCTTAACCCGGGAGGTACAGGTCAGTCCCAATCTCAACCTAGGAGGTGCAGGTCATCCCCAGTCTCAACTCGGGAGGTCAGGTCAACTTCAGAAACAATCCTAAAGCATCACAACATCTCTAGAGGAAAATCTAGAGCGACCAAGTTAGCCTCAGAAACAATACTCAGGACAAACAGACTCAAATGGGATCCAAGCCTTGGAAACAACCCCAGAAAGTCAACCAAAGGCCATGCCGACACTGAAGGCAACCCCGGGAGGGGCAAAATGGTAATTTTATCAACTTTAAGCTGATTCAATCAAACTTAAGCCAAATTGATGCCACCAAGGTCAGAACAAACCATAACAATGATCCCGAGTGCAAACAGCGCAAGACAGCTCAACGAATAAATTGCAGGGGATCGAAGACCTAGTTATGATCCCGTCTTCCTAGACACGAAAAATGTTTTACCCCATGTCATTGTGACACTCTCGGCGAGGGCTATTCAGAAAGGTATAGCACGCCTCAAACGGACACTCCGATCAAAAGTTAGAAAGTTTTGAATCAAAAATTACTTTGCTCAGAGTGCACGTACTTCGAGAGGACTAAACCCATCGCGGGGCCCACGCCACGTGGAACCTCACCTCTACCTACGGCAACAGTAATTAGGGTGGAGGCTCCTAGGTCTATATCTATGTGGTGACCGCCAACTCATTTGAAAAAAGAAAAATACTCTGCACCCCTGCCCGTTCTGTTTTCCAACCATTTTATTGTCTTCCAAACCCTAATTTTTTCACTCTAACACATAGATTTACCCACATACTACCACATATCAAAAAATAACAGATAGATTTGGACGTTTAAAGCCTACGATTTGGCAAAAAGACTGTGTAGCAGTCCATTGTGAGTATTTTTACGATCATAAAGTTATTATTACTTCTTTGCACTTTTATACATTTGTATATCAAGTTTTGTTTTCAAAATATGCTCAGAACTCAGTTCCGTGGTCGTTTTTGTAAACTTTTGGTACATTTTAGTACCTAAAGGCATTTTTTAGTATTTCTACAACTCGGATTGACGATCCGTCGCTTCCAGCAGCTTTTATATACTTGCATCTTCGTGTTGAGCAACTTCGCCGGTCTGGATTATCTTTCCAGTCCGGGTTTGGCTTTTTTGTATATATTTAACTTTATATATGCTAACTTTTCAATTCTGTCAAGCCCGGATGTCAAATCTGCGGTAGTTTAATGCTTCTATATATATATATGCATATATAAGCAATCTTCACCACATTGGGTTATCTTTCTAGTCTTGGTTGACTACTTTTCTATCTATCTATATATATATATATATATATATATATTTACATTCCAGTCTGGCCTGGATTATTCTATGGCCTTTTTACTACTTTTATATATATATATATATATATATGCATATATAAGCAACATTCACCACACTGGGTTATCTTCCCAGTCTTGGTTGACTACTTTTGTGTGTATATATATATATATATATATATATATATATATATTTATATATATATTTACATTACAATTCGACCTGGATCATTCTGTGGCCCTTTTACTATTTTTGGCACCATTCACCATTACTGGGTTATCTTCCCAGTCCTGGTTTGACTACTTTTCTGTCTAATATATATATATATATCTAGTTTTCAGTCCGGGCCTCGAAGTGAAAACCCACCGCCCTTTTTACGCTTATATATATATATATATATATATATATATATATATTTCAATTATGTCAAAGCCTAGATCATTTCGTGGCTATTTACAGCTTATATATATATATATTTCAATTGTAGTCTTGGCACCGGCGTGAAAACCCATCGCCCTTTACAGCTTTCGTATATATAATTTTATATATATTGCTTTGCTCACTTTTATTAAATTGTTGCTTTAAATATTCATTTGATATGAATCGGCACTGACATTTCTACTAATGAACTAGATTTCTTTAAATCTCGCCAACTCTTGCTTTCAAATGGTTCAAAATAGGTCTAGACGGAACCAGAAAGCTAGAATGGTTGAGATTTATTTAAATCTGGCATTTTTCTAGTTTCAGTTATAAAACCTACCTCGCGGCCCTTAGATCACTATCTAGTTGGAACGAGATGCTTCGGCCAGGTGCGAACTAGGATTTACAAATGAATCTTTGGTTCTGGAAATATTCGAATATATATATCTTTTTCTGTAAAACTTTGAGCTGTGCATGTTTATTGGCCTCCCTATATGAGCCTAGGAATTGTTGGATTTATGATCAAACTGATCAGAATCTGATTCCCACGATGGACAAACTCCACTTTACAAATGTACCCTGCCAGTTTTTCTATAAAAATGTACATACAAAAGACCTTAAAACGATTATCCGGATTTAAGGTCTCAACATAGTGAAATAATGATTTATCGTGTCAGAGCCCCTCCGATGGATATCATGCCCATGAGGAGACCGACACTTGTATATATGTTGTGGTCGAGGATGCTTCGCAGCCCGACAATCACCATTCAAATTGAGACTTAAGGCTGAAAAGATAAAACTGAAGTATCGATATGTTTCAATTCCTAAATTAGCGTAAGGGTTTGAAAACCTTCTTTCAAAACATCATTCAATAGTCTTTTCAAAAAAAAGAAGCTTTTGCAAATCAAATCAAACACTTTTGCAAATTAAATCAAAGATTTTTTGCAAATCAAATCAAACCCTTCGTATATAGGTTCAACGATTCATCAACACACTTCCAATCAAAACATAGGCCCAATTTTCTTTCAGCATTCACACACACATGCAGATTTAAAAGGGAAATAGTGAAAAGAGGCTGTACCGTGTTTTCACGGGAGTTGTGGGGTGCCTAACACCTTACCCACACTTAACCAAGCCCCCAAACTCAAAACTTTGTTTTCAAAGATCAAGTTTCGATAGTGTTCAGCAATTGGGCCTCTTTCAAATAAACTTGGTTGAGTTGGTACAACTATTTCAAATCTACCAATTGGCGACTCTGTAAAAACGTTCAAATTGTCGACATGATACATGTTGTCCTTTTCTTAAAAAATCATTTAAAACCTTTTTCACAATAAAAAGAGTAAGGGTAGACATAACTTAGGAAGATAGAAAGATCCGGGTTGTGACCCGAGCCGCTGATTTTTTCCCGACGTCGACAGGTGGCGACTCTGCTGGGGACAGTAGAGGGCTTAGACCGCGTTTAAATCTTTTCAAACATTTCCCATGTATATCTGTGTATGTGTGAATGCTGCGTCTTTACATTGAATGCATGCATTAATACTGCGTCTTTACATTTAATGAATGTGAATGAATGCTTTCTTGCTTTTTAGTGCTTTGCACCCATATTAGTGCTTCGCACCCATGTCATCATTCGCATTACGGTGAGACGCAATGTATGTGAATGTATGTTGTGTTATTCATCCTTCGAGAAGCAAAACTAGTCGGTGATAAGTAATGTCTCTAGGGATGGCTAAGTCTCTGGGGCTCATGAAAATGCACCACCCAAATTCGCTCCAGTTGAAAGATTGGATTAATTTCCCCTCTAGTAGATTGCGATGATCTGGGAACTTCATGCCAAAAAGTTGCAAGAGTATCCTAAGATAGGTCAGCCTCTGATTAACCAAATTCGATGGGAAGCTTCTTCATGTTTTCCTCTTTCAATTCAATGTCAAGTTTTCAATTCCAATGTAAAGGAGCACAATGTAAATAATAAAAATTTACATTTCCTGTTATAATACATCTTGTCATCCTGTCATCAAAATAACTAACATCTGTTTTGTAGGATAAGATTAAAAAACCACAAAAACACATCATGGCATGCATCCTATCCCTACCTACCTCAGGATATTGACACGCCTACGTTTTGTTGTAGGTGAAAAATTGGTCCTGTCACTAGATCTAAGTCTAAGAAAGCATTAAGTCCATCCATGGACATGATTTCCAGTGCTCAGCCAAAATCTACCTCTGTCTCTAAGGAAGTGTTTGAAGGACTGAAGAATCAGATAGCCGAATTGGCCAGTTTCCTAAGAGAGCAAAGTAATGCTCTTAAAGGGAAGCAATCCCAACTTCACACCGAACCTGGAACACCTGGTGGTAGTTGTGGCAGTCAAGAGATTGAAAAAGTCGAGACTCAGATTTCTGGACCACAAAACCAAGACACAACCAACAAAACCCCTAAAATCACCACCCTCAACAAAGACTAGGTAGCTGGTGACATTCTGAAGAAAGTACAGAAGATGGAAGAAACCATCCAGTCTATCAAAGGGACTTGAGCTTTTAGCAGTGTTAATTATTCAAACCTCTGTATCTTCCATGGGGCTCGTTATCCCGAAAAATTTAGTACTATTGATTTTGAGAAAAATGATGGATTAGGAGACCCCTATACTCACTTGAAAGTATTCACTGGAGAACTCAGATCCTATGTAGAGGACGAGAAACTCTGAATGCAGTTATTTTAGAAGAGACTGACCGAAGAGGCTAGAGTCTGGTACTCTAGTCTAGACAACTCCAAAATTTATAGTTGGGAAGAGTTGGCCCATGCCTTCCTCAGTCAATACAACTTCCAATCTCAGATAGCTTCAGACAAACACCAGATAACCAAAATCAAGAAAAAAAGTTCTAAGTTATTCAGAGAATATGCCCAACAATGGAGAAGGGTTGCAACATAAGTCACCCTAGCTATGACTGAGTCTGAGATAGTCATGACCTTCATCGACATTCATGAAGCTCCATATTACGAGAGGATCCTAGCAGGCATAGGAAAACCATTCTCTGAAATGATAAAGCACGGTGAAATGGCCGAAATGGGATTGAAGTTTGGGAAGATAAAGGACCTGACTGCCTTGGAAGCCGTTGCCGAACATATCCAGTCCGGGATTTATGGGAGTAATCCCCGGAGAACACATAAGAAGAAAGATGAAGAGGTGTCCTTATTATTGCAAGGACAGAATCCAAGGGGCGATTCAAACAATATGCCAATTCAAAGGAGGAACTATACCCCTTTTCAAGCTTCAGCACAACCTTCCAACCCTCCATTTCAGAAAAATCTAGAGGCCAGACATCAGAAAACATTCACCCCGTTAGGGGATTCACTCGCGAACGTGCTGAAATTGTTAACCACGAAGAAGAAGATTGTGCAACTCCTTCCACCAACCAATACTGGTGGACGAAATTTTGATCCAAGCAAGAAGTGTGCTTACCATTCTGGATCTCCGAGCCATAACACCCAAGACTGTTGGTCTCTGAAGCACAAAATCCAAGACTTAATTGACAATGGAGAGATTTTGGTGACAATAACATTCCCATAGTACCAAAGGAAAATCCCTTGTACTTGCCTCAGCGGGTGATCAAACCAGTCATCAAATCCAAAGAAAAGGTGGATGAAGAGAAAATTGAAAAGTTGCTCAGTAAAATGGAACACCATGAAATCAAAGTGGTGCAAATCCTGAAAGATGCACCCAAGCAAATATCCATCCTAGATCTGGTTCTATCCTCGGTAGAGCATCGCAACATTCTGGTGAAAGTACTGAAAGAAGCCCATCTACCACATACCATGGATGCAGAGAAATTCTGTCACGTGGTAGTACACATTTTCAACAACAATGTGATATCTTTCACTGACAATGATATACCTGCAGAAGGGATGGGTCATCGCAAGTCATTACACATAGCAGTGATGTCTTTCGGGTATGTGATCAGAGGTGTGCTCATAGATGTAGGATCATCCCTCAACATTTTTCCCTATAATACCCTGGAGAGAATGAAGATTAAGCTGAACCAGATCAAAACCAGTCATGTGGTTATCTGGGCTTTCTATGGATCTCGCCGACAAGCTATGGGAGAAATAGAGCTTCCACTAGAGATTGGTCTGCACACTTTCTATGTTTCCTTTCGGGTGCTCAATATCTCTACTGGATACAACTTGTTGTTGGGCAGGCCATGGATCCACATGGCAGGGGCAGTGCCATCCACCCTCCATCAATAACTTAAATACATTATCAACGGCAACCTAATTACGGTTAATGCCGAACTAGAATACCCTGTCTACATACAGGGAAACATGTCGGTGATCAGCCTGGATGCAAGGATTGAACCTGCAAGCTTTCAAGCCCTGGAGGTGAGTGATACTCAATATCTACCTATCGGAGCACAAACCTTGAAGCCTAAAGTCTCCCTTGAAGTGATGACAGTAGGCCAAGAGATGGTATCTTTAGGTTTCCAACTCGAAAAAGGGTTAGAAAAAATTAGCAAGGTATTACAAGTCCAGTCCAAATCCCGAGCCAAACAGGGAGAGCCGAATTTGGTTAGTCATCCGGGTCAAGCCGTTAGAATCCACATAAGCACCCTAAGGCTCATGTTTCCACCATATTGCTGTCGAATCTCACTGATGTTGGCTTCATAATACCAATGAGGAAGATTCTTACTGTTGTATCAGCCATGCTATTTCCTTCAATCATACCAGTCGGGGAAAAGAAATCCCCAAAGCCTGAAGGTGATAGCAAAAAAGGAAAAGAAAAGATTCTGTACGAAGGACGAGACCCATTTGCTAACATGTGGGTTATCATAAACTACGAGGGTATGAATGATGTAATCCCAGACAGTGACGACGAGGATCAGATTCAAATTCCTCACATCAAGAAAGGAAAGGGGGGCAGTTCAAAGAAAATCCCCGCCCCTATTGTAAAAGGATGTCTCGGTCATTATCAGAGACGAGGAAGACGAGCACAATTCCTTGATCCTCCCTGTTCATGAGGATCTAACCCTAGATAACAGGAGCATCGTCTCTTTCCTCAGTCAAAAAGGGTAAAGGGGCAGAGATTACATCTGCCCTATAACATGCTTTCATTTATTGCTTACTTTTGGTTGCACAGCTATAGAAATAAATTTTGTCATGCTTTGCCAAATACTTTGTATATTTAAGCAGTTGCATATATTAAAGTGAAAGCATTTTTGTTTTTAGGACTCCAGAGTTGGATTTGTTTGTCACTGCTGATGAGATGCCAACCTGTCACAGTGACTATAACTTTGATGTAGAACTGAACTTCGACTTGATGGATATTGATCAAGAGAAGGAAGATGACTATGAGGTTCCCGAGGAATTCAAAGAATGGGTCGAAGACAAACCCAAACCAAACCTCGACCTAACCACCACTATCAATATAGGAACCTCCGAAAACATCAAAGAAATCCAGATAAGCATAGACCTCACACCAGGCCAAAAAACCAACCTTATTGGACTCCTAACACAATTCCAGGATGTGTTTGCATAGTCACATGAAGACATGATTAGCCTATCTACTGATATTATCATCCATCGAATGCCCATCAAAGATGGATTCAAGCTAGTCAAACAAAAGCTCAGGCGATTGAAACCTGAATGGAGTCTGAAAGTCAAAGAAGAGGTCGTTAAACAATTAAAAACCGGTATCATCATGGTATCAACATACCCAGAGTGGCTGTCAAACATAGTCCCTGTGCCAAAGCCAGAAGGGAAAGTGCGAGTATGCATGGATTACCGTGACTTGAACAAAGCCTGCCTCAAGGACAATTTCCTTGTGCCTTTTATCCACATCCTGATCGATAATACGGCGCAGTATGGCATGTATTCCTTCGTGGATTGCTTTGCTGGTTACCATTAAATTATGGTCACTGAAGAAGACCGGGAGAAAGCAGCTTTCATCACTCCCTAGGGAACCTTCTACTATAGGCGACTATCCTTCCGCCTCATCAATGCTAGAGCCACATATCAACTAGCCATGATGGCCCTATTTCATGATATGATGCATAAGGAGATAGAGGTTTATGTGGATGACATCATCATCAAATCTCGGAGGGAGGATGATCACTTTGACCATATCAGGAAGCTATTTAACAGGTTGCGTAAGTACAACCTCAAGCTGAATCCAGCCAAATGTGCTTTTTGCGTCAAATCAGGTAAGTTCCTAGGATTCCTAGTGAACAATCAAGGCATCGAGCTAGACCCTGCCAAGATCAAAGCCATCACTGAAATGTCAGTACCTCGAACGGAGAAGGAGATATACAGGTTCCTGGGAAGGATCAATTTCAAAAGCAAATTCATTTCCTAGCTCACAGTAACTTGTGAACCTGTCTTCAAACTACTAAGGAAGAATTCCTCCACCAAACGGAATGAGGATTGTCAACAAGCATTCCTTGCCATCAAAAGGCAGCTGGTCGAAGCACCTGTATTGGTACCCCCGAGGGATGGAATTCCCCTTTTTATGTACTTGTCCGTCATTGCCAATGCAATGGGCTGTATGCTGGGACAAAAGATGATAGTAGCAAGGAAAGAGCCATCTACTACATCAGCAAAAGATTCAGCACTGGTGAACAGAAATACATCCTGATCAAGAAAACATACTGTGCGTTAGCATGGGCCGCAATGAGGTTACAACATTACCTCCATGGGCACATGACCTACCTCATATCCCCCATGGGTCCACTGAAGTACGTATTCAACAAGATAATGTTGAATTATCGACTGTCCAAATGGAAGTTGATCCTACAACAGTTCGACATTATCTACATGACTCAGAAGTCCATCAAAGGTCAAGGCATTGCAGATCAATTAGCCGAAGCACCATCAGGAGGGTTCGAGCCCCTAAAGACTTATTTCCCGGATGATGGGATCATGACAATTAAATAACTCCAACAAGAGAATACAGTCTAACCACAGAAAATGTATTTCGATGGAGCGAAAAATATGGAGGGTGCTGGAGCTGGGGCAGTCCTAATCTCTGGTACATGAGTACAATTTCCTGTGGCTACCAAACTACAATTTGGCAACACCAACAACACATCCGAGTATGAAGGCTGTATAATGGGGTTGAAGTTAGCCCAATCCATGGGTATCAAACATTTACTAGTCTGCGGAGACTCTGTATTGGTCATCAGACAAACCACTAAGGCATATAACACCAAAGAACTGCATTTGCTGCCCTGTCATCGGCAGGTCCTCAAAATATCTATGGAGTTTAAAGACATAACCTTCATCCATATACCTCGGGGTAGGAATGACTTCGCTGATGCATTGGCGACGTTGGGTTCCTTGATCCATATATCCGATAGGAGTGGGTTTCTCTGCATCAAATTCACACGTTAGAAGGCCCCGACATACGGGAATTACATTGGAGACATATCCGATGTAATACCTCTTATCAAACAGCCTTGGTATCAAGACATCAAGGAATATCTCTGAGATGGATCTACACCAGCTGAGGCAAGTCAATCCGAATGAAAGCGGATTCACAAAATGGCTGTGAAATTCTATCTGAGCGGAGATGCACTATACAAAAGGGATACTGGAATAGGCCTGTTAAGATGCCTTGATAAAGTGCAAGCCCAGAGATTGATAGATGAAGTCCATGGTGGAGTTTGTGTTCCACACATGAGCGGTCATCTGCTAGTCAAGAAGATATTAAGAATAGGACATTATTGGATCTCTCTCAAAGTTAACTATGATGATCAGGTCAGGTGATGCTTTCAATGTCAAGTACATGGAAATGCCATCCATGCTCCTCCAAATGAGCTACACAGCATGAGTTCACCATGGCCTTTCTCCATGTGGGGAATGGATGTGATCGGTCCAGTAGAACCCAGAGCCAGCAATGGTCATCGATTCATCTTCACCATGATCGATTACTTCACCAAGTGGGTTGAAGCTGCCTCCTTTCCCAAAGTTACCAAAGAAATCATCATTGGTTTCATCAGAAACAATATCGTCTGTCGATATGGATAACCGGAGGTAATCGTATCAGACAACACCAAAAACCTGAACAATCAAATGATGAGAGAACTATACAGTAAGTTCCACATTAAGCATCTCAATTTCGTCATCTATCGGCCCTAGATGAATAGTGTTGTTGAAGCAGCCAACAAAAACATCAACAAGATCATGCAGAAAATGTCCGCCAATCACAAAGAATGGCCTGACCTGCTGTCTCTTATCCTTTTAGCATACAGGACGTCAATGCGCACTTGTACTGGGGCTACCCCCTATTCATTGGTCTATGACATGGAAACAGTCCTTCCCATAGAAGTAGAAATGGAGTCCCTGAGAGTTTTGATAGACGCTCAGATGGACGAAGATCATTGGTTGCAAGACCGGTACCATCAATTATCCCTTATAGATGAAAAGAGGGCTACAATCATTTTCTACGGGCAGTTATATCAGCAAAGGATTGCTCGATCCTACAACAAGAAAGTTCGAATACGATAATTCAAAGAAAATGACTTGGTGCTGAAGAAAGTTTTAGCTAATCAAGACGAAGCCAATGGAAAGTTTGCCCCTAATTGGGAAGACCCTTTCATTGTCAAGGAGGTGTTGACGGGAGGAGCTATCAAATTACAAGAGATGGACGGGACCGAATTTCCCCAACTCATCAACTCAAACACCATAAAAAGGTACTATGTATGAAATGCATGTATACCCGTATCCTGGTCCTGCAAGTCAAGTCTGGTTTGGTTTTTCACTAGAAAGCCGGAACTACGAATGACATGATCTCCCTCCACCCGGGAGTATGTAGGCAGCCATTTTTGTTGCGGTCAAACTATTGAAAAAAAACTCATCAAACCAAATTCAAAACACAAGACAAATACTTTTCAAGCCTTTCTCACACAAAAAAATTAAACTACGAATGACCTAATCTCCCTAAACCCGGGAGTACGTAGGCAGCCATTTACAGTGCGTTTTGACCTTCAAAAAACAAAAAATTAATAAAAACATGTTTCAAGACACTAAAACCATATGAAACCTAAAAACTATCAAGCCTCCTTGGTCAGCAGGCCTGTCCGAGATACTCTCTGACATCTCACTTTCAGTGCATCAAGGAGAAGCTCAAGATATATCAACGACAACAAGTCATAAAAGAAGTGGTAATCGTTCAGCAATGAAAATACATATCCAAACAGGGAAGTGAATAAAAATATATTTCTCTGATATATAATACTGTTTGATATATACATTGTGTCATGTACATGACAAAAATAGCTGATCTAATATGTGCCGGAAAAATAAAGCTAGTTTATGGACCAATGGATAAGCGGGCCAACAGTGCCAACATGGCATCTCTCTCTGAAGATGGAGGAGCAGCTACAATTGCAATACCCTCAGCCTGCATACAGGTCAAAACATCCATAGTCATCTGCAGTGTGGCACTGTGATCATCAATGTATGCATTCATCTCGATAACCAAACCATGAGTATAAGATCGGAGAGCAGTACTGTTAGCAATATGGAAATCCCTAGAAGTTATAGCCTCGCTACTCCTCACAAAAGGAGCATCCCTGGCAATTAAAACCTCCTAAATCTCCTCAAAGGCTGCATCTCTGGCAGATCAAATCTCATCCCTCTCCGCAAAAGCTGCGTCTTTGGTGATCAAAGTCTCCTCAATATCGACAAAAGCAGCGTCGCGAGAATATCGGGCCTCATCTCTCTCAATCAATGTCATATCCTGAGTGGCTCGAGCCGCATCCCTCTTAGTAGAAGCTATGTCTCTGCCAAACATGGTAGTCAACATCAGCGCTCTAGCCTGGTCTCTCTCAAAAGTCATCCTAGATAGTGAGTCTGCCAAAGCTAGATCTGTCCCTACAGGAATGATTGGTGGGTCACTAACTAATGCTGCTGTCAGACCCATGAACAACTCATCCTCACTAGGAGACTCAGGATCCTCTATAGGCTCCTCTTCGTTTGAGTCCACTATCGGAGCTGACTAAATAAATGCAGCTAATGCGATATCTGCCTCCAACCACGCTGAGTACTCTGAAGAATGATTCGGATGGCTACTGTAGAAATTAGCTCTCTCCCTGTGAGTCCAACACTCATGCACTCAGATCAAATTAGCAGATGATATAGACGAAGCTAACATCCTCTGATTAACAGCCCCCTTGAACGGATGCTGGCTCTAAAACTGATCAAACTGGCCCATAACAGCCAGAGGATGGTAAGTAGTCATTCCCCTCAGCCCCGCTAGGGGCAAATAGTCCATGCCAGATGAGTGGATGATGAAGCTATAGCAGGAGACTAGCCTTGAGCAGGGTAGAATCGAGAATGAATGCCCAATGTCAAACAGAAATGCTGACCATAACCCCGCATTTGAGCACTCTACGGGATGGAAGGAGTAAGATGTGGCTGCCTCACGGGTGAAGCAATACCCCTGGGGTCAAAAAAAATCCAATCGGTCATAGATGAGACATGAGCCATACATACAATAAGACCGAACTGCTTCTAAAACTCTGGGTGGGTACTGTAGTGGGTGGCTGCTCTCAGCGTCTCGGCCAATATCATCGATATGATGGTGCTACCCTGCCTAAGGGCCCAAATCACAACTATCAATCCTACATCCAAATGGTCCAAGCGTAGCGGCATATAGACACAAGCTACGATGCACATCAGCAAAACGTCTATCCTGGCCAAACGCCACGCCTCTGCCGATACAATAAAATCCTCGAAATATAGATCGTAACTGTTAAGCTCACCAAACTGATCGATCAAAAAGTCGATGGAGATCACATGTCCAAAGATGATCTCATCCATAACTACGCTCTGGCGAAGACCTGGAATCCGTATAAACGGTCTCCTCATATTGCTGATCGCTGTACGAGCGCAGGGCACCTCTAAAGCTAAGAGAGTAAACCGCTGGTACTCCTCAAGGGTCGGAGTTAGCTCATAATGCCCAAAACAAAAGACCTGTCTGTCGGGTATCCAACAGGATAAAATACCATCTATGAACTCGTATGGCACCTAAAAGTCTACTAGGGCCACCAAATGCCCCAACATCTGATCCACTGTCCGTCTGGCTAGGAAGGGCAGGCTGTCGTACCACGATCTCAAGGATGATGCCACCACAGATGGTGGTAAGTGCTCAATCCGACTGATGGTGGACGACGACATCTGTATCACCGTATCACAAGAATCCATGGGTCAAATCTAAACTCATCTGTCTAAATGCATACACATGACATAATACATGCATAATGACAATATTAAACATGATGCAATAGAAAGGAAATATCATGCATATCTATAATAAACTATCTACTGCAAGTATCATCCCTGTCTGATAATATAAAACAAAATAAAAAGTACAAGAATATGGGGCTCCAACACCCAATTGCTAATAGTGGTCTATCAAAATGGGGCACAACCGCCCAAACAGCCAAAATAGTGTTCGACCAAAAGATATAGTTGCAATAGCTATCCAAAAAGATCCAAAATATCTACACTCAGGTGGTTAACCTGCTCCATCTCCTCCTTTGACACAAAGTCGCCGTCATCAGGCATATCTGGGCGGTACAAGGGAGGATCAGCCCCTGCAAAACTGCTAGAAAATAGACCTAAAGAGGGGCCCGCTCCTAAGCTTGAAGGTTCAAAAGAAGATGCCTCTGACGGGTCTCTGCCAAGATGCCTGATGAATAAATGAGCTTTCTCCAACTGCTGGGTCAGCCATATGAACTGGTCCAAATGAGTCGGCTCCTTGAGGCAAGCTATCCAGTCTGTCATCATCACAGACCCAGGCACCATGTCTACCATAAACTAGGTAGCACGAGTCTGAGTTCTAATCTTGTGAGGGCTGCACCAACTGCTAAATGCCTCCTGGCTGTAAGGGCCCTCTGATATAGCAAAGCCGTCTATGCCCTCTATAGGGATATCTGTCAGTGGCTGAACCAATGGACAATGGTGCCAAGCAGGAGGAACAATGGGAATGCGGATCTGCCCTATAATACTCATGATAGCACGCTTTCCTAAATAGAGCTTCCAGCCTCCCTCTATCAACAACGGGACTCTACGGGTCGACAATGCAAACTCCCGACCAGTGGGGAAGCCTCCCTCAAATCCAACAGTCAAAAACTTGGAGGTATATGGGATCCACGAGATCACTCCGACCGTCAAAAGCTCCAACTACAGGCGGGAGTGAGTAAAGCCCTCAACAACAGGGACCTCTATCAGAGTGGAGTGATGCCAATGTCGTCCCCGAGGATAGGTCTCAAGACCTAAAGTAGTGGCGGGCCATAGGCAAGGAAGCCTCTCATACGCCCAGAACTGGCCATATAAATATCAAAAGTCCTCAGTGACCAAGACTGACAAATGTAAATATAGAAATCAAAAAGGTACAAGAAAGATGTACTCACCAACAGAAATGGGTAGAACCATAACCAAGCCTCTGTCAAACCCTTTGAAAGCATGCGCATGCCCTGAAGAAAATAGGCAAAGGTGTAGGAACCCTAATCAAAGTCACTGAGGTGCTCTACATGTTGGGTAGCACTGACCAGGGCGAACGACACAGTCGATGAGTTGTCCGCCATAAAATAACCCCTGATGATCACCAGAAATAATCACCTCAAGATGCGATCCCTAACCCTCTGATCATCAGGCAGAGGCTCAAGTAAAGCCCCACTCTAGGCATCTATGCTCAAGGGACTCGATCGGACAGTCCGACCCTTGATCGACGTTGCAGGAACTCCCAACAGGGACCGAACGGCAGCGGGTGTGATGTCAGGCACGACCGGCATGGCTCACCCTTAAACTTGATGCTGGTGATGAACCTCTAGTCCATAGGGGTCATCATCACCTCACAGTCCAATAAATGAAGGGACTGAGTGTGGTGGAACCAGTGCTAAGACAAAGCCCTTATATACGCCCCAGGGGCACCGGTAGGGAAAAATAGAGAAAAAGGCCTGAAACCCCCAGTCGTCAACAATATCCCTATAGTCCTGGTGTAAAGTATGAAACAGGGAGTGCACGTTGAACTAGCTCCCTCGAGGCTGTGTGAAGCCGGGAACCTATATCAAAAGCCAATCCATGTCAAAAATCTGTGCCCCGAGAATGGTAAAAGAAAAAAACAGAAACCAGAAAGAAAAAACTTCAAGTCACCTCATTGGCGTGAAAAAATCTCGATGGATGACGACTCAAGTCTCCCAACAACTCCTGGGTCAGCACAACAATGCCAGGAAGCTCCGCATATGGGGCCTGAGCCGGGGCAGGAGTAGAAAAAGGAGCCTGCTCATCATCAATATCAATCAGCTTCTCATCCTGTGCTGGACGAATCACCGACTCTGCTAATCTGCGAGGCGGTCGAGCTGGATGGGGCTAAGGAACATCAAAAACTCGCCTCCGTCTAATGCCTGAAATTACTTTACTAGCACAGCCGGGTCTGCCTCGGTCCATCACCTGGACAAAGTCTTCAAATCACTTTAAAAAGGGTGTGGTAAGCCTAAAACCTGTGGCTTATTAATTTAAATCAGAATTTTATGCATTTCTACTTCTTAAAACATGCATGGGTCAGTTAAAAATCCATAGTATAGTCAAAATTGCATGTTTTTCATAAGCTAAACCCTAAAAACATGCACGGGTCAGTAAAAAATCTCCATTAGAGTCAAAATTGTATGCTTGGGTTTTTGAATTTTTTTTGCTAGAGTCTCCTTTGTAAAATGGACTGTCCGTATGCACGCAGGCATGTCTAGGTGGCCATTCAGTAGCACACCTTCTCAAAAATAGGAACAGTTCATATTTATGAAATAAAATCAAAAGTAAACCTCATATGGTAGCCAAATTAGTATGGACATTTTTAGTTAAAAATCCAGGCTCGCTAGGCCTCAAAAAGGATGAGTAAACTGATCAAAAAGAGCAAAATATGACTGTCTCAGAATCTAAATTTTCTTACATCAAAACGTGTATTACCGTAAAATATGCATACATATGAAGTCAGAAAATTTTTAGCAGGTCATATAGGCATACATTTTTCATACATTGCGTCTAAAAGCACCCTACGTGGTTTACATGCGTTTAACGGTCAAAACTTGCAAAAACAGGACGTAAATCGTTACCTGCGATGCGCTGAATGCGTAGGAACTGACAGAATCTAAAAAAGGCTGCCTGAACTCCGTAGATCTAAAAAAGAAAATCGAATTCCGTTTAAAACTTGAAATGAAACTGATTTCAAATGTATTCTCGCAGTAAATATAAAGCCACAGGTAGAAGCGGGCCCACCTACGGCTGCTGTACCTCTACCTATGGCTCCCTAAGGTGGGCCCCACTCCCTTAGGCTCGGTTCAGTTTGAGTTAAAATTGAGTTAATATGAGCAGCCAAGTCAAATCTGAAGAAAAATTGCTACACGATTGAGCGGTTTGTCCTAAAATCTTGTATTGAAGCAGCTGAATCCTGACAGAAATGGGAACTTCCTGAAAGCCATTGTTATTCATCCCAAAGCAATGTTCGGGGACCAATGATGAAGAATACTAAAAAAGTACCAAAAATTTACGCAAAAGTACCTAAAACTGCCAGTTTCGAAGCATCGGGTACAGACCGGTGATAGTTTAGCCTTTGGCTCAACCCCAGCGAAGCGTCGCGTACAGAACGGTGATAGTTCAGCTGTTATCTCAACCCCAACGAAGCATCGGGTACAGATCGGTGACAGTTCAGCCGTTGGCTCAACCCCAGCGAAGGACGGGTACAGAACAGTGATAGTTCAGTCGTTGGCTCAACCATACCGAAGAGTCGAGTACAGACCGGTGACAGTTCAGCAGTTGGCTCAACCCCATCGAAGCATCGGGTACAGAGTGGTGACAGTTCAGTCATTTGCTCAACCCTAGCAAAGCGTCGGGTATAGACCGGTGACAGCTCAGTCGTTGGCTCAACCCCAGCGAAGCGTCGGGTACAGACCGGTGACAGTTCATCCGTTGGCTCAACCCCAGCGAATTATCGGGTACAGATCGGTGACAATTCAGCCGTTGGCTCAACCCCGGCGAAGCGTCGGGTACAGACCTAGACAGTTTAGCAGTTGGCATAAACCAAGCGAAGCATCGGGTATAGACTGGTGACATTTCAGCCATTAGCATAAACCCAGTGAAGCATCGGGTACAGACCGGTGACATCTCAGCTGTTAGCTTAACCCCAGCAAAGCATCGGGTACAGACCGGTGACAGCTCAGTCGTTGGCTCAACCCCAACAAAGCATCGGGTATTGACCGGTGACAATTCAACCGTTGGCTCAACCCCAGCGAAGCGTCAGGTACAGACCGATGACAGTTTGTCTCAACCCCAGCGAAGCGTCGGGTACAGACCGATGATAGTTCAGACGTTGGCTCAACCCCAACAAAGCATCGAAAGGGATCCGGTGACAGAAGCAATATAATAATCCAACCCCGATGATGGAATCTGTTATACATATCCTCAAAGGGAGCACCGAGAAGGATTGGTGATTCAAAATCCCTGTCGCCAACTACCGGTATAAATTATCGGCATGATAAGCATCAGAAACACCCACTGAGGTAAATCTATAAAAAAGATATATCCCCAGCAGATGGCCTTCAGAAATATACAACGATAACAACTGAGAGGAAATATGCTCCAACGAAGAATATCGACGAATGAGGGAAAATCTTTGGTCTCAAACCAAGAAATTCACCTAAGCTATTATGAGTAATGTCATCCCCAACAGAAACTGATGAAAATAGTTCACAGTAGCCTATTAGTGACATCCCCAGCAGAACAAGACAGTAGCCTAACCCTGATAACTTGTCAGTGGTTATCCTACCAGTACTCGTCGGACAATGCCGCCGCAATACGTTATCCCCAACAGAAACTAACGTAATCAAACAAGCGATAAAACCTAACCCCTCGAAGGTATATGACATTCATAACATATCATGCCATGCATTGCCTACCCTTTGCATGTGAATTTCCCGTGTCTACTAATCTTTATCCTATTCATTTCATTACATTGCATGAACATGATAAAAAGGGGCATTTGTAGACACTCAAAAATTTATTTCCCTATTATTAACACTGTAGGAGGGCAAAATTGTCATAAACTCAACCCTGGTCTCAATACCGGGCCATCAAACCAACCCTGATCTCAATACTAGGCCATCAAATCAACCCCGATCTCAATATCGAGTCATCAACTGAACCCCGATCTCAATACTGGGCCATTAAATTAACCCCGGTCTCAATACCGGGCCATCAAACCAACCCCGGTCTCAAAATCGGGTCATCAACTCAACCCCGGTCTCAATATTGGGCCATCAAATCAACCTCGGTCTCAATATCGGGCCATCAAACCAACTTTGGTCTCAATATCGGGCCATCAAATCAACCCTGTTCTCAATATTGGGTCATCAACTCAACCCCGGTCTCAATACCGGGCCATTAAATCAACCCTGATCTCAATACCGGGCCATCAAACCAACCCCGGTCTTAATACCGGGCCATCAAATACACCCCGATCTCAATATCGGGTCATCAACTCAACCCCGATCTTAATACCAGGCCATTAAATCAACCTCAGTCTCAATACTGGGTCATCAACTCAACCACGGTCTCAATACTGGGCCGTTAAATCAACCCCGGTCTCAATACCGGGTCAGCAATTTAACCCCGATTTCAACCTGAAAGGTACAAATCAGCCCCGGTCTCAACCCGAGAGGTATAGATCAGCCCCTATCTCAACTTGAGAGGTACAGGTCAGCCTCTGTCTCAACCCGGGAGGTACAGCTCAGCCTCGGTCTCAACCCAAGAGGTACAGATCAGCCCCGATCTTAACCCGGGAGGTACAGATCAGCCCCGGTCTCAACCCGGGAGGTACATGTTAGCACCGGTCTCAACTCAGGAGGTACAGGTCAGCCTCAGTCTCAACTTGAGAGGTACAAATCAGCCCAGGTCTCAACCCGGGAGGTACATATCAGCCCCGGTCTCAACCCGGGAGGTACAGGTCAGTCTCGGTCTCGACCCGGGACGTGCAGGTCATCCCTGGTCTCAACCCGGGAGGTCAGGTCAACTTCAAAAACAATCCTGAAGCATCAAAACATCTCCAGAGAAAAACCAGGAGCGACCAAGTCAGCCTCAGAGACAACACTGAGGACAAACAGACTCGAATGAGATCCAATCCTTGGAAACAACCACAGGAAGTCAACCGAAGGCCATGCCAACATTGAAGGCAACCCCGGGAGGGGAAAAATGGCCATTTATCAACTCTAAGACGATTCGGTCAAACTTAAGCCGAATTGCTGCCACCAAGGTCAAAACGAACCATAACAATGATCCCGAGCGCAAACAACGTAAGACAGCTCAACGGACAAACTGTGAGAAATCAAAGACTTGGTTATGAACTTTTTGGACCTATAAAATGTTTTATCCCATGTTATTGTGACACTCTCGGCGAGGGCTTTTCAGAAAGGTATAGCACGCCTCAAACGGACGTTCCCAACAATAGTTAGAAAGTTTCGAATCAGACCTCGCGTTGCTCAGAGTGCACGTACTTTTAGATGATGAAACCCACCACAGGGACCATGACACATCGAGCCTCACCTCTACATGCGGTAGAAGCAGGTAGAGTGGAGGCTCCTGGGTCTATATATGTGTGGTGACCCCCAACTCATTTGAAAAAAGAAAAACGCTCTGAACCCCTGTCCGTTTGGTTTTCCAGCCATTTTCTTATCTTTCAAACCCAATTTTTTTTACTATAACATGTAGATATACCATATACTACCACATATCAGAAAATAACCGGTAGATTTGGACATTTAAAGCCTACAATTTGGCAAAAAGCCCGTGTAGCAGTCCATTGTAAGTATTTTTACGATCAGAAAGTTATTATTACTTCTTCGCACTTTTATACACTTGCATATCAAGTTTCTCTTTCTATATATATATATATATATTTATATATATATATATATATATATATATATATTTACATTACAGTTCAGATTGGATCATTCTGTGGCCCTTTTACTATTTTTGGTACCAATTACCATTACTGGGTTATCTTCCCAGTCCTGGTTTGACTACTTTTTTGTCTAATATATATATATATATATATATATACTTTTAATCTTGGTCTCGGAGTGAAAATCCACCGCCCTTTTTACGCTTATATATATATATATATTTCAATTCTGTCAAAGCCTGGATCATTTCATGGCTATTTAAAGCTTATATATATATATATATATATTTCAATTTCAGTCCGGGCACCGGCGTAAAAACCCATCGCCCTTTACAGCTTTCGTATATATAATTATATTTATATTGCTTTGCTCATTTTTATTAAATTGTTGCTTTAAATATTTATTTGATATGAATCGACACTGACATTTCTACTAGCAAACTAGATTTCTTTAAATCTCGCCAACTCTAGCTTTCAAATGGTTCAAAATAGGTCCAGACGGAACAGGAAAGCTATAATGGTTGAGATTTATTTAAATCTAGCATTTTTCTAGTTTCAGTTATAAAAGCTACCTCGCGACCCTTAGATCGCTATCTAGTGGGAACGAGATGCTTCGCCCAGGTGCGAACCAGGATTTACTGATGAATCCTTGGTTCTGGCGATATTCGGATATATATCTTTTTCTGTACAAATTTAAGCTGTGCAGGTTTATTGGCCTCCCTATGTGAGCCTGGGAATCGTGGGATTCATGATCAAACTGATCAGAATCTGATTCCCATGATGGACAAACTCCACTTTACAAATGTATCCTGCCAGTTTTTCTGTAAAAATGTACTTACAAAAGACCTTAAAATGGTTATCCGGATTTAAGGTGTCAACATAGTAAAAATATGGTTTCTCATGTCAGAGTCCCTCTGATGGTTGTCATGCCCATGAGAAGACCAACACTTGTATATATGTTGTGGTCGAGGATGCTTCGCAGCCCGACAATCACCATTCAAATTGAGCCTTATGACTGAAAAGATAAAACTGAAGTATCGATATGCTTCAATTTCTATGTTAGCGTAAGGGTTTGAAAACCTTCTTTCAAAACATCATTCAATAATCTTTTCAAAAAAAAGAAGCTTTTACAAATCAAATCAAACACTTTTGCAAATCAAATCAAAGATTTTTTGCAAATCAAATCAAACCCTTCGTATTTAGGTTCAACGATTCATAATCATACTTCCAATCAAAACATAGGCCCAATTTTCTTTCAGCAGTCACACACGCTACTTTCAAATAAAGCACTTAGGCGCAATTAACTACAATACACACACACACCCACAATGATTAGGGAAATTGAAAAGACGCGATAACCGTATTTCACGGAAGTCGGAGGGTGCCTAACACCTTCCTCCCGCTTAATAAAGCCCCCGAACTCAATGAATCTCGATTTCCAAGACCAATTGAATAGAGTCCAATAATTGCGCTATATTACAAAATCTTTCAAAACTCGATTGAGTTGGTACTGTAAGGACCGAGAATTTTATATGATTATATATGTAAATTTTTACGAATATTTTTTTTTTGAAAGTACTTGGACCATAAAAGTGAATATGTGAATTAAGCAAGATAGTTAATTTATTTATTTTAAGTTAACTAAGATGAATACTTAATCAATTTGATTACGGAAGAGTAAGATAAGTAACATTAAAAATTAACATCGCTTGAATGTTAACCTTGACTAGTAAATTAAAAAAATTTATAATCTTGGTAGACACTAGAAATTTAGCATTCTTGTTACTAACACTACAGGAGGGAAAAATCGTCTTTTATATTCCAGAGACAACCCGGGAAGTCCAGATCAAATCGAACCCCAGTGATAACCCCGGGAGATCAAATCACACTCCAGTGATAACCCCGGGAGATCAAATCAAAACCCCCGGCGATAACCCCGGGAAATCAAGCCAAACCCAGGCGACAGTCCCGGGAAATCAAATCAAACCACGACGACAACCTCGGGAGATCAAATCCAAATCCCGACGACAACCCTTGGAAATCAAATCAAACCCCGATGACAACCCCGAGAAATTAAATCAAACCCCAGCGACAACCCCGGGAGATCAAATCAAACCCCGGCGGCGAAAACCCTGGGAGATCAAATCCAATCCCTAGAGACAACCCTGTGATATCAAATTAACAATCGGAGATGACCTTGAGGAATAACAGAGTCGGCTGGTATCAAACCTCGGAGATAACGCCGAGAAACAGTTAAAAGCTTTGTCAGTCTTGGAGACAGCCCCCAGAAGGGCAAAATGGTCATTTCTCCAACACAACAACAAATCAAGTCAAATCAAGTTAAATCATTGCCATCAAGTTTATACGGAACCATAACGTCAATCCCGAGTAAAAAATAGCACAAGACAGCTCAACTGCCGGACTGTGATGACTCGAAGATCTGGCTACTAACCCATCTTCCCCGGATTTAGAAGTGGTCAAATCCCATGTCATTGTTAGCTCTCAGAAAGGGATTTTCGGAAAGGTATAGCACGCTTCCATCGAATTCCCGGATTGAAAGTTATGAAGGTTTTAAGTAGACAACGCGTTAGTCGGAGTGCACTTACTTCGAGATGATGGGACCCATATGACCGGGGCCACCCGGGTTAGCCGCAGGTAGACTTGCGTGTGACACCCCCAAAATAGGTCCACACAACCCATTCCGAGTCACCAAATATATGGTACATAATCCAAATACAAATCTTCCTATTCCAACTATTAAACTGTCGTGCAAAATACGACCACACAAACTGTGAGCTTCAATATAGATATTATGTCGTATATAATACAAAAATAACAACGCTCAAATTAAGTCCTCATTACAATTATTATAACACTATTTTACAGAATAGCGAGGACTACTATAGTACTATCTCGAACCATCACTCCATTCCCAGACTAGTCCCAGCTATATTCTCATTTCCTGAAGAGAACAATAAAAGAAAAGGGTGAGCTCAACTAGCCTAGTAAAGAATATTATGACTAAGATAATGAAGAATAAATTATTGTTATCCTTCAATAAATCAGATAAAATATTATGGACAATAAGTTATAGATTAACAACTGCAGCGAAAATAATAATCCATTAGAAGAGTTAAGTAGAGAATGATGTCTACTATCTTCTACGAGTTAGAGGTCCATCACAAATATTTTATCCTTGTAACACCAATCAATAATCAACGAATTATCTAGGCACTACGGGCGAAAGATATTCGTTTGTATCACCAGTGGTCATGATCATGCCAAACACCTGTCCATCTTTGCACTACGAGCCAAATATATTCATCAATCAACAGTTCATATGTGCACTATGAGCCAAAGATAACTTTCACCATAATTTAAGTCTCAGGATTATGACAATGATATAAAGAATGAATTAAGTGAGATCAATGATAAATATTAGAGATTTATAATTCAATTTATCTAGAGTTCAAGAATGTCCAAATTGTCAACATGAAGATTAAAACACGGATTCAATTTCAAGAATAAGATTCATAAAGGATAACTTGGACAAAGAAAATGAAATTAAATTCCGTTGTGAATAATAGTCATGAATAGTATTGTATGAATAGTACTCATAAATAATACCATATGAATAGTACCTATGAATAGTATTGTATGAATAGTACCTCGACATGAAAAGATTAAAATTTAATAAAAAAAAGTTCAGACCAATAGTTTAGTGAAATGATATTAGATGAAGAGCAAACCTTAATGAATTTATAATCATTTTAGGAATTATAGAAGCAATACTTACCATAGTAAGTTTAAATTTAAGAATATGAAATGAAATAATATCACTTACATAATATGGAGTATGAAAGAAAATGATATCCCTTACGAGTATTGAAATAAAATAATATCCTTTACCTTAGTAGAAAACTAGATTTGACTGGTATAACGAATATAATCATGAGAAAATCTTGCACTATAAGCTACACTCAAAGTGTTCTTATACTCAAAAAAAATACTCACAATATTGCAGTAGAAACACTTGTATTTTTTGGTGTCTTAGGATGAAGGGGTAACCTCCCTTTTATAGTGCAATCCGGTGGAAAGAAATATGCAAACCTGCCTAATTCTCTGCCTAACTGTCCTTTTTTCCTTCTCTGCCTAACTTTTCTTTTTTTTTCTTCTTGCCTAACTTTCAATTCCTTATAGGTGAGGCCCACAAATGGAAACAAATGAATGTATTGCAAGAGAAAACCTCCGCCCACCAACTTGGAAAAAAAAAGAATACAAAGCAAACCTTATCACCTCCACTCACAAATTCACTTGCCTGCAAATCATATATTATAATAATTTTACTAATTAAATAATTAAAATTATACTATTATATCATCACATTATATTATTATAATAAAATATTATAATAATATATTTGAATGAATATTTTATCGTAGAAGATAATTATGGTTTTATAGAAAAATATGTCAAACTTTCAACAAATGTCTCATGCTAAAATTCCTCCATTTGTGAAAAAAATTGGACAAATATCCACCACATAATAATTATTCACAATTAATATTATAAGCTCACAATATTGTCAACCAGATCGTTCATAGGAAAGATGGGGCTTTCCGATAAGGATTTATCCTTAATTGCACCCAATTATATAACCTAACTTTTTTCTTGACAGAACTTTCTAGACATTGCCAATAATGCTATCTAATAATATCATTTAAATAATATGAGTTACTATGTTGTGACAATTATTGATTTAATAATATAAAATATTATGCAAATGTTACTGTAAATATTATTGAATCAATAATTGAGATATTATGCAACAACTACTGTGGCAATTTTTGACTACTGAGTGACTTCTTATGTAAGAATTAATAATCAAAGATATTGTGCAATAACGTGTGTTACTGTGCAACAATGCGTATTACTGTGCTTTTATCACCGAGTATTTCAACAGTTAACGGTAAAAGTTCCGCCGTCAATTTTTAGAAAGCTTATTTTTATCATTTTCTTCATCCGACAGTTTTTCGTTATGGGGTCCACCAATGATTGAGCCGTCGTACGAATATTTCCCGATAAAAAGAATATTTCTTGACCAAACGAATATTTTATGACAACTTGCTTACTTTGTAAATTTGCACATATCACCCATAACTATCACATTTATCAAATCAGCACCTTACTATTTAAAATAATATATAGATGAAATTAAATTTTATTCATAAAAAGTTGGGGTCTTACAACCTCTCCTCCTTATGAATTATTTTCCTCGAAATAGACGTACGTACCTAGTATTTCGAAGAGGTGAGGATACCTTGCTTTCATTTCAGATTCTAACTCCCAGGTCATATCCTCAATATCTTGGTTTCTCCATAAAACTTTGACTTGAGGTATTACCTTTGAGCGTAGAATATGTTCCTTCTTATTCAAGATCTTGACATGTACCTCCTCATACGTTAAATCTTCGACTATCTCGTATAGTTCTAATTCAATAATGTGGTTTGGGTCTTTCACATATTTACGTAGCATGGATATGTGAAAACGTTATGAACACGAGACATGCTTGGCGGTGTAGCACCCCCAAATTTGAGTACTTCATTTCTACAGGATTTGGTGTTCACTATCCAAATATAACATATCTATCTATCTATAATAAATGCAATCTCAGGGATTAAATAGAAATCCTCCCCTTAAGGGGTTACATCATCTGAATAAATAAAATCCCAGGTTGAACTAACCTTAAACATCAATGCGGAAATGTAAACAAATAAATAAGTCTTAACAACAAAACATCCATAATTAAAACAACAAGTCTTCATTACTTGTTAGCTTTGCCCTTGCCTTTGCTAGTGGAAGGCATGTCAGTCCTTTCAATCTTAACTGCAATGTTATTATGCAAGAGTGAGCACGATTGCCCACAAGTATAATTTTATATAATAGTAATAATAACATGCGAGTAAATCAAAGAGTTATGAATAATAGAAAGCTCAGCTTTTGAATCAAGAAATGAATACAAGAATCAAAAGTACATCTGAGGGTCATAAGACCAAGAACTATATCCCAGGTTGTCAAGTATTTTTATTTTAAACCTTTAACAGTCGTAAGACTATATGGACTCTACTGCCCGTACTTAGGGGATCAGCCCTTAGTACCATGAATGTGCACATCATCTCAATGCTAACGCGTACATAATCCCCTATAAAGGGGTATTCATCTTAGTTTGACATCAGAGTCTGCACCAAAGGAAGTTTGGTTTGGATAAGCTCAATAACTATTCTAGAATTTAGAACGTTCATCAACTATGGACTAGTCGAATCAATAAAGGTTCGCTAGTTTTACAAGGTTCAACAATAAACTGGTAATCAAATCAAATAAAGAATCTCAAGGGTATACAATGGAATAAGTATTGTATAACCGAAGTATTGCTTGAAAAGAAATATACCTCTCATATGGAATCTTGAACTTGACTAAATAAGAATAAGAACTTGCTTGATATAGAAACATAAGTTTAGGACTTGCTCAATGAATAATTTTGAGTTTAGAAACTTGCTCAATATAAAGAGTATAGTTAGAAAACTTGCCTCTTGCACAAGCTACAATTATAATAATTCACGTTCCTCAATTAACCCTACATATCATTACATTCACATTACAAATTATTTCTAAGTCTGAATATACTCATCAAATCACAAACATTGGTTCTTGAACACGTTACAAGACTTTTCGAATAACGAGTTTACATAACGTATTAATATATCAATTAATCACATAAAACAAGTTCATAATTTATTTTAACATCTCAATATATGCTTAACATGTCATCATGTTTATTACATTAGTTTTTAAAACACATTTCTGAACTTTGAACACTTAAATAAACTTCACTAGGTCATACTGCTGGCCGGCGCTGCAGTGCCCCGTTTGTACTGGGAACCGGCACTGCAACGCTGAGCCCACGTCATCCAAGTCGTTGGCCTGGCGCTGCAGCGCTGGGTTCCTTCATAGAACCGGCGCTGCAGCTCCATGCCTACGTCAGTTAAGTCTTTGACTTGGGGCTGCAGCGCTGGGTTCCTTCTCAGAACCGGCATTGCTGCGCTATGACTACGTTAGCCACTACTTGCTTGGGGCTGCAGCGCCCGGTTTCTTCATAAAATCAACGCTGCGGCTCCGAGTCGCAGTATGGTCCGACAGTTTGCGAATAACACAGAGAAAAGCCAAAAAATGCCAAATGAAGCTCAGATAACAAATTTTAACATTACCCATGAGTTATAAACTTAACAGAAACATCATATAACGTTTCTAACATGCTTTTAACCATTTAGATCATATAATCACTCAAATTAGAACACATGGATTTCCATATTTTTGATATTTTGTAAAGTTTCATCAAAATTATGAAATTCTTTATTACAGATTCGTTATAACTCTGAATCTGTCCGTTTAAAATTCGTTCTCTTCGTTTTAACATGCATAATCATAATAAACCATCAATTTAAAGTTTAGTAAACAATTAAGGCATGATATTTTGTACATTAGGGCCATATTCATACTTTAACATTATGTAACTTTCAAATCTCTAATTTTAACATGATTACATGAATTCGATTGTTCTAAAGCATTAATAAATGATATAGAACATGTTATAACAACTATTAACACATTATAATCATATCTCAAGCATTCATAAAAAAAATTCATTTACAGAGAACTTAAAATATGCTTTAATAGAGAAAACATAATGACGAAATTATAAAACTTGGGATGAAGAATCATACCCTTGCTAACTCTGTTTGATTAGATGATATAACTTTAGAATCTACAACTCTTCTCCTTCAACTCACAATTTCTCTCTCAAATTTCTCTCTAACCTTTCTCTGATATGAATATATGAACTCTAACTTAACGGATATAATATACGTATATAATATAACTGGTATAGATAATGGTGTCAGTTAATTCCATAATGGTTTTAACTGACACCCAATATCTTAAGGGCATGTTTGGTTTGCCACCAAAAGCTTACTCCTTTCCCATTATTTTCATTAAATGTTTATTACATAGTTTATTTGTCACACCTTAATAAATCAAATAATATCACTTAAATTCAATTAAATAAATTATAATATTACACATTAAATCATATCATCACATAATTAAAAGTCTTATTTAATAATTATGTCAAATTATTAAATATCTAATTAATAATTAAATTAATTAGAATAACATTATAATGATTAAATAATTCCTTTAATTAAATAAACTCAATTAAATTCAAACTTTGACCAATAAAAATTCTCCACATTAATTTAATTAATGTAACACATATAATTAAATTAATCTACCACAATTCCATCAAATAATTATTGAACTCAATAAATAAATAATCAAAAATATTTATTTAATTTAATAAATATTCAAATTAAATTACAAAATTCTCATTTGTCACATCTTTCCTCTCTGAAAAGGATTCTGTCCTCAGAATCACGGTTCAATTAAATTTGTCCCGTTACATTCTACCCCCTTTAAAAAGATTTTGTCCCAAAATCACTTACACATGGATTAAGCAAATAAGTGTGAGTAAGTTTTCATCATATGTTCTTCGAGTTCCCACGTAGCTTCTTCAGCGTTGTGGTTCCTCCAGTTACCTTAACAAAAGGTATCACTTTATTTTTGAGAACTTGCTCTTTCTTGTCAACAATCTGAACATGAAATTCTTTATAGGATATGTCTTTCTCAAATTGCAGGGGTTCATAATCAATAACGTGTTTGTAATCGGGTTTATACGATAGTAAGACTGAAATATGAAAGACGTTGTGGATGTGCTCTAACGCTGGAGGTAAGGCTACCTCATAAGCAACTTCTCTAATTCTTCGCAGCACCTCAAAGGGTCCAATGAACCTCGGGCTCAATTTCCCCTTCCTGTTGAATCTGATCTTTCCCTTCCAGGGAGAGACTTTCAAGAAAACAAAGCTACCCGATTCAAATTCTATATTCTTGCAGTGTGGATCAACGTATTTCTTCTACCTATCTTGAGCAGCTACCAATCTTTTTCGGATCACCTTGACGATCTCGGCTGTCTGTTGTACTAATTCTGATCCTAGCAATTGTCTTTCGCCAACTTCATCCCAATATAATGGAGTTCTGCACTTTCTATCGTACAATGCTTTGTAAGGAGGCATGCCCAGTACTTGCTTGGTAACAATTGTTGTAATCAAATTGCACTAACGGTAGGTGATCATCTCAATTTTCTAAGAAATCCATGATGTATGCTCTCAACATATCCTCTAATGTCTAAATCATTCTTTCACTCTACCCGTCGGTCTGAGGGTGATATGTTGTACTCATCCTTAACTGCGTTTCCATGAATTCTTGTAGTCGCTTCCAAAAGTTTGATGTGAAGCACTGATCACGATCGGAAATAATCGACACTGGAACTCCGTGCCTTGAAACAATCTCCTTCACATACAGCTTTGCCAATTGATCTAGGGTGAATCTGATCTTAATCGATAAAAATTACGCTGATTTAGTCAGACGATCCATGATAACCTAGACCGTGTCAAAACCCTTCTGAGTCGTCGAAAGACCTACTACGAAATCCATGCTCCCATTTCAATTCTAGGATCTCTAGTGGTTGTAGCAACCCACTCGGCCTCTGATGTTCTGCTTTTACTTTCTGACAAGTCAAACACTTGGCCACACAATCTGCAATGTCTTATTTCATATTCGGCCACCAAAAATGTTGTTGGAGATCCTGGTACATCTTTGTAATCCCTGGGTGAATGGAATACTGTGAACTGTGAGCCTCGCTCAAAATTTCTTCCTTAATCTCTAGCACTGGTGGTACCCAAACTCTGGTCTCGAATATTAACAGACCTTCACTGTCCACCTTGAATTTCAGTTCATTTCTTTCTCATATCTTCTTCTTGATCTTCTCACATTCTTCATCTTGAAGTTGTGCTTCCTTAACCTTATCCAGTAAAGTTGTACCAGCTCTTAACCGGAACAGCTTCTCGTCAGACTACTTAGGATATCTCACCTCCAATTCAAGTTTCTCCATTGCTAAAATTAGTTCCTCCTAGGCAGTCAGAATCATTAATTTCTCTCGACCCTTTCTGCTTAAGGCATCGACAACCACATTTGCTTTACCCGGATGGTATAAGATCTCACAATCATAGTCCTTTATTAGTTCCAACCATCTCCTCTAGCGCATATTCAGATACTTTCGTGTAAAAATATATTTCAGACTCTTGTGGTCTGTATATATTTCACACTTCTCCCCATAGAGATAGTGTCTCCAGATCTTCAAAGCAAACATTACTACAGCAAATTCCAAATCATGGGTCTGATACCCCTTCTCATAATCCTTCAGTTGTCATGACGCATACGCAATGACCTTGCCATTTTGCATAAGCACATAACCTAGTCCTTTATACTACAAATCACTATATACCAAAAAATTTCCTGTGCTATCCAGAAGAGATAACACAGGTGCTGTACTCAACTTCTTTTTCAGCTCTTGGAATCTTTCTTCACACTTCTCCGTCCAATCGAATTTCACCGATTTCCTACTCAAATTTGTCAACGAAGATGTAATTTTGGGAAAGTCCTGAATAAACCTTCTGTAATAACCTGCTAATCCAAGAAAATTTCTCACTTTCGACGGTATCTTCGGCTGATCCCAGTTCATCACAACTTCAACCTTGGAGGGATCCACCGAAATTCTGTCCTTATCAATCACATGTCCAAGAAATTGCACCCACTCTATCAAGAATTCGCATTTCAAAAACTTGGCGTACAACTTCTCTCTTCTCAATGTTTCCAATGTCACCTTCAGATGCTCTATGTGTTCATCCTTGGTCTTCGAATACACCAAGATATCGTCGATGAACACCTCCACGAATTTGTCCAAAAATGTCTTAAACTCTCTGTTCATTAGGTTCATAAATACAGCAGGAGCATTCGTTAAACCAAATAACATCACCAAAAATTCGTAGTGACCATATCAAGTCCTGAACGTTGTCTTTGGAACATCCTCTGTCCTCACTTTCAACTGATGATATCCACTTATCAGGTCTATCTTCGAGAAGTATCTCGCACCCTTCAATTGGTCAAACAAGTCGTCAATCCTAGTCAATGGATACTTATTCTTAATTGTGATCTTGTTCATCTCCCTGTAATCAATGCAAAGCCTCATCATTCCATCCTTCTTCTTTACGAACAACACCGGTGTTCCCCATGACGATATACTCGGCTGAATATACTTCTTATCCAAAAGTTCTTGCAGCTGCACCATCAATTCTTTCATTTTTACCGGAGCCATACAATACGGAGCCTTTGATATTAGAGCAGTTCCTAGCGTCAAATCGATCACGAACTCTACTTCTCTATCTGGCGAAAGACTGGTAAATCAACCAGAAATACGTCCACGTCTCTCACGACTGGTCTCTCTTCTAACTTCAGGCTCTCTTTGCGACTATCGACTATATAGGCTAAATATCCTACACAACCTTGTCCCAATAACTTCTTAGCCTGCATCATTGTCAGACAACTCGCTTGTCTAGGTGACTTGCTGCCATTAAACACAACCTTTGACGGAGTCATAAGATTAATACAATTCTTTTGGCAATTAATTATCGCCCCATAATTGAATAGCCAATCCATCCCCAAAAAAACGTCGAATTCTCCAAGTCTAATCAGGATAAGATCTACGTTCATCACATTGCCCTTAATGTCCACCCTACAGTTCTTGTGTACAAACTTAACAGGAATTAGTTCCCTATTCACAATCTCTATGTTCATAGGGTAGTCTAATTACCTTAGGCAATTCTAGGTTCTTAGCAAAGTTATCGGATATAAATGAGCAAGTAGCACCTGAATTAAATAATACATAAGTATTAACTTTATTGATTGGAATGATACCTGACACCACATCACGTGACTGCACAACATCCTGTACAACATCCTGCACAACATCCTGCACGTCATGTTGAAAGTCCTGGAAGTAGGTCGGTTGGTTGGTGTTGGTCCCAAAATAGTCAGAGCGTTGCCACCACTCCTTCCTCTGTTCCCACCTGCTTCTGCCCCTCCCGATACCTTCTTGGGGAAATCCTTGGCCAGATGGTCCTTTAACCCACATGTGAAGCATGAGCCCTTCTTAGGGTTAAGGAAGTTAGGTGCTATGTGGCCTTCCTGACCACAATTGTAGCAGACTCTTTTCCCTTTCATGCAAACCCCCAGGTGATTCTTCTCGCAGGTCGGACAAGCTTCTTATAGACACTCAATTTTTTTTTGCATTCATGGTACTAACCTTGCACCGTCAACCATAGCCCCGATCACCAATATCGGGATGTCAACTAAACTCCGGTCACCAATTTCGGGACAACCACAGCACCAATCACCAATATCGGGCCATCAGTTCAACCCCAGTCTCAATACCGGGCCATCAGTTCAACCCCAGTCTCAATATCGGGCCATCAGTTCAACCCCAATCTCAATACCGGTGTGACGCCCCCCAGAATAGGTCCATTCAACCCAACCCATTCTGAGTCGCCAAATACATGGTACAGAATTCAAATACAAACTTTATATCATACGGTCGTGCAAAATACGACCACACAACTGTGAGTGTCAATACAACTATGTAGAAAATATTAAGATTCAAACTAAGTCCTCATTACAATTATTATCACACTATTTATCAGAAATAGTGAGGACTACTACTGTTCTAACTCTGACCATCACTCTGTCCCCCGACTAGTCCTCGCGACATTCTCATTTCCTGAAGAGGACAACAGATGAAAAGGGTGAGCTCAACTAGCTCAGTAAAGAATATTATGACTAAGATAATAGAAAATAAATTATCGTTAGTCTTCAATAAATCAAATAAAATATAATGGACAACCAACTTCAGATCAATATTCGGAGCGAAAATAACAAATCATTAGAAGAGTTAAGCAGAGAATCAAGTCTACTATCTTCTATGATTTAAAAGTCCATCATCAATATTTTATCCCTGTAACATCAATCAATATACATCTCGAATCAAATATTCATCTTTGCACTACAGGCCAAAGATATTCATTTGTATCATCAGTGGTCATATTCATCTCAACACCTGTCATCTTTGCACTACAGGCCAAAGATATTCATCAGGTAATCATTCATCTTTGCTCTACAGGCCAAAGATATTCATCAAGTAATCATTCATCTTTGCTCTACAGGCCAAAGATATTCGGTTACATCACCTTTTAGGACTGTGAATGATGAAAAATATTTTAAAAAAAACGAATCCAGTGAGATAAAAGACAAAGATTAAGGATTCGTATTTTAGTATATCCAATTCAAAAGTACCTCGTAATAATCAATTATGGAGCAAAATTCAAGAATAGAGCTCAAAACTTGGATACAATCAAAGATAGTAACCTTAACAAGCAATTTGGACAAATAGAAGAAAATTTAATTTTTTCGTGAATAGTGCCGTATACGTGAATAGTGCCGTATACGTGAATAGTAACCCCGACAGAAAAAGTAAGAATTTCAACATAAAATTCATGACAATATTTCTGTATAATGATATTGAAAAGAATAATATCATTTACGAAAGAAAATAACATCCCTTACCTCAAAAGAATAGTCCCTCTGACTGGAATATCGGATATAATACCGAAGAAAACTTGCGCTGAATACTAATACTCAAAGTATTGAAATACTCACAAAAATACGCTCGATATTATAGAGAGAGAAAACTTCTGATTCTGGTGTGATTTTCAATTCTAACCTAAGCACTCTATTTATAGGAAAAGCTTAGGATGCCAAAGGAGACTAAATGAATAAAATAATATTATTTTTTAAAAAAATCCGCCGCCTGGCGGCTTCCAAAATTCTGAGTTTGTTTTCAACAAAAGTGGGTCCCACCCATTAAATAATATTTATTTTCTGAAACTTCAATAATTCATAACAAATAGCCCCTTTGTCAGAAAAATACAAATTCTATGTCCTTCCATAGGAAATTTAATTCTCTACAACTTTGCAGAAGGAAGTTTTTCCAAATTCCAAACATAAATTATCCGAAATTCATAAACAGATGATTTCTCACACCAAAATATTGATAAAAACTCACCAGCGCCAATTCCTTCTTTAATATCCACAAAATAAATATTTCCTTATCATATAAATCAATAATTAATTATTCACAAATAATATTATAGAACTACAATATTAACAACCAGGTCGTTCCCAGGACAGAGGGGGCCTTCCGATAAGGACTTCTCCTTACTGGCGCGCAATTAAATAACCCCTCCTAGACAGAACTTCCTTAGACATTGTCAATAATGCTATCTAATAATATTATTCAAATAATATGAATTATTGAGTTGATAACGTGAAATACTGTGCAACGACAATTATTGAATCAATACTACAAAATATCAACTGTAGCCATTATTGAATCAATCATATAAAATGGCAACGTAGCAATTATTGAGTCAATAAAATATCAATGTAACAATTATTGAGTCAATAATATAAAATATCAACGTAGCAATTATTGAGTCAATAATATAAAATATTGAACAGTAATTACTGTAACAATAATTGAGTAATGGCTTCTCACGTAAGACTCAATAATTCGAAATACTGTGCAATACCGTGTGCTACTATGCAACACCGTGTATCACTGTATTTTAACCACCGGGTATTTCAACAGTACTAACGGTAATAACCACGCCGTTAGTTTGTAAAAAAATTATTTCTGTCGCTTTCTATATCCGACAGTTATTCCGTTGTGGGGGCCCACAAATAGCTGCGCCGTCGTACGAATATTCCCCGACAACAAGAATATTCCACGACCAAACGAATATTCCCCGACAACAAGAATATTTTATAACCACTTGCTCATTTTAAAAATGTTTGCACATTTCACCTATAACTTTCGTATTTATCAAATCAACACCTTACTATTTCGAAATAATATAAAGAAAATTAAATCTTTATTCATAAAAGTTGGGGTCTTACAACCTCCCCTCCTTATGAAATTTCGTCCTCGAAATTGACGTACGTACCTGGTATGTCGAAAAGGTGAGGATACCTCGCTTTCATTTCCGATTCCAACTCCCAGGTCATTTCCTCAATTGCATGGTTTCTCCACAAAACTTTAACTTGAGGTATAATTTTCGAGCGTAGGACATGCTCCTTCCTATCCAAGATCTTGACAGGTACCTCCTCGTACGTTAAATCTTCGGCTATCTTGTCTGGTTCTAACTCAATAATGCGGTTTGTAACACGGATATGTGAAACACATTATGAACACGAGACATACTTGGAGGTAAAGCGAGTCTATAGGCCACATTTCCTATTCGGTCAAGAATCTCGAATGGACCAATGAATCGTGGGTTGAGCTTTCCTCTCTTCCCAAACCTTGTAACTCCTTTCCATGGAGCAACACGTAATAACACATGGTCTCCAACATTAAATTCCACGTCCTTTCGATGAAGATCCGCATAACTCTTTTGTCGATCTTGTGCAGTTTGTATACGTTGTCGAATCATTTGGATCTTTTCTGTAGTAATACGTACTAACTCCGGTCCCAACAATGTTGTTTCACCCACCTCGTTCCAACATACTGGAGAACGACACTTTCTCCCATACAACGCTTCGAATGGAGCTACGCCTATACTTGCCTGATAACTGTTGTTGTAGGAGAATTCCACCAATGGTAAGTACTTATCCCAACTCCCTTTGAAGTCTATAACACAGAGTCTCAATATATCTTCAAGAGTTTGGATAGTCCTTTCCGATTGTCCGTCTGTTTGAGGATGATAAGCCGAACTGAATCGTAAATCCGTACCCATAGCTTTCTGCAAACTGATCCAAAATCGTGAAGTAAATCTGGGGTCACGATCCGAAACTATGGATACTGGCATGCCATGCAACCTCACAATCTCATTCACGTACATATGAGCAAGACGTTCAAGGGAATAAGTCTCTCGTATCGGCAAGAAATGAGCAGACTTGGTTAATCTATCAACAATAACCCAAATCGCATCTAAGCCTTGAGAAACCTTGGGACGAACCGTAACGAAATCCATCGTAATGTGTTCCCACTTCCATTTCGGAATCTCCAGTGGTTGCAATGGACCCTTCGGCACTTGATGCTCCGCCTTTACACGTTGACAAGTTAAACATCTCGAGATGAACTCCGCGATCTCTCTCTTCATATTGCTCCACCAAAATGTATGTCGAAGATCACGATACATTTTAGTACTCCCAGGATGGATTGCAAACGGTGTGTTGTGTGCCTCCATCATGATTCTATACTTCAAGTCGGAATCGTTAGGAACACAAAGTCTGGAGTTGACTCGAAGTATTCCATCTTCATCGATTCTCGCTTCTGGAATTGCACCTTCTTGCACCTTCTTCTTCATCTTCATCAGCTCCGCATCCGTAGCTTGAGCAGCTTTAACTTTATCAATCAAAGCTGGTTCTACGCGTATACTTGATATTATCGCACTATGATCTTCTACTCAACGCGTCAGCTACCACGCTCGCTTTTCCAGGATGGTATTGGATAGTATGATCGTAATCTTTCAACAGCTCAAGCCAACGTCGTTGCCTCATGTTGAGTTCCTTCTGAGTGAAGAAATATTTAAGGCTCTTATGATCCGTATAAATCTCCACTTTCTCTCCGTACAAGTAATGTCTCCAGATCTTCAACGCGAAAACGACTGCTGCCAACTCTAGATCATGAGTAGGATAATTCCTCTCATATTCTTTGAGTTGTCGCGAGGCATAGGCTATGACTTTCCCATGTTGCATGAGAACACATCCTAACCCTTTGCCCGAAGCATCGCTGTAAATAACAAATCCATCCGAACCAGATGGTATTGTCAGAACAGGTGCCGAAATAAGTCTCCTCTTGAGCTCTTGGAAGCTCTTCTCGCATTCCTCGCTCCAAACGAATTTCGTATCTTTCCGGGTCAACTGAGTTAATGGAGTAGCGATTCGAGAAAATCCCTCTACGAACCTCCTATAGTAACCAGCTAAGCCCAGAAAGCTTCGTACTTCAGTCACCGACTTAGGTTGCTCCCAGCTTTGTATTGCTTCAATCTTCGCCGGGTCAACAGATACTCCACGTTTCGATACCACGTGCCCAAGGAATGCTACTTCCTCAAGCCAAAACTCGCATTTCTTCAGCTTAGCATATAGCTTGTTCTCACGAAGCTTTTGAAGTACTAACTTCAAATGGTGTTCATGATCTTCACGGCTTTTAGAATAGATGAGAATGTCATCAATAAAGATAACAACGAATTGATCTAAATACTCCTTAAATACACGGTTCATCATATCCATGAAAGCAGCAGGAGCATTAGTCAATCCAAAAGACATGACTAAGAACTCATAATGCCCGTACCGTGTTCTGAAAGCAGTCTTTGGAATATCCTCAGTTTTAATCTTCAACTGATGATATCCAGAACGAAGATCGATCTTTGAAAAAAATTGCGCTCCTTGCAACTGGTCGAACAGGTCATCAATACGAGGTAACGGATACCTATTCTTAATGGTGACATGGTTCAACTCCCGATAGTCAATGCAAAGTCGCATACTCCCGTCTTTCTTCTTTACGAATAAAACAGGAGCACCCCAAGGAGACGTACTAGGACGAATAAAACCGATATCTAACAACTCTTGTAATTGGAACTTTAACTCCTGAAGTTCAATAGGAACCATTCGATATGGGGTTTTAGAAATGGGCTTTGTACCGGGCTCAAGGTCAATAAAGAATTCAACTTCACGTTCTGGGGGTAGACCGGGAAGTTCTTCGGGAAATACATCAGGAAACTCATTAACAACGGAAATATCATTCAAATCTGATGTATTCTGATTTAGATCAGTGACATGAGCTAAGAAAGCTTGACATCCATTTTTCAATAAACGAATAGCCTTGGGATTTGAAATGATATTGACTGATTTTAGTGGTTTGGTAGTTTGAATTCGTACAATAGGTTGATTAGGAATATGAAAACTAACAACCTTACGAAAACAATCAATTCTGGCATGGTAAGTGGTTAACTAGTCAATTCCTAAAATCACATCAAATGCAAGTATTTTCAAAGATATAAGATCAACAGGTAAGGTAAGGGTACCAATCTGAATCAAGCAAGATTTGTAAACTGTAGATGTAACAAAGGTTTCTCCTAACGAAGTTTCAACAGATAAGTCAAAGTCTAATTTATCGGAAGTCAAGTTCAAACGTTGAGCACAAGCAAGTGAAATAAAGGAATGGGTAGCACCGGTATCTAACAAGGTATAAACTTCGCAAGAGTTTATGATCAGCTTACCCGTAATCACCTCGTGTGGATTCCTCGCGTTTTGGGCTGTCACGACAAACGCTCTTCCAGGAATCACCGACTTTGACTTGTCTGCAACCGCCTTTGGAATCACCACCCCCGCTGAACTTGGTTTCGCAACAGGACAATCTCGAGCTATATGTCCTTCTTTTCCACAGTTATAGCATCCTTTGAATTGTTGTGGGCAGTTTGGGCTGATATGTCCCTCTTTCCCGCATTTAAAGCATACGACCGGTGGTCGTTCTCCTCCCCTCGAAACAGTTGATGCTGGTGCTGATGTCGACGTCTTCACGTTCTCATTGTTGTACCTTCTCTTCTTGAAATCTCCCCCCGATTCGCTTCTTCTACTATCATGGCCACGATAACCACCGGAGTGGTTACCGCTTCTGTCATACTTTCCTCCTCGCTGGTTGTCATTGCTCCGATGACTGCTGCAACCGGTACGACCTTGGTTGTGGTCCCTCGGTTGAACACAATCATTATCTCGGTCTAATAACTGGGCCCTGTTTACTACATCCGAATATAAAGAAAATTTATGAGAAATGAGGTATTGACGTATTTCGGGTTTCAAACCTCTTAGAAACATCCGCGTCATACGTTCCTCATTCTCCACCAAATGAGGTGCAAACCTGGACAGCTCCGCGAACTTAGCCTCGTATTGGGATACCGTCATGTTGTTTTGCTCGAGTCTGATAAACTCTACTTCCTTCATATGACGAATACTTTCAGGAAAGTACTTGTCATTGAACAATTTCTGGAACGCTTCCCAAGACATCTGGAGTGCGGCAGGCTGGGTACGCTTCACGGATTCCCACCAGTAATCTGCCTCTCCACGGAACATAAACGTGGCGAATGGAACCTTTTGTTCCTCTATACATCCCAAGACATCAAATATCTTGGTAATTTGTTTAATCCACGTCTCCGCCTTGATCGGATCTGGCTTTCCCAAAAACTCTGGTGGTCCCAATTCTTTGAATTGCTTAGCAGTGACAGCTCGTGTGTTGTTATTATCTCCACCTGTATGTTGCACACGAGTCTCCCTCGTCTGGTTTTGCATAAACTGCAAAAAACTTCTAAACATCTCATCGTTTATCGTCTGACCAGCGTTATTTTCAGGATGAACATTGCCTTCTTGTTGCATGTTCTCCTGGTTAACGATTAAAGGTGTCTCCACGGTCTCATTCACTTCGTTGTTAACATTCTCAGCTGCCATTCTCAAATACTGCCATAAAATAAGGGTTAATTAAACAAATCAACATATCACATATTAACCCTATGCTCCGACTGACCAATTAAATACCACATAAGCTTAGGTAGGACACACTAGCGAAGGATTTACTCGTCTCTCTCCTCCTAGTTCTATTCCCCGATCTCCGCCAGAGATCATATCCCCAAGCTCTGATACCAACTGTGACGCCCCCCAGAATAGGTCCATTCAACCCAACCCATCGCCAAATACATGGTACAGAATTCAAATACAAACTTTATATCATACGGTCGTGCAAAATACGACCACACAACTGTGAGTGTCAATACAACTATGTAGAAAATATTAAGATTCAAACTAAGTCCTCATTACAATTATTATCACACTATTTATCAGAAATAGTGAGGACTACTACTGTTCTAACTCGGACCATCACTCTGTCCCCCGACTAGTCCCCGCGACATTCTCATTTCCTGAAGAGGACAACAGATGAAAAGGGTGAGCTCAACTAGCTCAGTAAAGAATATTATGACTAAGATAATGGAAAATAAATTATCGTTAGTCTTCAATAAATCAAATAAAATATAATGGACAACCAACTTCAGATCAATATTCGCAGCGAAAATAACAAATCATTAGAAGAGTTAAGCAGAGAATCAAGTCTACTATCTTCTATGATTTAAAAGTCCATCATCAATATTTTATCCCTGTAACATCAATCAATATACATCTCGAATCAAATATTCATCTTTGCACTACAGGCCAAAGATATTCATTTGTATCATCAGTGGTCATATTCATCTCAACACCTGTCATCTTTGCACTACAGGCCAAAGATATTCATCAGGTAATCATTCATCTTTGCTCTACAGGCCAAAGATATTCATCAAGTAATCATTCATCTTTGCTCTACAGGCCAAAGATATTCGGTTACATCACCTTTTAGGACTGTGAATGATGAAAAATATTTTAAAAAAAACGAATCCAGTGAGATAAAAGACAAAGATTAAGGATTCGTATTTTAGTATATCCAATTCAAAAGTACCTCGTAATAATCAATTATGGAGCAAAATTCAAGAATAGAGCTCAAAACTTGGATACAATCAAAGATAGTAACCTTAACAAGCAATTTGGACAAATAGAAGAAAATTTAATTTTTCCGTGAATAGTGCCGTATACGTGAATAGTGCCGTATACGTGAATAGTAACCCCGACGGAAAAAGTAAGAATTTCAACATAAAATTCATGACAATATTTCTGTATAATGATATTGAAAAGAATAATATCATTTACGAAAGAAAATAACATCCCTTACCTCAAAAGAATAGTCCCTCTGACTGGAATATCGGATATAATACCGAAGAAAACTTGCGCTGAATACTAATACTCAAAGTATTGAAATACTCACAAAAATACGCTCGATATTATAGAGAGAGAAAACTTCTGATTCTGGTGTGATTTTCAATTCTAACCTAAGCACCCTATTTATAGGAAAAGCTTAGGATGCCAAAGGAGACTAAATGAATAAAATAATATTATTTTTTAAAAAAATCCGCCGCCTGGCGGCTTCAAAAATTCTGAGTTTTTTTTCAACAAAAGTGGGTCCCACCCATTAAATAATATTTATTTTCTAAAACTTCAATAATTCATAACAAATAGCCCCTTTTTCAGAAAAATACAAATTCTATGTCCTTCCATAGGAAATTTAATTCTCTACAACTTTGCAGAAGGAAGTTTTTCCAAATTCCAAACATAAATTATCCGAAATTCATAAACAGATGATTTCTCGCACCAAAATATTGATAAAAACTCACCAGCGCCAATTCCTTCTTTAATATCCACAAAATAAATATTTCCTTATTATATAAATCAATAATTAATTATTCACAAATAATATTATAGAACTACAATATTAACAACCAGGTCATTCCCAGGACAGAGGGGGCCTTCCGATAAGGACTTCTCCTTACTGGCGCGCAATTAAATAACCCCTCCTAGACAGAACTTCCTTAGACATTGTCAATAATGCTATCTAATAATATTATTCAAATAATATGAATTATTGAGTTGATAACGTGAAATACTGTGCAACGACAATTATTGAATCAATACTACAAAATATCAACTGTAGCCATTATTGAATCAATCATATAAAATGGCAACGTAGCAATTATTGAGTCAATAAAATATCAATGTAACAATTATTGAGTCAATAATATAAAATATCAACGTAGCAATTATTGAGTCAATAATATAAAATATTGAACAGTAATTACTGTAACAATAATTGAGTAATGGCTTCTCACGTAAGACTCAATAATTCGAAATACTGTGCAATACCGTGTGCTACTATGCAACACCGTGTATCACTGTATTTTAACCACCGGGTATTTCAACACTACTAACGGTAATAACCACGCCGTTAGTTTGTAAAAAAATTATTTCTGTCGCTTTCTATATCCGACAGTTATTCCGTTGTGGGGGCCCACAAATAGCTGCGCCGTCGTACGAATATTCCCCGACAACAATAATATTCCACGACCAAACGAATATTCCCCGACAACAAGAATATTTTATAACCACTTGCTCATTTTAAAAATGTTTGCACATTTCACCTATAACTTTCGTATTTATCAAATCAACACCTTACTATTTCGAAATAATATAAAGAAAATTAAATCTTTATTCATAAAAGTTGGGGTCTTACAACCGGGCCATCAGTCCAACCCCGATCTCAATACCAGCCCATCAGTTCAACCCCGATCTCAATAAAGTCTCAATACCGGGCAATCAGTTCAACCCCGGTCTCAATACCACGCCATCAAGTCAACCCTGGTCTCAATACTGGGCCATCATGTCAACCCCGGTCTCAATACTGGGACGTCAGATCAACCCTGGTCTTAATATCGGGATGTTAATTCAGCCCTGGTCGTAACCCGGGAGGTACAGTTAAGCCCCGGTCACAACTGGAGATCTAGTTCAGCCCCAGAGATAACCCTGGGAAGCCAATTCAACCTTCAAAGATAAACCCGAAGCATCACATCATCCCCGGAGTCAACCTTAGGAGCCGTAGGTAGAGTGGAGGCAGTAGCAGATAGAGCCGCTTCCACCTGGTCTACATATATGAGTGCACCCCCAGCTCATTTTCAATTTAGAAACGCTCTGAACCCCTGCCTGTTTGGTTTTCCAGCTATTTTCTTGTCTTCCAAACCTAATTTTTTTCACTCTAACACGTAGATATACCCACATACTACCACATATCAAAAATTAACCGGAAGATTTGGAAGTTTAAAGACTACGATATGGCAAAAAGCCCGTGTAGAAGTTTATTATGAGTATTTTTACTATCAGAAAGTTACTACTACTTCTTTGCACTTTTATACACTTGCATATCAAGTTTCATTTTCTAAATATGTTCGAAACTCAGTTCTGTGGCCGTTTTTCTTAACTTGTGGTATATTTTAGTACCTAAACGCATTTTTTGTCATTTCTACAACTCGGATTGAAGATTCGTTGCTTTCAGCAGTTTTTATATACTTGCATCTTCGTGTTGAGCAACTTTGCCGAACTTGGTTATCTTCCCAGTCCGGGTTTGGATTTTTTTTGTATATATTTAATTGTATGCATACTAACTTTTCAATTCTGTCCAGCCCGGATGTCAAATTCGCGGTAGTTTAATGGTTATATATATATATATGCATATATAAGCAACATTCACCACACTAGGTTATCTTTCCAAGTCTTGGTTGACTACTTTTCTATATATATATATATATATATATATATATATATTTACATTCCAGTTCGGCCTAGATCATTTTGTGGCCTTTTTACTGCTTATATATATATATATGCATATATAAACAACATTCACCACACTAGGTTATCTTCCCAGTCTTGGTTGACTACTTTTTTATTCCAGTTCGACCTGGATCATTCTGTGGCTTTTTACTATTTTTGCACCATTCACCATACTAGGTTATCTTCCCAGTCCAGGTTTGACTACTTTTTGGTCTATATATATATTTGCTTTCTAGTTCAGGCCTCGAAGTGAAAACCCACCGCCCTTTATTGTTTATATATATTTCAATTATGTCCAGCCTGGATCATTTTGTGGCTTTTATACAGCTTTTAAATATATATATATATATATATATATATATATATATTTACATTTCAGTCCGGGCACCAGTGTGAAAACCCATCGCCCTTTACAACTTTTGTATATATATATATATATATATATATATATATATATATATATATATATATTTTGCTTTACTCATTTTTATTAAATAGTTGCTTTAAATATTTATTTGATATGAATCGGCACAGACATTTTTGCGGGTGAACTAGATTTATTTAAATCTCGCAAACTCTAGCTTTCAAACAGTTCAAAATAGGTCCAGTCGATTAAAACTCCATTAGGTATTCCATAGCGAGTCACATTCAGTGAACTTATTCTCCAATAAGCACCAACATACTTGCATTAGTGTCTCCACATAAATGACCATGAGACCAGTCATCCTCATCCAATGAGCAAGCAACATATGTACCAATTTATCCGGATTTACTAATCCCCATTTTAGAAATCCCACGATTGAGAACTATTTTAGTTTTTAAGCTTTCTAAGAATTTAGATCTCATTAGCATGATCTCATCATGATTCTAAAAACATTGCTTAAAACTATGGGTTATTTATATATTATAAAAATAGCACCATGTAGATAATTAAATGCCTTAAATTAATATTTTATTAATAAATAAATAAGATTGTTTACAAAGTATATATTTTATCACATACATGATTGGCTTGTATGCACACTACTATCAATCTCCCACTTGCACTAAAACCAATCGCCATGGTATCTCATACCCATCTTCTCTAAGTGACGATCAAACTGCTGTTGTGTTATATCTTTAGTAAATGGATCTGCAATGTTATTTTAAGAGTCTATATGCTCTTCTTTCAATGATTTCTTTAATCAAAGTGCCGCAACACATATTTTAGATTTAAGATGAGACTTAGGAACTATTCCTAGTTCTGTAATGAACTTTTCATCCGAAACATCAACTTGCAGCTTCACTTACAGTCATGTACTTTGTCTTTGTCACTAAATCAGCAACCTTTTGCTGTTTGGAACCTTTCCAATTCACTGCACCACCTTTCAAGGTAACGACTTACCTTATAGTGGATTTACTGTCGTCTTGGTCAGTCTGAAAACTTGAGTCTGTTTAGCACTCTAGATTTATTCAGACCCATCACGTGTCATGATGACATCCTTAGTGTTAGTTAAGTACTTTGGGATGTTTATCACTATCTCGCGGTGATCTTCTCCAGAATCTGACTGATCAACATCAAGTCTCGTATATTTCATTGCATACATGATAGTAACTCATGCGATCTCTCTTTTACTGAGGACAATATTCGAGAGATACACTCCATGGCTCATCATCATGAGGCACTCTTTTGGAGTTTGTCATGCTAAACGCCTTTAGCATCTAATGAATATACGTTTTCTTAGGTTAAGCCGAACATCCTTTTAAATCTATTAATACAGATTTATATCCCCAATGCGGGATGTTCTACCCAAATCATTCATGGAGGAATGTTTAGACAACTTTATTTTGATTGATTTTAGCATAGGAATTTCATTCCCTATCAATAATATATCATCAACATATAATACATGGAATGAAACAGCGCTCCCACTAACCTTCTTGTACACACATGGTTCATCCTCGTTTTTTGATAAAATTAAACTCTTTGATTGTCTCATCAAAACAAAAGTTCCATCTACGAGAATCTTTCTTCAATCCACGAATGGATTGTTGTAGCTCATATACATGATTTGCTTCAACCATTGAAACAAAAACCATCTGACTGTATCATACATACATTCTCCTAATAATGTTTATTTAAGGAAGGGCGTCTCCACGTCCATTTTGCCAGATTAAGTAAAATAAGCTGCAATCGCAAGAAAAATCCAAATGGACTTGAGCATAGCTTCCAAATCCATTTTAGATTTTATGGTTATCTACCATTTCTCTGAGTCTTTATTACTCATAGCCTGTTCGTAATTCAATGGATCATCATTCATGATGTGTACCATATCGTCATCCTCTATGACGAATCCATACCTCTCAAGTATCCTCGGTACTCTTCCAGATTTACGAACAGGGTGTGGTACAGTTGGTTCTTCTACTTGGTTCGGTACCTGACTTTGATCCGTGGTAATTTGTGGTTCTTGAACTTCTTCAAGATATATCTTACTCCCACTGACCCCTTCATGGATAAACTCTTTCTCCAAGAAGGTAGCATATTTCGCAACAAACACCTTTTGATCAGTAGGATGATAGAAATAATACCCTACGGTTTCTTTAGGGTATCCCACAAATCTACACTTATCGGATTTAGTCTGTAACTTATCATTTTCAAACTTTTTGACATAAGATGGACAACCCCAAGTCTTAACATGCTTAAGATTTGGTTTCCACCCTTTCCACATCTCATATGCAGTCTTTGGGTCGGATTTGGTAGGTACCTTGTTAAATAGGTATGCAGCCGTTTCTAGGGCATAACCCCAGAAGGAAATTGGAAGGTCGGTAAAACTGATCATGGATCGAACCATGTCCAACAGTGTTCGATTTCTCCTTTCAGATACACCATTTAACTGTGGTGTACCTAAAGGAGTCCATTGTGAGATTATACCATTTTTTTGAGACAATTGAGAAACTCTCCGCTTAAGTATTCTCCACCTCGATCTGATTAAAATATCTTAATACTCTTGCCCGTTTGTTTCTCTACTTCACTTTTGAACTCTTTGAGCTTTTCAAATGATTCTGATTTGTATTTCATTAAATACGCATATCCAAATCTTGAGTGATCATCAGTGAAAGTAATAAAATAAGAATACCCACCCCGTGCACTTGTTGTCATAGGTCCACAAACGTTTGTGTGAATCAATGCCAACAATTTTGTAACTCTTTCTCCTTTTCCACTAAAAGGAGATTTAGTCATTTTACCCATGAGACAAGATTCATAAGTTGGATATGATTCATAATCGGATAGCTCTAGGAGCCCATCCTTATGCAACTTGGATAATCTTGTTTCATTAATATGACCGAGTCTACAGTGCCACATGTAGGTATAATTAATATCATCTCTTTTCCTTTTCTTAGTTTGTTTAATTTGAAATATATTTTCTTGCAAGTCAAGTATATAAAGCCCATTTCGTAAATTTTCAATACCATATAAAACATCGTCTTTATAAATAGAACAATCATTGTTCTTTATAATAACGTCAAATCCTTCCATATCCAATACCAAAATTGAAATAATAGTTTTAATAATATTCGGAACATAATAACAGTTATTAAGATAAATGGACTTGCCCGAAGGCATTGCTAAACAATAAGTTCCTACAGCTAATGCAGCAACCTTTGCTCCATTCCCCACTCGTAGGATCACCTCTTCGTTGTTCAACTTTCTACTTCTGACCAGTCCCTGCACAGTGTTACATATGTGAGACCCACATCCAGTATCCAATACCCAAGTAGAATTATGACTTTTTAAAAAATTAATTTCAATCATAAACAAACCTTGATTGGTAGTCGAAGCTTCTCCAAGCTTCTTCTTTGCTAGAAACTTCTTGCAGTTCCTCTTCCAATGTCCCGGCTCGTTGCAATGAAAGCACATTCCTTTAACTGGTTCAGGTTTCTTTTGTTCCTTTTCTTTCTCCTTTCCCTTAGCCTTCTTGGATTTCTTCTTTTCATAAGACACCATGGGCCTCTTCCTTTTATTGGAAGAATCCACCATCAAGACCTAGTTCTTCTTAGATGAGAATTGACCTTCTGTAGTTTTCATCATGTTAAGCAGCTCGGGTAAGCTGACATCTAGCTTATTTATGTGAAAATTAACCACAAACTGCGAGAAGGTCTCAAGAAGTGACTGCAAGACCAAGTCTTGACTCAACTCCCCATCCATGATGAACCCAAGCTGTCCAAGGCATTCAATCAAATTGATTACCTTCAGAACATGAGTCTCGACGGCAGTGCCCTCGGTCATCCGAGATCGAAAGAGCTCCTTAGATATCTCATATCTAGCAGTCCTACTCTGTTCACCATACAACTCCTTGAGGTGAAGCAGAATAGCAGGAGCATCCATATTTACGTGCTGACGCTGAAGCTCGTTATTCATGGATGCGAGCATGATGCATTGAGCCACAGATGCATCATCTTGCCACTTATTGAAGGTGGCAATCTCTTCCTCAGACGCTGTTTCCGAAACAGATTCAGGGATAGTTGAATTTAGGACATAAGAAATCTTTTCAGCAGTGAGAACAATTCTCAGATTTCTTAGCCAGTCCTCATAATTCGGCCCGATAAGCTTATTTGCATCAAGTATGCTTCGTAGTGAGATTATTGTTTTTGACATTTTTAAAATTTTGCATGTGAAAAGACAACATTTTTAGCAAACATTTATTTTATTAACTTTGCATACCAAAATATATTTAGGTCTTTATTTTAAATTGGTATCTCCCACTATTTCCATCAAACTATATTACCCTCACTTATATAGTTCGGCAACATCTAATTAAAGATTTGCTAGTGAGATTAAGAATCCCATTTCAAATGTATATAACCTTGTGGATAACACAACAAGCGATATACAAATAAATAGGTAGATAACTCTTGTCAATTACATCACCATGCAACTCCTTTTATTTTGCCTCTTAAATCATAATGGTTATGTGTGTGCACATCCGAATTAAAATGATTTAAGTTAAGTCCAGCCTAGCACTTCCATAAATTCAAAAAAGAAAAATGTTCGTCCTTGTGGATAGCACAACAAGGCTAGATCGTTTAATTTTCTTGATAAGTATCAAATGTGATTAATTAACATCTTAAATACTCAATACTCGCCTTGTGGATAGCACAACAAACTCATATTAAATATTTAATACTCTATTAATTAATCATGCTAGAAGGCGACGTTCGATATTCCAAATATCATTTGAACGATTCAGACTTAATATTATTTCTTTGAGGGATTTGTTATTATTTGTCTCATCTTGTTTAGCGCGCATGCACATATATATATAAAATACGCGTCATTTTATTAAACATGCGAAGCATGTTTGCATAAAATATAATATATATAATATTTAGCATGCAATATAGAATACTATATTCTACCCGGATTGATTATGGACTTTTATTCTAGTTTGGTTCACTAGAGCCACCAAGTTAACCAAAAGGTCAAACCTAAGAGTGCAAGAATTTAAATTTTAATTGTAACTATTACATTTAAACTCGGGCTCCATACAAATGGGTCTTCACGCGCTCCTTGCTCCTTGGTCTCCAGTTTCTTTAAGATAATTCTAACTATCTCTATTACATAAACTATTTATAATTAAATAGAAACCTTGATCAGCAGTCAAGAGAAAGTACATAGGAGGGAGATAGAATTTTACACCGATAATAAAACCAGAGAAGACGAGGTACGCAGACCCCATTTTATAAAACCCATACATTCAAGCATTCATCCAAAATAAAATCCAATCACATTGGTCATAGTCCATAATCAATCCCTTTTATTAACATACATATCATCATACGTATCAATAAAACTTATTCATCTCGTTAAAATAAATTCATTCCATATATGTATTAATATCAGTTAATGGGCAAAAGTTTGCTAAATTTTGTTTTTGGAAAAATAAACTCCTTTATTTCATTCAAAAACAATTCCAAATTAAATTCTTTAATTTTAGCAATTCTGAAATCTCATTTCATATAAAATAAACATCTTTATTTTAAACCTTTATTAATTAAATAAACCATTCATTTAATTAAATAAAACAAAAAAAATAAATTCAGTTCCTGTCCAGTGGCGCAGCTGCGCCAGGAATATAAAGGGAACTGGCGCAGCTGCGCAGCATGAAAACCAAGACAAGACACCGGCGCAGCTGCGCAGCAAGAAGGCCTTGCACCGATACAGCTGCGCTGCTTCGCAGAATCAGAAAAATTTTTGTTGCCCAAGAACTCGATCCAATCGCATATCATACATGTATGGAATCACATAAACTGATAATTAGCACAAGATTGGCTCTGATACCACTGTTGGGTTTGCTAGAAACATAAGCATGTAATCAAATTACATAAACGCAGTGGAAGGGATGAAAAAATAGTTTTCAAAATTTTCTTACAAACCTTTAACCATGATCTTTCTTGTGCATCAATTATCAGTAAATACATAGAAGGAGATGATGGAATTATACTTTTGAAGATCCAAGCTTCCTCAGGTACAAGTTCTACTCCTTTGATTCTTTTAATTCCTCTGTAGTGGCTCCTTCCCTTAATCAATGTCAGCCACCCAAATGTTTGGCCTCTAACGGTGATCCACCAAGGAAGATGAAGAACTCAGGAAGATGGGTTATTGGCTTAACCTTTGTTTCTATCTCTATAGAATATGTGTACTCCCAACCTATGAAAAAATTCACGTACCTTATTTCTGATATAAGACTCTCTTATATAGATATTAGGTTAACCCTCCTAATCCAATTAGAATAAGGTTTTATTTAATTAATTAATTAAACACTTTTAATTAATTTATATCCTAATCTTATTAGGATTGAGTACTGATATTATATTAATTCCTAAACTTCTTTATAATTAAAATAATAATAATAATAATAATAATAATAATAATAATAATAATAATAATAATATTAATATTAATATTAATATTAATAAGACTCCTCTTATTAATTTATATTTAATATTTCTAAAATATTCAATAATAAAAATTAAGCTATTTAATTTATTCTATCATCATAGATTAAATTAATTATACTTAATGCATTATTACTATCATGCCATTTTCTTCTTAAATAATTCTTCTTCCTTTTATGGTGTGACCCTTTAGGTTCTCCATATTAAACCAGTTGTGAATAAATCAATTAGAACAATTCTAATCTTATTTAAATAAATGAATTAAACTAATAATCTATTTAAATAAATAACATTTATTCTACAATAGGGATAAGCCTCCCTAGCAATCAACGACTTTCCAGATAATATAGATTTCAACATTAAAAGAACCTGTGAGTTAATAGTTACCGTACAATTCAATCCTTTCACCATACAATGCCCAATTAAATATAAGACATGGATTTACTGTCAAGTCTTAATTTATTTAATCATATGTATTTCGATTAGAAAATGCACAACTCCAAATAATAAAAATTAGAAACCTCTTTCTAATTTCATTCTACCTTGGCCAAGGATTAATGGGTTGTAATTTAATGAATCACATAGGACATATCTCCTCTTTTACTAGAGGTGGTAGATTCTTTATTGATCATTCATTATCTCCATATGTAACTCATTATACCCAAGCATACCCTATATATGCCTTAAAAGGCTTTAAGGAATAAGTCAAAGTATAATTTATTACATACAAGATACTATGATGATCTCAAGTCCAAGGATCACTTGTACTACTATCACATTAGGAATTCCTATTGACAGGCGAGTAAAACTCCATTAGGTATTCTATAACGAGTCACGTTCAGTGAACATATTCTCCAATAAGCACCTACATACTTGCTTTAGTGTCTCCACACAAATGACCATGAGATCAGTCATCCTCATCCAATGAGCAAGCAACATATGTACCAATCTATCCGAATTTACTAATCCCCATTTTAGAAATCCCACGATTGAGAACTATTTTATTTTTTAAGATTTCTAAGAATTTAGATCTCATTAGCATGATCTCATCATGATTTTAAAAGCACTGCTTAAAACTATGGGTTATTTATATATTATAAAAATAGCACCATGTAGATAATTAAATGCCTTAAATTAATATTTTATTAATAAATAAATAAGATTGTTTACAAAGTATGTGCTTTATCATCATATATGATTGACTTGTATGCACACTACGATCAGTATTTTATTTTGAAGTTATATTGGGTAGATGTATGTTATATTAAAAAGTGAATACCAAATCATGTGGAAACGAAGTACCCGGGTTTGGGGGTGTCACAGAAGACGAGGTACGCAGACCCCATTTAATAAAACTCATTCATTCAAGTATTCAACTAAAATAAAATTCAAACACATTCGTCAAATAGTTCATAATCAATCCCCATTATTATCATACATATCACCATATATATCAATAAATAAATATCCATATCATGAATTAAAAAATTCCATATATATATGAGTATCATTTAATGGGCAATTTTAAATTGCATGAAATCTAATTTCAAGATTAAAATAAACTCTTTATTTTAATTATAAAATTATTAAGAATATTATATATATATATATATATATATATATAATATAACCTTAATATATATATATATATATATATTAAGGTAATCATGGGTTACCTTTATTTTAAAACTTCCTACACGTTTCAAAAAGCTTGCAGAAACCTTTTTGTTTTGAATTGAATAACTTTTCATTTAAAATAATTAATATCCTTTTCTAAGGCAACGTGAGTCAGCTTTTAAAAAACAAATTCTGCAGGTTCCCTTTTAAAAAAAATCGGCAGTCACCATTTTGTGATCAATTCGCAAACACACCGAACCAAGAAGAAAAAAAAAATTGTTTTTGTTAATTTTTTTTTCTTTCTCCCATAAAAATAATTTTATACAACTAATTATGCCGCTGTTAGGTTTGTACGAAATCGTGACGCAGTCAAATTGTAAAAATTAGGCGAAGCATGGTATATCAGAGTTTGAAAATTTCTACAAAATCATCACCCGGATCATCCTTTATACAAATTATTAATTTAAAACGATAAATAAGAAGTTATGAAATCATAACCTTGTAGAACGAAGCTTCCATAGCTACGAGTTCAACTCCTTGTTCTTCGTGATATCCTTGAATTTTCGGGTTAGATTCCTTCCTTTGATCAACGTTAGCCACCCAAGTGTTTGGCCTCTAGAGGTGATCCACCAAGGAAGATGAATTATCAAGAAGGAGGGTGGTTGGCTTAGTTTTCTATCCTCTATAGAAAAGGAGTACTCTCCAACAATTGGAATTGCATCAACTGATATCTATTATAAGACTTCTCTTATATAGATATTGGTCAACCCTTCTAATCCTATTAGACATGGGATTTCTTTTAATTAATTAAACTCTAAATAATTAATTTAGGCTTCCCACCACATTGGGAATAATTAATTAAATTTATTTAATTAATTTGTCTCCTAATCTTATTAGGAATAATTGAGAGTACTAATATTAAATTAATTACTAAACTCCTTTAGAAATTAAAAAATAATAATAATATTAATAATATTAATAAGATTCCTTTTATTAATTTATATTTAATATTTCCAAAATTTTAAATAATAAATATTAAGCTATTTAATTTATTCTATCACCATAAATTAAATTAATTACACTTAATGCATTATTACGATTATGCCATTACCTTCTTAAATAATTTATTCTTTCTTTTATGGTCTGACCCTTTAGGTTCTCCATATTAAACCGGTTGTGAATAAATCAATTAGAACAATTCTAATCTTATTTAAATAAATAAATTAAACTAATAATATATTTAAATAAATAATATTTATTCTACAATAGGGATAAGCCTCCCTAACGATCAACGACTTTTCAGATAATATAGATTTCAACATTAATCATAAAAGAACCTGTGAGTAAATAGTTACCGTACAATTCAATCATTCCACCATACAATATCCCAATTAAATATAAGACATGGATTTACTGTCAAGTCTTATTTTATTCAATTATATGTATTTCGATTAGAAAATGCACAACTCCAAATAATGCAAATTAGAAATTCCTTTTCTAATTTCATTCCATCTTGGCCAAGGATTCCTGGGTTGTCTTTTAACGAATCACATAGGACATATCTCCTCTTTTACTAGAGGTGGTAGATTCTTTATTGATCATTCATTATCTCCACATGTAACTAATTATATCCAAGCATACCATTTTATATACCCTAAAGGGCTTTAAGGAATAAGTCAAAGTATAATTCATTACATACAAGATACTATGATGATCTCAAGTCCAAGGATCACTTGTACTACTATCACATTAAGAATTCCTATTGACAGGCGAGTAAAACTCCATTAGGTATTCCATAGCTAGTCACGTTCAGTGAACTTATTCTCCAATAAGCACCTACATACTTGCTTTAGTGTCTCCACACAAATGATTATGAGATCAATCATCCTCATCCAATGAGCAAACAACATATGTCCCAATCTATCCGGATTTACTAATCCCCTTTTTCGTAATCCCACGATTGGGAACTATTTTAGTTTTAAAGCTTTCTAAGAATTTAGATCTCATTTGCATGATCATCATCATGATTCTAAAAGCATTGCTTAAAACTATGAGTTATTTACATATTATAAAAATAGCACTATTTAGATAATTAAATGCCTTTAATAAATGAATATTTTTATTAATAAATAAATAAGATTGTCTCCAAAGTATATGCTTTATCATCATACATGATTGGCTTGTATGCCTACTACTTTTAAATCGATCCTCGTCTCTCTCAACCAATGTTATATCCCAATTAGCTCGAGCCTCCTCTTTAGTAGCAAAAGCTGTGTCCTTGCTGGAAAGGGCTGTCAACATCAATGCTCTAGCTTGATCTCTCTCAAAAGTCATCCGAGCTAGTGAATCAAAAATAGCCGGATTTGTCCCGGCAGGGATGCTCGGAGGGTCAGTAACTAAGGTCATCGTCAAATCAGTAAACAAATCATCCTTCATGGGAGAATCAGGATCCTCCTTAGGCTTCTCCTCATCTGAATCTATACTCGGAGCTGCTTGGATAGCCGCAATCAATGTAATATCAGAATCCAACCATGTCGAATACTCTGGAGATCGATCTAGATGGCTAGTAGGGAAATCAACATTTTCCCTATAAGTCCAACACTCGTAAATCCTGATTAGGTCAGCTGGCAACAAAGATGAAGCTGATACCCGCTGATCCATGGCCCCCTCATACTGGTGGAGGCTCTGAAACTGATCAAACTGACCCATGACTGCCAGTGGATGGTAGGTGGTCACTCCTCTCAAACCCGCCAGGGGCAGATAATCCATGCCAACTGCATGAGTGATAAAGCTGTAGGGGGAACTCATCCCTGAGCATGGTAAAATCAAATAGGGATGCTCGATCTGCGATAAAAAGCCCGACCATGATGACGCATCTGAACACTCTGCTAGCCGGAAGGAGTAAGACATAGCTATCTCGTGGGTAAAGCAATACCCATGATGTCGGAAAGTGCCAATATGGTTCAAATGCATTATGAACCACATGTACAGCAGAACGATGCTGCCTCTAAAAAATCCCCCTGGATGGGTACGGCAGAAAGTAGCCAACCTCAAAGTCTCTGCTAATACCATCGGCAGAATCGTCCAACCCTGTCTGAGGGCACGAACCACTACCATCAAGCACGTGTCCAGATAATCCCTATAGGGGCATGTACAAACAAGCAGTGACTCACAACAGTAGAATGTCTACACCTGCAAACTGTCATTTATCTGTGGGGATGATAAAATCTCCTGACTATTGCTCGGAGCTGTCCAGCTGGCCAAAGCAATTGATCGAAAAGTCCAGGGACACCGCAAGCCCTACAGTAATATCCTCTGTGACGTCTCTATGTCTCAAACCCGTCATGGTCATGAAAGGTCATCTTATGTCACTAATGGCTGTCCTGACATATGGCAGATCTAATGCCAAACACGTGAGGCGCTCATACTCCTTCAGCATAGGAGTTAAATCATGAAGGCCAAACCTGAAAGGCCTACATCCAAGAAAAACCCTCAGAGTCAGCGACCCATGTTGAGAGGACGCAACAGCCCCTCAATATTGTTCCATCAAATCCTGAGTAAGTCTTGAAAGGAAGAGACATCGATACATTAAGACAACCAGTTACATGGATGAAATGGCAATTATCATAGGATGCAACCTATCAGCAACTCATCACTCATGATGTGCGAGAAGACTTGATCTCCTTTGATCCACAAAACCCATGGGCTACAGTCGTGGAAAAGTCTACTTCATACCCAACAACATGTTCCCTGAGCAGGAGGCCACGGATTAAACCTCATAGATCAAACCAGATCAGGCTAAAACCATCTCATCACCAACCATCACAAGCCCTTGAGTCCAATTCAGTGGAATCTGCAGGCCATTCGATGTCAACCATCCAAGCCAATTGCGCCCATAAGTCAGAAATAATGATTGGGGCATCCAAACACGAAGGTCCATATCCACTACCTGTTCACCATGTGGGTTATGAGGTAAAAGACTCTTATAATCTCGGCATCTTATCAACCCATTGGTCAAACATACCACAAAGCAATTACCCCATATGACAAGCAAGATTGGGGCAAGTTCAGAATCCACGAAAACCCGATGTTGGGACCCTTACAACGAGAATGGACCCATGTCGAAAATTACAACTACTCAACACTGGGTTATTTATCAACCATTCAATGAAAATGCACCAGTTGGCACAATCAGTGTAAGAACCCGAATTTTCAGAAATTATTAAATAAGGAATTGATAAATAAAATTCTTAAAGTGTGAGATGGGTTCGAATGAGAACATTTATGTGATATAAGTTATGTAGTATTGTGTTACATAGGGTTATATGAACTATGTAATATGTGATTAATAAAAATATATTATTATTTATCGTAGAGATAATTCAGTTGAGGTTAAGGAAGTGGATAAGATTTCCTATCGATATTAAATAATTTATAGAATTATTTGGTGACATTAACTAGTTTTAATGTATAATCACCATTTTCTTGTGTATATATACTAATAACTAGTATGTTTATAATATAGGTTATTGATAGTACTTAAGCTATCCGTGAATGGGTTTGGATAGTAAAGCATGAGTTAGTCAAGGGAATTAACTAATAAGAATAAATATTGGTTAATTGATAGTTGGGAATTATATTATGGAATAATATAATTAACTATGGTGATATAGTACGGGGTTTAATTTACTTAAGTAAAGGAGTGAATTAATATATGTGTTGGATATGTAATTATAGTGGGTACTTTTATATATAATACTTAGAATGGTAATATGTGAGAAAATTTAATGTGCAAATAACATTAATTAATATTCGAGATACGATTAAATGTGTAGATTTAAAGAAATTGCTTTGGAGACAATTCATTGGAAGGGAATAGATAAATATTATATATTTCTAATAAAGGATATTAAAATAGTTTCTAATGTTGAATTATTTTAATAAAAGAGGGAATGTTATTTTTGAATAATAATATTACCTTATATGTTTTTGGTAAGATGTGATAAGTGTGATTAATTAATATGATAAATACATTAAAACATATTTGCTATATATAAATAAATTGATGTAAACAATTTATTATAAAAGAAAATAAACTGATTATCTATTTTCTATATATAATATATGTACATGTGTCGTATATGTAATTATTTGATATTATATTAAGGATAATATCTTGAGACAATAAGTAAATTATTTTTTAATAATGAATGCCTTTAATTGGAGGAGATATAATATTTTATATTATAGTAGAATACATAATTGTTATAATAGTAATGTATTTCCTAGAGAGTTTAAATTATAAAAGAAAACTAAGTTATTTCAATAACTTGAGTTACTATATTACCATAAGAGTTATAAATAATATTTGAATATTTCTATTCGCAATATTTATATATGTGAACCTTGTGGCTTAATAGTCCTAAGTAAATTGAACATGTGGTGGGTGAGTAATGTGGTGAAAATAAATAAGTGTCGAGAATGAGAATAAGCTTAGTGTAATCTTGTGAGATATGCCTTGTGTGGCACGATAATAGATTCATTGATGAATTAATTAATTCAAGGACGGAAGATTTATTTATTAAACAATTAGTCTATATTAATTGTTATTATAATAATATGTTGATTTATTATTATAACTAGTGATAGTATAATAATAAGGACATTGATTATAGATATAATCGAAATTGTATTGATGAGGAATGAGATATCTTGTCTTATAATATTAATTATTGTTATGGACAATATACTAGTATCTAGTAATTATTTGATGGTATGTTGAATTATTATTATTGCGAGTGATAGCATGATAATAAGTATATTTGTTATAAATATAATAAGATTCATATTTATTTAATGTGATAATTAACCATATAAATGTTAATTAATTGTTATGAAGATTAATAATTACATTGATTGATGAGGGATGAATTAATTAATTAATTAATTGGCATTGAGTATAATAATATATAAACGAGTAGATTATTAATATGATTATAATTGCTCAATTAGTTGATATGTGCAAAGGATGTGATTATTAAGAATATAACATATTGTAGTTACACATATGTTATATAAAGTATAGTGCAACATTAATGTGACTGTATTATATATATAAACTATATAGTAAAATTGATTGCACTATGTGAATTACATAATATTATTGCTTATGTAACATGATGTGTGTGGGTAGACCTTAATGAATACCCTATTAACATATAGTAATTGTTAATTGATAATGATTTCTATAGGATATTATAATTGTAATAATAACCGTTATGATAATTAATAATCATTATAATAATGAGTAATACCCGATAGAATTATATCCGGTAGGATGAAATGTACATGAATTTATAAATATGCAAATTAAAATTTACAACATGATAGTATTATTGGGACTACATTGTGACACATTAATTTATAACTTAAGTTATATGAAATGGAAGGTGCACAACTTAAATGTATATAGAAGGTATATATATAAACCAAGTGTTGTATTACATTTACAAGTTGATTTTACTGAGATTTAGAAGCATTGTCCCATATTGAGTGCCCACCTTCTCATTTCTTCCCACGTGAACCCACATGACTATACTCCTTCTCAATTTCATCAAAACATAGTTGATCATTTCAAGGGTAGTGGGAATCATGATGGAGTTCACCAACTCTCACCAACTCTTTCTTATCCATTGAACATTCTTGCAATTCTTTGAATTAATTTGGAAGGTAATTGAGTTGTCTGGATATTCATTTGCCTATATAAGGAGCTCTCTTCCTTCTCTATTTCAATTGCTGAGAATTGCTTAAGTTGAGAGCATATAGAGGGTGGATACTTGTATACATATTAGTAGAGGAAGTGAGGATTAGCAAGTTCTATTTGAATGTTAACAGAGGTATAATCCCTCTTTCATTGTTCTTCATTTATGTTTACTGTCAATTTTTTGGTTCTTGAATTAAGTATGAAGTTCATGATTTTGTGATGTGATAATGTTAATTAGTTGCTAAATAAAGTTATAAGCATGATAGGATTATATTATAGTTGGTACAGAATGAATTTCGTGAGTAATTCAGTGATGGGTTTAAGCTTCTGCCGAGCAGAATGCAATTCATGGTCTGGCCAGTGCCCTGCGTAGCTGCACCAGTTTTGAACTGGCCAGCGGCACAGCTGCGCCAGGCCTGAACCAGAAACTTTGATTTCTGTTTTCTGTTAAGTACAGTTAAGTGCTAGCAAGCGATATATAATTAGAACAAGCATGTGGACATATATAACATACATATATGATTACTTTGATATGAAATGAGCATGTTTAACGATATTAGTACACACGATTGAAGAAAAACTTATAGTTTTGAAATGAAACTTATAGTTTCGATTGTGAACTTAGACACATATGTAATATGTATATAATCTGATATTTTAAACATGATAGTATGGTTTATATTGACATGAAATGCATGCTTAAAGTATTAATCGTACACTAGTATTGGAAGTTAAGACAATTTTCGAAATATGAAACTTAAGACTTTCAAAAATGAACTTGACCAAGACTAATGTCTTTTAGATTCTGACCATATGAGAATGTTTAGGTGGTTTACATATGAGTTTCTAGTTCATATGAAATATATATCGAGATGTCTGGCATGTACTATGATGCCTTTGTTGACTTAGTGTGATTTTCAATAAAAAGCTTAGAGTGTGAAAGCTAAGGACATCAATTACCATATGAATTATGTTATGATCATGCAAGCATATGCATTAGGATGTCATTATGCCTATAGATGTGTTGACATGAGCATCCTATGATGAAATGTGGATATCACCTATGCACACATATTCAAGAAAATGAATTTCTAAAGCATAGACTATGTGATTAAGTATACATGTGTAGTATAAGAACGAGCGTGCCTACTTAGTATTAATTAGCCTTGTTATGTGATAACCTGACCTTAGTAGTTAACCTTGAAGCATGGACTTGAATTACTTAAGGAATATAAAAGTCCGACATGAAAACCATGTAACTTTGAATTTGATTTGAACGAACATGCTAGGCTTTAAAACTTGAGTTAATACCCTTATAAACATGTATGCATGATGAACATAGTAGCCTTGCATGACTAGTTTAAGTATGACAAGGATTTTGAAAGGTGAAACTTAGAAAGTGTGAATGTAATGGTTTCGATAAGGTTTGAGAAACGTAAGAGCAATGTAGATTATATATGTATGAGGTTTAAGTATATGTCGAACATATAGATAAGTAATTGTGTGATATATAGTATAGTTGAGGTATAACTATACGTACCTAACGATACTAAGTGTATGATAGGAAAGTGAAACAAGGTTCTAAGAGCCAAGATAGAAAATAATGTAATACTAATTATTATATTGAGAATGTATGGAGGTGTATAACTGATAAGTGTGATCTCTATGATTAATATAACTGTGTAGGATTACACGAAGTGCAGATATTCTTAAGAAGTTAAGTCGTAGTTGTTAAACTACGAATCAGGCAAGTCTTTCAGTTCCTATTTGATATATGAATTCAATAACTGTTAGTTAAATTATATTATGCTATGTGATGTGAACTTATATATGAACTGTATATGAGATATGTATGAGATTGAAAGTTGATCTTTGATGATATGCTTGTTATGTGAGAAGTAACATGCTTAGTGAATATAAATTGATTATAAATGCATGGACTGTGTATAATATTATATGTTATGTGATGCATGAAAACTGTTAGAGTTGCTGAGCTGTCTAGCTCGCTCTTGCAAATAACCACTTTTGCAGGTTAAGGACTTACGATAAAGATTTCGTGCTTTTTGATTGATAAAGATAGATAGTATCGCAACGAAGGAGTTGTACTTGATATTTGTTTACATTGTTTAAAACTTGTCGTACTGTAAAGATGTATTAGTTAATACATAGAGGATATCAAGTCGAGTTGTAAACGTTATACGATAACTCAAATAGAATGAATCATATTTTATAGTTGATTCAAGAATTGTAATTGATTCAAAGTTATGAAATCAATAAAAAGATTTTATTCAAGAGGATTGAAAAAGTTTAAGTTATTCCGCATTTGAGTAACATCGGATATGATGTATAAACAGGGACGGTATATGACCGGGATTTGAAACTTATAAAAGTTTGGGGTCATTATACAGATCTTGGAAATGGAAAAATTTTATATTCTAAATTGTAATAAAGCGAAGTTATGTTCTTTAAGTTATGAATAAAAGATGTAATAGTTTGACGATAGTAGTATCGTGACTGCACCAGATTCGAGGTAATAAAGGTACCCGGATTTGGGGGCGTCACAATCAGCATGGTTTTTCATCATCAAAGCTTCTATCATTGGCGGTCCGGTATGATCAATCGGTCTTTTCCAATCATAATTTTCTTAGAATACTTGTAACGGGACGAAATTTAATTGAACCGTGATTCTGGGGACAGAATCCTTTTAAGGGGGGAAAGATGTGACAAACAAGATTTTTGTAATTTATTTTGAATATTTATTGAATTAAATAAATATTTTCGATGATTTAATTATTGAGTTAAATAATTAATTGATGAATTTGTGGTAGAGTAATTTAATTATATGTGTCACATTAGTTAAATTAATGTGGTGAAATTTTTATATTCAAAGTATGTATTTAATTGAGCTTATTTGATTAATATATATGTGACAAACAAGATTTTTGTAATTTATTTTGAATATTTATTGAATTAAATAAATATTTTCGATGATTTAATTATTGAGTTAAATAATTAATTGATGAATTTGTGGTAGAGTAATTTAATTATATGTGTCACATTAGTTAAATTAATGTGGTGAAATTTTTATATTCAAAGTATGTATTTAATTGAGCTTATTTGATTAATATATTAATTAATAAGCATAATGTTATTCTAATTAATTTATTAATTAATTAGAGATTTATGATTAGACATAATTAATAAATAAGAATTTTAATTATGTGACTATGTGATTTAATGTAGATTTATGCTATTTTATTTAATTGATTTAAATAGCATTATTTGATTTAATTGGGTGTGACATTAATTAACTATATTATAATAAATTAATTAAAATAAATGAGAAAGGATTCCTTAAGCTAGCCAAACAAGGCCTTAAGGGGAGTTGGTCAGTTAACCCACTAAGGGACCAACTGACAACCACTCACCCATTATATATTATACGTATTATACTTATATACATATATACTATATCAATTCATATATTCATACCAGAGAGAATTTTGAGAGAAAAGATTGAGGAAGAAAAAATTGAGAAATTTATATCATCATCCTTGAATCATCTTCACCAACTAGCAAGGGTAAATTCAGTTATATTAAGTTTTAAGCTTTCTATTTTTACGTACTTTGAAGTTCTCTGTAATCGTCAATTTTGAATCATTGTTGGTTATATGGTTTTATATGGGTTAAATTATGTTTATAACATGTTTTATACCATGTATACATAAATCACAGTGATCAATTTTATGTAATTACGTCTTAATTAAGTTTTCAAAACTTCCATTAACGTACTTTGAAGTTTTCTGTAAAAGACTAAATTGATGACTTGTTCATGATATGGCTATATATATATTAATTGATGTCCATAACATATTATATGCCATATATGCATAACTTTCAGTGATCACACCATGGAATTTTGTTGATAATTGGGTTTTCAAAAGTTACAGAGTGTAAAAATTGTACATATGGCCCATATGGCCCTTACGTACAAAATTTACACACCTTATGCGTTTATTTAACTTAAATTAACACTTGAATGTGATTGTGTACATTTAAACGAACAAAATGGAAGTTAAACGAACGGATTCGGTGTTATAACGAATCCGTAACGTTGAATTCTTGTTTTCTTTCAAAACTTTATAAAATATTGAAAATAGTGAAATTAAATGTTGTGATTTGTGTAATTCCGTGATTTAAAGTGTTAAAAGCATGCTTAGAACATGGTATGATGTTTCTGTAAATTCTATATCTCATGGGTAGCCTTAAATTCATTTCGTTAGTTTAATTTGGATTTATTTGGGTTGCTCTGTGTGTCATTCGCGAACTGGAAATCTGGGTCTGCGTTGCCGCGCGGCCGCGCTGGTCCCAAGGGTAACTGGCGCGCGGCCGCGCCCCTTGCAGAAATTTGAAATTTTTTTGCTAAGTGTTCGTGTGTTCTAAGAGGTGGTTTAAAACCTAATGTAATGAACATAAAGATATGCTAAACATATAATAAGAGGTTAATAACTTATATTACGTGAGTAATTAATAAGTTAATTACATGACTTGAATCGTTAATTGTATAGTCCAATAACGTGCTCAAAACCGATGTGTGTGATTCGATACGTATATCGAGTTATTGATTAATTTGTATTGTGAACGTATTGATATGTAGGATGTAATAAAGAACGTGAATTATAATTGTAGCTTGTGCAAGAGGCAAGTATCCTATCCCTAATTTATTGATTTATCAAGTTCCCTAAATTCTAATTTATTCATTTATTAAGCCTTAGACTTGTGTTTCTATATCGAGTAAGCTCGTGTTTTTAATTGTTCAAGTTCGAAATTCATATTACATATTGTAACTCTTTTAAAAGCATGATTCAGTGATACAATACTTATTCGATTGTATACTCTTGAGATTTATTATTCAAGTTGAATATCGATGTTATTGTTGAACCTTATAGGACTAGTGAACCCTTATTGATTCGACTAGTCCATAGTTGATGAACGTTCTAAATTCCAAAATACTTATTGAGCTTATCCAAACCAAACTTCCTTTGGTGCGGACTCTGATGTCAAAACTGAGATGAACAACCCTGTAAAAGGGGATTATTTACGCTTTAGCGTTGAGATATTGTGCACAGTATGGTACTAAGGGCTGATCCCCCTAAGTACGAGAAGTAGAGTCCATAGTCTTATGACTGTTAAAGGTTTAAAGCATAAAAACTTTACAACCTAGGACATAGTTCAAGGTCTTATGACCCTCAGACGTTCTTTTGATTCCTGTTATTCATTCTTGAGTCAAAAGTTGAGTTTCTTTATTCAGATGTCTTTGATTCACTCGCATGTTATTATATTGTTGTCATATTATTATACTTGTGGGCAATCGTGCTCACTCTTGCGTAATAATAACATTGCAGTTAAGAACGAAAGGTCCAACGAGCCTTCTACTAGCAAAGGCAAGGGCAAGGTCAACAAGTGATGAAGACTTGTTGTTTATTTTATGTGTTTATGTTTCAGACTTATGTTAAAGTTGTGTAAGACTTATTTAATTATTTATATTTCCGCACTTGAGATTTAAGGTTAAGTACGACCTGGGATTGATGTATTTCTTTTCAGATGTTGTAACCCCATAAGGGGAGGATTATTTCTATTTATTTCATGGTTTGCATTTACTATGGGTAGATAGATAGATGATATTTGTACAGTGAACACCAAGTCCCGTGGAAATTGAAGTACCCGGATTTGGGGGTGTCACAGGTTGGTATCAGAGCTGTAGGTTATGAACCTTAGGTGGGGAAAAACCTTAGGATAGTAGCCTTTTTAGAGATCGAGAACATAGTAATGATAACTCTTATCGAGTTCTAAGAAAGATAATAACTTACCTTATGTGCTACGTGCTTATACTTATATATTCGAGTCTCGATTAGCATCACGTAATTACTAAAACTTAAAATTTTATTTGTCAGGATGACGAATGCTGGAGAACCTAGTCAGTCCAGGGACCTTGTACCCCTAGAGGCTAGAGAGGAGGAGCCCCGAGATATCCACGTAGTTTGGGAGCAGTTAGTCCGACGAGAGCCATCACCCTTGATCACAGTCATTGGTCAGGAGATTGTGCCGGTGTCTAATTCAGAGGAGGACTCTGAGGAAGACCCTGAGGAGATTGAAGTTCAGGCTGAGGCAGCTGAAGAGGAGGAGGAAGACCCTGAAGAGTTCCCGCCGAGCTCTATCAGTGCTGAGATGTATGACGAGCTGTATGACCGTAACATAGAGTTACGTGATACTGTTCAGGAGCTGAGGGAGACTGTTCAGGAGCTGAGGGAGCGGTCGGTTACTCAACAGTCTACCATCGAGCTGAGGGATGGAGAGGTTGAGGCTCTTCACACACGTTTGGGAAATGTAGAGTGGAATTTGGCTCACGAGAAGGGCCAAACCGAGCAGAAGTCAGAGGAAATTGAGGAATTGAAGAATGAACTAAAAGAGAAATCAGCAAGGCTGGCCATAGCAGAGGAGGCTTGGGTAAGGGAATCACGACGAGCAGATCTCGCAGAAGATAATTGTCGGGCGAAGAAGGCCAAGCTTGAAGAGACGTACTCTATACTTCAGTATGCAATTGACGAGGCCCAGGATCGGGTTATGAGGTACCCAATTCAGTTTGAAGGACTACCGTCGTACATGCTAGATCGCAGGACGATGTCTCGGATTATGGAAGAAGAGCGTGGCAAAGCTGTTCGTCGCCTTAATGGGCAGTGATAGGAACATTTGATTTTGTGAAACCTATCTAGTAGTTAATAATGTAAATTCCAATGTGTTTATAAACAGAGGAATATTTTATGTTTTAAATCCTGTAGATTCTTTATCTCAGGATAGTTGATGTAAATAGCAGTGATGCTATCGTATTATGTTAAAACTTTTGATTTAGTAATATATCAGAGTTTATTTGAGATAATGTGTTGACTGATTGTGTCTAAATGTTTAAGTTAAGCCTTAGATATTTAAAAGATTGAATAAAGTCCTAATACGCGTATTTCTTAACAGTAAAATGCCGCCAAGGAGACGATCTAACCGTCAACAGGCCCAAGAAGGGTCAACTAACAACAACAACGACGCCAATGCTAACCCCGTTCAGCAGTTGGCGAACTTACTTGCTGGAGCGCTTAACAACCAACCTCAAGCTCCACCGACCACAACGTTCAAGGACTTCAAGGCGGTGGGACCGCCAGAGTTTAAAGGCACCATGAACCCGATAGAAGCTCAAACCTGGGTCATGGAGATGGAAAAAGTTTTTGACGTCGCCAGAGTCAGAGAGGACCAGAAAACCGCCTATGCAACGTTCATGCTGAAATCTGAGGCCAGCTATTGGTGGCAAGCGAATAAGGTCCGGGGAGGTGAAGGTGTGATTACCTGGGAGAGGTTCAAGGAGATGTTCTTCGAGATGTACTTTCCGACCAGCTCGCAGAATCAAATGGAGGTCCAGTTCTTGGAACTGAAACAGGGAAATATGTCCGTACCAGAATATGCGGCGAAATTCAATGAGTTGGCTAGGTTTGCCACGTATCAAGTGCACACCGATCAGAGGAAGGCAAGGAGGTTTGAACAGGGCCTGAAACCCTGGTTGTATAGCAAAGTGTCAATGTTCCAATTGAACACTTTTGCTGGGGTGTTGGAGAAGGCCATTCTCGCTGAAGGCGGGAGTGATGCAGTTACAAAGTATAACCAAGATCAGAAAAAGAAGAAGAGTGAAGGTGAAGGAATTAACAAGGCTAGTGGTAGCAACACGGGAGGGAGTAATAATCAGAAGAGGAGGTGGAATGATAACTCATCGACTGGGAATCAGCAAGGTGGTCAGAAAAAGAGGATCGAAGCTTGTTCGACCTGCGGGAAAGCTCACCTGGGGGTCTGTATGAAGGGAAAACGAGTATGTTATAATTGTGGTCAGGAAGGCCACATAGCACCTAACTGTCCGAACCCAAAGAAGGGCGCTTGCTTCACTTGCGGCTCAAAGGACCATCTGGTAAGGGACTGTCCCAAGAAGGGATCTGGAAGGGAAGGATCAGGTGGAAACAGGGGAAACAGCGGTGGAAGTGCTTTAACTATCACGGGACCAACCGCAACCAACCGACCAACCGCCAGGACCTTCAACATGACCGTGCAGGATGCTGTGCAGTCTCGCGATGTGGTGTCAGGTATCATTCCGATCAATAAAGTTAATGCTTATGTACTATTTGATTCGGGTGCTACTTGTTCATTTATATCCGATGACTTTGCTAAGAACTTAGAACTTCCTATGGACGAGTTAGAATACCCCATGAATATAGAGATTGCGAATAGAGAAGTAATCCCTGTTAAATATGTACACAAGAACTGTAGAGTAGATATTAAGGGTAACATTATGAACGTAAATCTTATCCCGATTAGACTTGGGGAATTCGATGTTATTCTGGGAATGGATTGGCTAGTCAATTATGGGGCTGTAATTGATTGCCAGAGGAAGTGTATCAACCTTATGACCCCGTCAAAGGTTGTGTTTTATGGCAGTAAATCGCCTAGACAAGCGAGTTGTCTGACGATGATGCAGGCCAGGAAGTTGTTAAGACAAGGCTGTGTAGGATATTTAGCCTACATAGTCGATAGTCGTAAAGAAAATTCGAAATTAGAAGATATACCAGTCGTGAGGGACTTCTTAGACGTATTTCCGGATGATCTGCCAGGACTTCCGCCAGACAGAGAGGTTGAGTTTGTGATCGATTTGGCGCCAGGGACGGCCCCAATATCGAAGGCACCATACCGGATGGCTCCGGTAGAGATGAAAGAGTTAATGGTACAACTACAAGAGTTACTGGACAAGAAGTACATCCAACCGAGCGTATCGCCGTGGGGAGCGCCAGTGTTGTTTGTGAAAAAGAAGGACGGGACGATGCGGCTTTGCATCGACTACAGAGAACTGAATAAGGTCACAATTAAGAATAGATATCCATTACCGAGGATCGACGATCTGTTCGACCAATTGAAGGGTGCAAGGTACTTTTCAAAGATAGACTTGAGGAGTGGCTATCATCAACTGAAGGTGAGGCCAGAGGATGTTCCAAAGACAGCATTTAGGACTCGATATGGTCACTACGAATTTTTGGTAATGTCATTTGGTCTAACGAATGCTCCTGCAGCATTCATGGGCTTAATGAATGGAGTGTTCAAGCCGTTTTTGGACAAATTCGTGGTGGTCTTTATCGACGATATTTTGGTATACTCGAAGACCAAGGAAGAACATGTAGAACATCTGAAGTTAACATTAGAGGCGTTGAGAAGAGAGAAGTTGTACGCCAAATTTTCTAAATGTGAATTCTGGATTGAAAGAGTGCAATTTCTTGGACATGTGATCGACAAGGACGGAATTTCGGTAGATCCCTCTAAAGTCGAAGCTGTGATGAACTGGGATCAGCCGAAAACACCATCGGAAGTGAGGAGTTTTCTTGGATTGGCGGGTTATTATAGAAGATTTATTCAGGACTTTTCCAAGATCGCAACTCCGCTAACGAATTTGACTAGAAAATCGGTGAAATTCGTTTGGACAGAGAAGTGTGAGGAAAGTTTCCAAGAGCTTAAGAGGAGATTGAGTTCGGCACCTGTGTTATCCCTTCCGGATGACACAGGAAATTTTGTGATTTATAGTGATGCGTCGCATAAAGGACTTGGCTGTGTACTTATGCAAAACGGCAGGGTCATTGCGTATGCGTCACGACAATTGAAAGACTATGAGAAGGGGTATCCGACCCATGACTTGGAGTTAGCTGCAGTGGTATTTGCTTTAAAAATTTGGAGACACTATCTCTATGGGGAGAAGTGTGAAATATATACAGACCACAAGAGTCTGAAATATATTTTTACACAGAAGGACTTGAATATGCGCCAGAGAAGATGGCTGGAGTTAATTAAGGACTATGACTGTGAAATCTTATACCATCCGGGTAAGGCTAATGTGGTTGCCGACGCCTTAAGCAGAAAGGGTCGGGAGAAATTGATGATGTTGACTGCTCAGGAGGAGCTAATTTCGGCAATGGAAAAGTTGGAATTGGAAGTGAAGTATCCGATAGAGATTGACGAGAAGTTGTTTCAGATGCAAACTGGTACAACCCTATTGGATAAAGTTAAGGAAGCTCAACTTCAGGACGAAGAATGTGAAAAGGTTAAGAAAAAGATATCTGAAGGAACCGAATCGAGATTCAAGATAGACAGTGAGGGACTACTGAGATTTGAGAACAGAGTTTGGGTACCGTCAGTGCCAGAGATTAAGGATAACATTTTGAGCGAGGCTCATAGCTCACGATATTCGATTCACCCCGGTAGTACCAAGATGTACCAGGATCTTCGACAGCACTTCTGGTGGCCGAATTTGAAACGAGATGTTGCTGAGTGTGTTGCAAAGTGTCTAACCTGTCAGAAAGTGAAAGCAGAACATCAGAGACCAAGTGGTTTGCTACAACCCCTGGAAATCCCAGAATGGAAATGGGAACACATTACGATGGATTTCGTGGTTGGCCTTCCGACGACTCAGAAAGGCTACGACGCAGTATGGGTTATCGTTGACCGACTGACGAAATCCGCACACTTCCTTCCGATCAAAATCAGATTCAACTTAGACCAGTTGGCAAGGCTATATGTGAAAGAGATTGTTTCGAGGCACGGAGTTCCGGTGTCAATTGTTTCCGACAGAGATCCGCGTTTCACATCGAACTTCTGGAAGCGACTACAAGAATGCATGGGGACACAGTTGAGAATGAGTACGGCTTATCACCCTCAGACAGACGGGCAGAGTGAAAGAACGATCCAGACATTGGAAGATATGTTGAGAGCATGCATCATGGATTTTAAAGGAAATTGGGATGATCACCTACCGCTTGTGGAATTCAGTTACAACAACAGTTACCACGCTAGTATTGGTATGCCGCCTTACGAAGCGTTGTACGGAAGAAAATGCAGAACTCCGCTATACTGGGATGAAGTTGGCGAGAGACAACTACTAGGTCCAGAACTGGTACAGCAGACAGCAGAGATAGTCAAAGTGATCAGAACAAGACTGGTAGTAGCTCAGGATAGGCAGAAGAAATACGCCGATCCACACCGTAAGAACGTTGAGTTTGAATCGGGTAGCTATGTGTTCTTGAAAGTCTCTCCCTGGAAGGGAAAGATCAGATTCGGTAAGAAGGGAAAATTGAGCCCAAGGTTCATTGGACCCTTTGAAGTACTGCGAAGGATTGGAGAAGTTGCGTATGAGGTAGCCTTACCTCCGGCCCTTGAGAATGTCCACAACGTCTTTCATGTGTCAGTTTTACGCCCCTACAAACCCGATTACAAACATGTGATTGAATATGAACCCCTACATTTTGAGAAAGACTTATCCTATGAAGAAATTCCTGTTCAGATTGTTGACAGGAAAGAGCAAGTCCTCAGAAATAAAGTTATACCTTCTGTTAAGGTAATTTGGAGGAACCACAATGCTGAAGAAGCTACGTGGGAACTCGAAGAGCATATGATGAAGAATTACCCAGATTTATTTACTTAATTTTTTTTTTGTTTATGCGATTCTGGGGACAGAATCTTTGTAAGGGGGGGAGAATGTAACGGGACGAAATTTAATTGAACCGTGATTCTGGGGACAGAATCCTTTTAAGGGGGGAAAGATGTGACAAACAAGATTTTTGTAATTTATTTTGAATATTTATTGAATTAAATAAATATTTTCGATGATTTAATTATTGAGTTAAATAATTAATTGATGAATTTGTGGTAGAGTAATTTAATTATATGTGTCACATTAGTTAAATTAATGTGGTGAAATTTTTATATTCAAAGTATGTATTTAATTGAGCTTATTTGATTAATATATTAATTAATAAGCATAATGTTATTCTAATTAATTTATTAATTAATTAGAGATTTATGATTAGACATAATTAATAAATAAGAATTTTAATTATGTGACTATGTGATTTAATGTAGATTTATGCTATTTTATTTAATTGATTTAAATAGCATTATTTGATTTAATTGGGTGTGACATTAATTAACTATATTATAATAAATTAATTAAAATAAATGAGAAAGGATTCCTTAAGCTAGCCAAACAAGGCCTTAAGGGGAGTTGGTCAGTTAACCCACTAAGGGACCAACTGACAACCACTCACCCATTATATATTATACGTATTATACTTATATACATATATACTATATCAATTCATATATTCATACCAGAGAGAATTTTGAGAGAAAAGATTGAGGAAGAAGAAATTGAGAAATTTATATCATCATCCTTGAATCATCTTCACCAACTAGCAAGGGTAAATTCAGTTATATTAAGTTTTAAGCTTTCTATTTTTACGTACTTTGAAGTTCTCTGTAATCGTCAATTTTGAATCATTGTTGGTTATATGGTTTTATATGGGTTAAATTATGTTTATAACATGTTTTATACCATGTATACATAAATCACAGTGATCAATTTTATGTAATTACGTCTTAATTAAGTTTTCAAAACTTCCATTAACGTACTTTGAAGTTTTCTGTAAAAGACTAAATTGATGACTTGTTCATGATATGGCTATATATATATTAATTGATGTCCATAACATATTATATGCCATATATGCATAACTTTCAGTGATCACACCATGGAATTTTGTTGATAATTGGGTTTTCAAAAGTTACAGAGTGTAAAAATTGTACATATGGCCCATATGGCCCTTACGTACAAAATTTACACACCTTATGCGTTTATTTAACTTAAATTAACACTTGAATGTGATTGTGTACATTTAAACGAACAAAATGGAAGTTAAACGAACGGATTCGGTGTTATAACGAATCCGTAACGTTGAATTCTTGTTTTCTTTCAAAACTTTATAAAATATTAAAAATAGTGAAATTAAATGTTGTGATTTGTGTAATTCCGTGATTTAAAGTGTTAAAAGCATGCTTAGAACATGGTATGATGTTTCTGTAAATTCTATATCTCATGGGTAGCCTTAAATTCATTTCGTTAGTTTAATTTGGATTTATTTGGGTTGCTCTGTGTGTCATTCGCGAACTGGAAATCTGGGTCTGCGTTGCCGCGCGGCCGCGCTGGTCCCAAGGGTAACTGGCGCGCGGCCGCGCCCCTTGCAGAAATTTGAAATTTTTTTGCTAAGTGTTCGTGTGTTCTAAGAGGTGGTTTAAAACCTAATGTAATGAACATAAAGATATGCTAAACATATAATAAGAGGTTAATAACTTATATTACGTGAGTAATTAATAAGTTAATTACATGACTTGAATCGTTAATTGTATAGTCCAATAACGTGCTCAAAACCGATGTGTGTGATTCGATACGTATATCGAGTTATTGATTAATTTGTATTGTGAACGTATTGATATGTAGGATGTAATAAAGAACGTGAATTATAATTGTAGCTTGTGCAAGAGGCAAGTATCCTATCCCTAATTTATTGATTTAGCAAGTTCCCTAAATTCTAATTTATTCATTTATTAAGCCTTAGACTTGTGTTTCTATATCGAGTAAGCTCGTGTTTTTAATTGTTCAAGTTCGAAATTCATATTACATATTGTAACTCTTTTAAAAGCATGATTTAGTGATACAATACTTATTCGATTGTATACTCTTGAGATTTATTATTCAAGTTGAATATCGATGTTATTGTTGAACCTTATAGGACTAGTGAACCCTTATTGATTCGACTAGTCCATAGTTGATGAACGTTCTAAATTCCAAAATACTTATTGAGCTTATCCAAACCAAACTTCCTTTGGTGCGGACTCTGATGTCAAAACTGAGATGAACAACCCTGTAAAAGGGGATTATTTACGCTTTAGCGTTGAGATATTGTGCACAGTATGGTACTAAGGGCTGATCCCCCTAAGTACGAGAAGTAGAGTCCATAGTCTTATGACTGTTAAAGGTTTAAAGCATAAAAACTTTACAACCTAGGACATAGTTCAAGGTCTTATGACCCTCAGACGTTCTTTTGATTCCTGTTATTCATTCTTGAGTCAAAAGTTGAGTTTCTTTATTCAGATGTCTTTGATTCACTCGCATGTTATTATATTGTTGTCATATTATTATACTTGTGGGCAATCGTGCTCACTCTTGCGTAATAATAACATTGCAGTTAAGAACGAAAGGTCCAACGAGCCTTCTACTAGCAAAGGCAAGGGCAAGGTCAACAAGTGATGAAGACTTGTTGTTTATTTTATGTGTTTATGTTTCAGACTTATGTTAAAGTTGTGTAAGACTTATTTAATTATTTATATTTCCGCACTTGAGATTTAAGGTTAAGTACGACCTGGGATTGATGTATTTCTTTTCAGATGTTGTAACCCCATAAGGGGAGGATTATTTCTATTTATTTCATGGTTTGCATTTACTATGGGTAGATAGATAGATGATATTTGTACAGTGAACACCAAGTCCCGTGGAAATTGAAGTACCCGGATTTGGGGGTGTCACAATACTGCGATCCACTGATAAGGTACGATTCTTTCATCTCTTTATCTGCTTTCAACTTCCAGTTACATGCATTGGCAAGGGTATACATGTTAAGTATAGATAAATCTTGCTTTAGAATCTTAGGAAAAGGTTTTAAAAGAAGAGGAGATTTTTACTTAACTTGTTATGAATTAGATTAATTCCGACAAGCGTCCGTGGAGCAAGAATCATCGGAACGATTAGAGAATTAAGACTATTTAACCGTTTAATTAGGTGCGACATCTTAGTTTAAAATGCTTTTGGAGCAAACTTGACCTCATATGCATGTCTGCACTTTGCGATTGGCCTGACTCTTAGTTGTGGGGTTTGAAACTATGGTGACAAGGATGACAATTAGTAGCCAGTCTAATATCTCGAATCGTGACATGGGTTACTCGAGTTATTAAGCTTGAGGGGTGTCTTTACACCTGATGCCCTAAAGCCATCTGGTTTGGGAGCCACCGGCCCAACGCTCGTTACATGGGTAACTTAATACCAAAGAAAACGAGCATTACAAGAAGAAGAAGTCAAAACCTGAGTGGATCTGAATCGTGGCCTAGGTTGCTCGAATAATTAAGCTCGAGGGGTATCTCTACACTTGCTGCCCTGAAGCCATCTAGTTTAGGAGGCATCGGCCCAACACTCGCTACACGGGTAATTTAGAGCCTAAGAAAATGAATCTTGTACAAGCTTAGGCAAGGATCAAAAAGAGTAGACCGCCTGACTTGTCTCGAAGTGTGACCATTGTTACTCGAGCCAGTAAACCCAAAGGGGGTGTCTTAACACTTAGTGCCCTAAAACCGTCTGGTTTAGGAGTCATTGGTCCAAAACTCGTTACATGGGTAACTCTGAAAAGCCTAAGAAAATGAAACAAAGTTAAGCGAAGAAAATAGAAAAACTTTGCAAGATAAAAATGAGATCATCTAAAGTCATAGAAGAGAAACCCCTGTTAAGGGTTGCATCACTCATAATGCGCATGTCATATGATGTTTAATTTTGTGAAGCAGTGTCTAGAGCGAAGATGAGGTGTCTCTGATGAAGGGAGATGAGTGTTTTGAATCTGATTCTACCCATGAAAAATGACCATGAATGCTTAAAAGTTTTCTTGCGATTTCATAACTTGTTAAATGAAAATTTTGATTTCCCTATGAAAAATTCATTTGCATACTCCATTTCAAGATCTTTAGCGATAAGATAAGAGCGCATTGAATACAAGCATTCATTTTGATAAACTCTAAACTTCAAATGCCTCATTCATAGGATCATACTAATCCCGACGACCCGAGCCATCCAGATTTTGGGCACATTTTGTTATTTGTCAAATGTGCAGGATATTGCTCACTCTAGATGCGGTCAACAATGCTAGTTTCTTCTGTGAACCATAGTAACAATCTGCGAAAGGGCTGGGGCATTGCCTATTCCAATAAATGGAAAGGATATATGGTGGGACCAAGTTCTTCATCAAACGAAAAGGGAGAATTCCCAAAAAAAAATAAAAGCGACACAAGCTGTCCCTCCACAAAAGTGAAAAATTCTCAAGAAAGTCCTTAACTCGAGAAAAAAGATGCTTGATGACAAAAGGTCTGGAAAATGAAATCTACATCACTAAACATGTCAACATGCGCCAAGTCCTCACAAGTCAAGGCCTCTACATCGAAATTCAAATTTGGACACTGAAAGAACGTGCTACATCCTGTAGGACGTCAGTAACACCCGGGTCATCAGCCCAGCCAGCATCTAACCCAGCAAGGTCATAAGTAAAGAGCTTGCCCCTTTTCATACTCAATGAGCAAAACCGTTGGCGTCAATCCATCGTAGCATCAGAGAAGGAACTAGTGATGTAAGCCGTTAAACACTACTTCAGCAAAGATATTAGGATATCTCCTAGCAAAGCCATCAGTGTCTGAACCGGCAGAGGTATCAGCACCAGATCTAGATTCAGAAATAGCCGCCTTTGCGAGATCCCCACTAAAGACGACATGTGAAATGGTAACATCTGAGTCTGTTCTACGAATGACAAAAGGAGCCATACGCGAGTAAGAGCTGCTAAGCCTATCAAAATCCATGTATGAAAAGAAACTCCAAATTTTATCAGAGAAGGGTGAGGTATGGTTCTACATCAATTGAATTAAGCATATGCATCAACCTAGGACAAATTAAGATCATCATGTTATGTCTGGTCTGCACATGTGCAACAAGTGCTACATCGGCGCACATCTCCATTAAAAGGTTAGGCATACATACCCATTAGAGTAAAAAATGCATACACATAAAATACACAAACTCGAAGAAAAAGTCTGCTACAGTTCGAGTAGGCATAGGGACATTGCAACGATCAACCATTGTCCCTACCATCAGGGTAGGCACTGTTGCAAACTACTGGTCTAAGTTATCATTAGGGTAGGCACTATTGCAAACTACTGGTGTAAGTTAACATTCATTGCATTGCGATTTGCATCATTAATATCCTGACATATTTCAATTGTCTAGTAAATGTTTATCATGTTTATTCCATTGCCTTGCATAAACAAGATAAAGAGGGGCATCTGTAGACACTCAATTTTTTTTGCATTCCTGGTACTAACCTTGCAAGAGGGCAAAACCGTCAACCACAACCCCGATCACCAATATCGAGATATCAAGTTAACTCCGGTCAACAATACTGGGACAACCACAACCCCGATCACCAATATCGGGATGTCAACTCAACTTCAGTCACCAATATCGAGATAACCACAGCCCCAATCACCAATATCGGGCCAACAGTTCAACCCCGATCTCAATATCGGGCCATCAGTTCAACCCCAATCTCAATACTGGACCACCGGTTCAACCCCAATCTCAATACCGGGCCATCAGTTCCACCCCGACCTCAATACCAGGCCATCAGTCAAACCTTGGTCTCAATACTGGGCCATTAGTTCAACCCCGATCTCAATACTGGGCCACCAGGCCACCGGGCCATCAGTTCAACCACGGTCTCAATATCGGGCCATCTGTTCAACCCCGGTCTAAATACCAGGCCATCTAGTCAACCCCAGTCTCAATACCGGGCCATCAGGTCAACCTCAGTCTCAATACTGGGACGTCAGATCAACCCTGGTCTTAATATTTAAATTTTAATTCAACCCTGGTCTCAACCTAAGAGTTACAGTTAAGCCCCAATCACAACCGAGAGATCCAGTTTAGCCCTAGAGATAACCCTGGGAAGCCAATTCAACCTTCAAAGATAAACTCGAAGCATCACATCATCCTTGGAGTCAACCTTGGGAGGAACAATTCATCTTCGGAGACGACCCTGAGGACAAACAGAATCTGCTAGGAGCCAAACCTCGATGAACAACCCCGGGAAGACAGCCGAAGACCGTGCCAGCACAGTAAATAACCCTGGAGGGGCAAAATAGTTATTTTACCAACTTAAAATCAATTCGATCAAAACCAAGCCGAATTGATGCCATCAAGGTCAGAAAGAACCATAACATTGATCCCGAGTGAAAACAGCACAAGACAGCTCAACAGGAAAACTGTGGGGAATCGAAGAGCTGGTTATGAACCAGTCTTTTTGGACTCAAAAAAGGTTTTATCCTATGTCATTGCGACACTCTCGGTGACGGCTTTTCGGAAGGATATAGTACGCCTCAAATGGACGCTCCGATTCAAAGTTTGAAAGTTTCGAATTTGATATCGCATTGCTCGAAGTGCACACACTTCGATGTAACGGGGCCCACAACCTCTTCCTGCCACGTGGAGCCGCAGGTAGAGTGGAGGCAGCAGGAGATAGAGCCTCTTCCACCTGGTCTATATATATGAGTGCACACCCAGCTCATTTTCAATTCAGAAATGCTTTGAACCCTGCCCGTTTGGTTTTTCAGCTATTTTCTTGTCTTCCAAACCCAAAAATTTTCACTCTAACACGAAGATATACCCATATATTACCACATATAAAAAATTAACCGGTAGATTTGGACGTTTAAAGACTACGATTTGGAAAAAAGCCCATGTAGCAGTCCATTGTGAGTATTTTTAAGATCATAAAGTTACTACTACTTCTTTGCACTTTTATACACTTGTATATCAAGTTTTGTTTTCTAAATATTCCAGGAACTCAGTTCTGTGACCGTTTTTGTTAACTTTTGGTACATTTGAGTACCTAAACGCATTTTTTAGCATTTTTACAACCCAGATTGACGATTCGTCGCTTCCAGTAGTTTTTATATACTTGCATCTTCGTGTTGAGTAACTTTGCTGGACTGGGACCAGTCCTGATTTGGCTTTTTTTTGTATATATTTAACTGTATTTATACTAACTTTTCAATTCTGTCAAGCCCGGATGTCAAATTCACGGGAGTTTAATGTTTATATATATATATATATATATATATATATATATATATATGCATATATAAGCAACATTCACCACACTAGGTTATCTTCCCAATCTTGGTTGACTACTTTTTTGTATATATATATTTACATTCTAGTTCGCCCCGGATCATTTTGTGGCCTTTTTACTGCTTTTATATATATATATATATATATATACATATATAAGAAACATTCACCACACTAGGTTATCTTTCCAGTCATGGTTAACTGCTTTTCTATCTATCTATATATATATATATTTACATTCTAGTTCGGCCTAGATCATTCTATATCCTTTTTACTATTTTTGCACCATTCACCATACTTGGTTATCTTCCCAGTCCTGGTTTGATTACTTTCCTATATATATATTTACTTTCTAGTTCGGACCTCGGAGTGAAAACCCACCGCCCTTTACTATTTATATATATATATATATATTCCAATTCTGTCCAGCCTGGATCATTATATGGCTTTTATAAAGCTTATATATATATATATATATTTACATTTTAGTCCGGGCATCGGTGTGAAAACCCATCGCCCTTTACAACTTTCGTATATATAATTATATATATATATATTACATTACTCATTTTCATGAAATTATTTCTTTAAATATTCATTTGATATGAATCGGCACTAACACTTCTGCGGGCGAACTAAATTTATTTAAATCTCGCCAACTCTAGCTTTCAAACGTTCCAAAATAGGTCCAAACGGAACCGGGAAGCTAGAATGGCTGAGATTTCTTTAAATCTAGTATTTTTTTTTCTAGTTTCAGTTGTAAAAGCTACCTCGCGGCCCTTAGATCGCTATTTAGTGGGAACGAGATGCTTCGGCCATGTGCAAGCCAGGATTTACTAATGAATCCTTGGTTCTGGCGATATTTGGATATATTTTTGTACAAATTTGAGTTGTGCAGGTTTATTGTCTTCTTTATGTTAGCATAGGAATCGTGGGATTCATGATTAAAATGATCAAAATCTGATTCCCACGATGGACAAATTCCACTTTACAAATGTACCCTGCCAGTTTTTTTTGTAAAAATGTACATACAAAAGATCTTAAAACGGATATCCGGAATTAAGGTCTCAATATAGTGAAAACATAGTTTGTCGTGTCAGAGTCACTCCGATTGTTGTCATGCCCATGAGGAGACCGATATTTGTATATATGTTGTGGTTGAGGATGCTTCACAGCCCAACAATCACCATTCAAATTGAGCCTTAAGGCTGAAAAGATAAAACTGAAGTATCAATATGCTTCAATTCCTATGTTAGCGTAAGGGTTTGAAAACCTTCTTTCAAAATATCATTAAATAATATTTTTGAAAAAAGAAGAAGCTTTTGCAAATCAAATCAAAGGCTTTTTGCAAATCAATTCCAACCCTTCGTATATAAGTTCAATAATGCATAGACATGCTTTCAATCAAAACATAGGCCCAATTTTCTTTTAGCATTCACACACACATTGCAGATTTAAAATGGAAATATTGAAAAGATGCGGTACCATTTTTACACGGGATTTGTGGAGTGCCTACCACCTTCCCCACACTTAACCAAACCCCCGAACTCAAAAATTTATTTTCAAAGATCAAGTTTTGACAGTGTCCAGCAATTGGGCCTCTTTCAAAAAAAACTCGGTAGAGTTGGTACAACCATTTCAAATTTACCAATTGGCGACTCTGTAAAATGTTCAATCGTCGACATGATACATGTTGGTCTTTTCCTAAAAGAACCCTTTAAAACCTTTTTCACAATAAAAAGAATAACGTAGAGATAACTTAGGAAGAGAGAAAGATTTGGGTTGTGACCCGACCAGTGAATTTTTTACCAACGTCGACACTTCTACTTTCTTTTTTTGACTCCCTAGCTAATTCCCCGTCGATGTGCTGTCGTTCCACCTTCTTTTCTGACTACTGCCTCTACCAGTATTGCTACCACTAGTCTTATTGCCTTCACCTTTGCTCTTCTTCTTCAACACTTGGTTGTACTTTGTCATAGAATCGCTCCCACCTTTAGCGATGATTGCTTTCTCCAATACTCCAGCAAAAGTGTTCAACTGGAACATTGACACTTTGCTATACAACCAGGGCTTCAGTCCCTATTCAAACCTCCTTGCATTCTCCTCATCGGTATGCACTTGATACGTGGCAAACCTAGCTAGCTCATTAAATCTCGCCGCATAGTCTGGCACAGACATATTTCCTTGCTTTAGCTCCATAAACTGAACCTCTATCTGGTTCTGTGAGCGCGTCAGGAAGTACATCTCAAAAAACATTTCCTAGAACCTTTCCCAGATTATCAAGCCCTGTCCTCCCCGGACCTTGTTTGCCTGCTACCAATAGCTGTCTTCTGCCTTCAGCATGAACGTTGTATAAGCGATTTTCTGATCCTCGTTGACTCTTGTGACGTTGAATACTTTCTCCATTTCTATAACCCACATCTGATCTTCGATGGGATTCATGGATCCCTTAAACTCTGGCGATCCCACTGCCTTGAAGTCCTTGAACGACGTGTTCGGTGGGGCTTGCGACTGATTGGCGAGTGCTCCTGTCAATAAGTTCACCAACTGCTGAATGGGGTTGGCGTTGGCATTGGTGTCGTTGTTATTAGTCAACCCTTCTTGGGGTGGTTGGCGAGTTTGGCGTCTTCTCGGTGGCATATTTCTGTTAAGATATACTCTTATTAGATCTTTATTCAATTCCTTAACTATTTAAAACTTAACTTAAATAGTTTAAGATAATCACTTAAAACGTAACATCTCAAATAAACTCTGATATTTTATTCATTTAAAAAGTTCTAAATATACGAAAGATAGAATCATTGATATTTACATCAACTATCCCGAGATAAAGAATCTTCAATATTTAAATAATCATCATATTCCGTTGTTTATAATCACATTGGAATTTACATAATTAACTACCATAGAAATTTTCACATAATCAAACTGTTCCTATCACGGCCTACTCAGGCATCAAATAACTTTTCTGCATTCCTCTTCCATAATATGGAACATCGTCCTACAGTCCAGCACGTACCAAGGTAAGTCCTCGAACTGTTGGGTTTGTAAGTAACGCAATCATGCAATCAAATCACATAAATAGGGCGAAAGCGTAAAAACTAGGTTTTCAAAATTTATACAAACCCATTGCCATGATCATTCTTGTGCATCAATTATCAGTGAATGAAGAAGAAGAAAAACAGAATTATACCTTTGAAGATCCAAGCTTCCTCAGGTACAAGTTCTACTCCTTTGATTCCTTTGATTCCTCTGTAGTGGCTCCTTCCCTTGATCAATGTCAGCCACCCAAATGTTTGGCCTCTAACGGTGATCCACCAAGGAAGATGAAGAACTCAGTAAGATGGGTTATTGGCTTAACCCTTGTTTCTATCTCTATAGAATATGTGTACTCCCAACTCTTGAAAAATTCACGTACCTTATTTCTGATATAAGACTCTCTTATATAGATATTAGGTTAACCCTCCTAATCCAATTAGAATAGGGTTTTATTTAATTAATTATTTAAATACTTTTAATTAATTTATATCCTAATCTTTATTAGGATTGAGAGAGAGTACTGATATTATATTAATTCCTAAACTCCTTTAGAATTAAAATAATAATAATAATATTAATAAGACTCCTCTTATTAATTTATATTTAATATTTCTAAAATATTAAATAATAAACATTAAGCTATTTAATTTATTCTATTATCATAGATTAAATTAATTATACTTAATGCATTATTACTATCATGCCATTTTCTTCTTAAATAATTCTTCTTCCTTTTATGGTGTGACCCTTTAGGTTCTCCATATTAAACCGGTTGTGAATAAATCAATTAGAACAATTCTAATCTTATTTAAATAAACAAATTAAACTAATAATCTATTTAAATAAATAACATTTATTCTACAATAGGGATAAGCCTCCCTAGCGATCAACGACTTTCCAGATAATATAGATTTCAACATTAATCATAAAAGAACCTGTGAGTTAATAGTTACCGTACAATCCAATCCTTCCACCATACAATGTCCCAATTAAATATAAGACATGGATTTACTGTCAAGTCTTAATTTATTTAATCATATGTATTTCGATTAAAAAATGCACAACTCCAAATAATGCAAATTAGAAACCTCTTTCTAATTTCATTTTACCTTGGCCAAGGATTCCTGGGTTGTCATTTAACGAATCACATAGGACATATCTCCTCTTTTACTAGAGGTGGTAGATTCTTTATTGATCATTCATTATCTCCATATGTAACTCATTATACCCAAGCATACCCTTTTATATACCCTAAAGGACTTTAAGGAATAAGTCAAAGTATAATTCATTACATACAAGATACTATGATGATCTCAAGTCCAAGGATCATATGTACTACTATCACATTAGGAATTCCTATTGACAGGCGAGTAAAACTCCATTAGGTATTCCATAGCGAGTCACGTTCAGTGAACTTATTCTCTAATAAGCACCTACATACTTGCTTTAGTGTCTCCACACAAATGACCATGAGATCAGTCATCCTCATCCAATGAGCAAGCAACATATGTACCAATCTATTCGGATTTACTAATCTCCATTTTAGTAATCCCACAATTGGGAACTGTTTTAGTTTTTAAGCTTTCTAAGAATTTAGATCTCATTATCATGATCTCATCATGATTCTAAAAGCATTGCTTAAAACTATGGGTTATTTACATATTATAAAAACAGCACCATGTAGATAATTATATGCCTTAAATAAATATTTTATTAATAAATAAATAAGATTGTTTAGAAAGTATATGCGTTGTCATCATACATGATTGGCTTGTATGCACACTACTATCACGAACTGCACTGGATAATAGAACACCCGATCCTGGGCCTTATCAATCGTTGTCTGGAACGTATAGTGTGACGAACAAGATTTTTGTAATTTAATTTGAATATTTATTGAATTAAATAAATATTTTTTGATGATTTATTTTTTGAGTTAAATAATTAATTGATGAAATTGTGGTAGATTACTTTAATTATATGTAATACATTGATTAAATTAATGTCGAGAATTTTATTATTCAAAGTATGTATTTAATTTATCTTATTTGATTAAATGAATTATTTAATAAGCATAATGTTATTCTAATTAATTTAATAATTAATTAGAGATTTAATGATTTGACATAATTAATAAATGAGAATTTTAATTATGTGACTATGTGATTTAATATGAAATTATTCTATTTTATTTAATTGATTTAAAGAAAATTATATGATTAATTGGGTGTGACATTATTTAACTATATGGTAAGAATTAATTAAATTAAATGGGAAGGAGTTATTAAGGAATAGCCAAACACTACCTTCAGGGGAGTTGGAGCAGTTAAATGTTGGGTGGGAATTAACCGACACCCACTACTACGTCAGTTTATATCGTCTATGTATATGTATATTATAACTTATATCTTATATCAGTTGTATAGTTTGTAGTTTTTCATCAGAGAGAGAGTTTAGAGAGAAACATTGAGAGAAAAGATTGAGGGAGAAGAATTTGAGAAGTCTCTATCGTCACCTTCCTATCATATTCACAGAGATTGCAAGGGGTAATCTCTTCAACCCAAAACTTAATTTATGTTCTTATATTTTCTATGAAAAACTATTTTAAAGTCCTCTGTGATTGAAGAGATTGATAATTGATGAGTATATGATGATATATATATGTTAGTATGTGTTTACAATATGTTTTATATCATGTATTCATGTGTTGGAGTAACCAATTTCATATAAACATGCTAAAATCAGAATTTTCCATTAATGTGTTTTAAAAGTTCCCTGTAAAGAACGATTTCCATGATTTACTTAAGATATGATCACTTGTATGCTATTATATGTTAATAACATGTTTTATATCATGCATACATGAATTACAATGACCAACACCATGTAATTATGTTTCAATTGTTTTTTTTTGAAGTTACAGAGCATAAAAGTTGTATATATGGCCTTATGGCCCTTAAGAACAATTGTATGCCATGAATTATTTGTTTAACTAAAATTTGACAGTAGATTATGATAAAACATGTTAAAAAAATAGAAAACAAACTTTGAACGGACGGATTCAGAGTTATAACGAATCCGTGACGTCAAATTTCATGTTTTTCTTCAAAACTTTCAAGAACACCAAGAACAGTGAAATTTCATGTTTTGATTCAAGTAATTGCATGATTTAAGATGTTAAAAACATGTTAGTAACATTGTGTGATTTTTCTATGAAGTTTATATGTTGGTCCGATTAGATGACACAATTAATGCGCAAGTATACGCGGCCAACGAGTAATAAAGAGTAAGTAAAGATATCGTTCCCACGAGGAATTAATGGATAAAAGGTCGCGAAAGCAGTAGTGCATAATCATTTCGGTCTTATTTAAACGGGTGATAAAGAGTTTGAATTAAAGCTAAGTTAACTAGGCAAGGAATTAAACTTAAACTAAGCAATCCTAAGGTAAAATCAGATAATGAAGATAATAGATTCCAATTTCCCCTAATGATTCGTCTAAGTCAACATACTTCCAATTAGGTCAAATTAATAGTTACAGTTGCTAGCCGAGAACACAAAAGTGAGAGAAGGCCATCTTTCGATGCTCTTAAACCATATCACGTGCAATCCACAGATGATAGAATGCACGTGAACGCCCACATTACCTAAACCACTGTGTGTCTATGTGATTTACAAATAATTAGGGTTTAAGGTCAAGTTCTCTATTGACTACGAGCGGCGCTTCGGTATATGTCTATCCTAAGCACAAATCATACGTCCAACGTCATGTGAACGTACAATCGCCCGCCACTACGATTAGATCTAAACCTACACTTCGTCTTTCAAATCCGAATAGGTTATCACAGTAATTCGTCATGACTCAATTAAGCAATGAAAGCATAAATCGCAGTAGACAATCACATAGCAATCAATAAGAACCAACATGAAAGAGAAATCAACATAGACTACTCATTAGATTCCATTGGAACCTCAAAATAAGGTCTAAGTCATAAATGACTCAAACATATCATCCACAAGTTAAATATACATCATAAGATTGCAAATAGGAAGCAAAAAGATTCAAAAGATAGAAAATAGCAAATCTGAGTGCTCAAGCTCCTTGTTGAATCTCCAATGGAATCCACTTGCTTCAATCTTCAAACCTAATCTAACCCTAGAAACTAACTAACTAACTAAACCCTAATCTAACACTAATCTACTCTCTAATCTACTCCTAATCTAGACTAAACAAGAGCTAGGGCTTAAGGCCAATATATGATCATCTTTCTTGCCCCAAACGAGCCCCCTTATATCCCAATCAAAAGCCAAGTCCCGTGCAATTGAAAAGTCAAGTCTGGCACAGCTGAAGATTGGCGCGGCCGCGCCCAAAAATGCCTTAGAATCCGCGCGCCCGCGCCGGCACTTTTCTGCTGCAGAGTCCTCTGGTAAAACGGCCATAACTTTTGATCCAGGAGGAGTTACGAGGCATTCCACCTGTCAAATCAAAGCTATCGAAGAGCTCTACAACTTTTATTCTTTGAGCATTGAGAAATAATGGATGGATGAAGGCTGAAATTGAGCTCTAAGTGACAACTGTGTATGAAAACTCAAAATCGTGGAGTTTAACGTCCGTTGGTGTATACGAGGCATAACTCTCGCCTCCGAACTCCGATTGGGATGATTCAAGATATTTCGGAAAGCTTAGAAGACGCTCTACACTATGAACTAAGCTCCAATCCAAGAACATGAAATGAACATAAACCCCCCAAGCAATGTCCGGATTGCATTTCCTTCCCATTTGGTCGCTTGCCTTCTTTCCATTATCATGCCATCAATCTCTGTAGCATTCTTTGCATCGTTTTGGCCTCAAAAGCACCGAGAGAGTTCCTAAACATAAAATCTACAAAACAAAGGGAAAACACATTAAACGCACAACGATACTTGAGTTTCGGCAACAGAACAAGCTGGTTACTATCCGAATAAGTGGTCATAAAGACCACTTATTATTATACTTCATATAAATCACGGTACTAGTTTAATTTGTATTTAATTGGAGTTAATTGGGCCAATGAAGAGTTCCACCAGCATGGGGCCCCGTCCCAGCGGGGCTTTGTAGGCTTAAAGCCCCGCCCCAGTGGGGGTGGGTGCTGTCCGGAGTGAAAATTGTGCAAGGCGAGGTTGTTTTGACCTCCTGTAGTATAATAAGCATAACTTCTTCATACAAACTCCGATTAAGGCGATTCAGGATGATTCGGAAAGATAACGAGTAGACCTACAACTTTTATTCTTTATATTTTCTGAGTTGAAGTAGTTATCAGGGGTCAAAATGGCCATCTTTGTGATAGATGCGTATTCAGAGACAATCGGAGGGGCGTCGGACATGCCCGTACGCAAGTGTAGTGCTCTCGACGATAAAAGATGTTGTTATAAGTTATAAAACATGAATATTATGAAAATATAATGATTTTTAACATTAATCAATGATGTTTTAGACAAATTGCATGAGCATGTTAAGCGTACGCAAGAGGGACGAGTCAATCGTGCGTCGAATGAACGTCGAAACGTCGTGCCAAGTGTAATACTATGCTATAACATATTTGAGGACTTGATGAATATGTAATGCTATTTTATAACATGTTATTAACACATACTACCTCCGTCCCAAAATAAGTATTTTTTAGCTTAAATAACACATACCAATACACAAGCTAAAATGACAAAAATACCCTTAATATACTTTCTTTGTTTTGTTTGAGACTTTTTTTATTGCCTTTTGCTCTCTCTTTCTCTTTCTTCAATCTCTCAACTTCCCAATAAATACGCAATAAATACCATTGGTTCCATAAGGGCATATATGGAAAAATATTATAAAAATTGTATTGGAATTCTAACACATCACTTATTTTGGGAAAAAATATTAAGCTTAAAAAAGCACTTATTATGGGACGGAGGTAGTATTATATAATTTAAAGTTCATGTTAATAAACTAAGTGTGACCTTGAATATTGTGATTGTAAAACTTGATTATGATTGTTTGAAGGATTATACCTATATGATATGCATATTGTGAATTCATACTCATGTTTAGTGGTTGGTTAATAAGTTAACACCAGGAACCAAGTTGTAAGTTGAACTTAAATGAAAGGTTCAACAGTTGAATGTAGAAGTTATGAAACTAATTGACATCGTATGCATAATGTAATGTGTAGGACGTTGATGAATTGAATTGTAACTATATTTGTAGCTTACGCACGAGGCAAATTTTCTTACCCTAACTCGTTTACGATTATGCAAGTTTCTAAACCTTACTTTTATATTGTGCAAGTGTTCTATCCCGAACTTATTATCCTTAAGCAAGTTCCTTATCTAAACTCTTTAATTGAATAAGCGTTCTATTCATTATTCTTATGTCAAACAAGTTACTAAATTCAAAGTTAATTTTATTGAGCAAGTATTCTATTCTTGAAATACTATCATGATGCTAATTCTTATACTTGTTAATCAAGTTGAGATTCCATATGAGATATTATAATACCTTTAAAAGCATGATTCCAGTTATACAATACTTGTTCGATTGTATACTCTTGAGAAGTTATTATTCAATTTGAATATCGTTTATTGTTGAACCTTGTAAGACTAGCGAACCCTTATTGATTCGACTACTCCATAGTTCATAAGCGTTCAAAATTCTAAAATTGTTATAGAGTTTATCCAAACCAAACTTCCTTTGGTGCGGACTCTGATGTCTGTGACGCCCCCATATCCGGGTCCCAAGAACCTCGGACTTGGTACGCTACGGTACTTCATTATCATACATATTCTATCATCTAATGCGGAATAATAAATATTTCTTATTTATTTCTTATAATTCTATAACATTTTCCCAGGTTTATTAACCTTAACTGAATACATACCTTCAAAATTATAAAAAGGTTTATACAATATAACTAAATAGTTATTCGCATAACCGTCTATTATTGTACTTTGCTCTTGTTTCTGACCTTCTTCAAACCTTCGTCTTAATCTAAAATTTAATATCATAATATAGCAAGAGTGAGCAACGACTTTGCTCAGCAAGTTTAAATTCAATAAAGATATATCATGATAGAAAGAATAATAAGCTTTCAAGTTTTCAACAATATAATAATTGTGAAAGAGCATGAATCAAAATGTCAATAATTGAATGACTGAATCAATAAGGTTTAATGTCAACAAGGACCATGAACAAATTTTATCTGAACCTTATGGTAATGAAGGTGATCAGCCTTTCATAACTAATGAACATATGCAACATGCACTAACTGCAAAATCAATAATCAGTATAGACTTGAATAATCATCAATAATCATTCACTAACATGCTTTGAAATATAACTCGAGTTTGAGTTACGGAACTTGCCTGTACCGTTGATTACTGCTACGCAATCTAAGTTAACATCCTTATTCAAAAGACCTATCAGTTATAAGATTGATCTTTCAATTAGCATATCATACCTTTACTTTATAAGTAAACTATCTAACATTTAAACACATAGTTAAATATTAGATAATACCTTAAAACTATACACCTTCACAAGTCTAAACCTAGCACACATCGAGTCTTTATTAGTATTCAATACAGTATACTGAGTGGTTTCTCACAAACAACCAACAAATTAGTTTTTGTCTCGTCTACACTATTTTCACAGCGAGTTAGATCGGTTACTAATTCGTATATACCTCCGATTACTGAAGGGATTGTTTAGCCCAGATACTATACATCAACTATTGCAGAGTACGACTGTACTACTTTAGACTTATCATTTACTCACTTATAATCTCATCATCTTATATTAACTTGTCTAACCCTCAATCACAAAGTTAAGTATCAGACATTACTTTATAGTCTTAGCATTATTATTACACTTTGATAATCTTTTAATCATGTCATAACTTATACTTATATGTCTTCCCTTTATATGTTATCTTAGTAAAATAGATAATATTTCAGTAAACTGAAAATACTATTTCAGTAAACCAGATTACATTAAAGCATCCTGAAATCACTATTTCAGCAGACAATAATCCATTTTAGCAGACTGAATTCAATTTCAGCAACCCGAAATCAAATTCAGTACCATGTATTCCTCTTTCAGTAGACTATAATCTATTTCAGCATACTGAAATCATTTTAGTAACCCGAAATCAATTTCAGCACCCTGAAATTTTTTTTTTCCAATATATCACATACATAATATAGTTCCTTGAATACCAAATTCAACATAAAATAACTTAATTCCCTTATTTTACTTCCCCAATTTAATATTATTAATTATTTAATAATATTTCAAACTAAGGTTATTCACCTTTTAATAACTTTTAAGTCAAACATTACTAATAATATTTCAATCCAATATTATTAGTAATATAAAAATAATTTAAGTCATTAATCACATTAATAAATAATTTATTTTAATTATTTTACTTTCTTTAATTAACTCATTAAAGCATTCTAAAATGCCATAAATATCATAACACTTCCCAACCGATCCAAATCTCCATCAAAAATCTGCACAAACCATGCTTAAGGGCCTCGAGTCGGAAAACCTTATTTTTCATATTTTTGACATCACATATTTGATTAAACTCATTTATTCATATAACATCATTTATATGAAAAATACCAAATCAGTCCCAAATTTATTTCTTTTCTGGGATTTGGCAGAATATAGTCCCACATTGAACATATATTTTTCCCGGAATTTTTAAAATACATTTAGTATTTTTAAATAGTCCATAATAGCCAAATCTTCTCAGATTTATCATAAATCGAGATTAACTCCAAAAATTCTAAATTTTACAGGGTAAGATCTTGTTATGTACATATACTTTCAGTAAATATTTCATAAGTTTTGGATTTACGCACAGAGAGTTATTCTGGTAGCTTTATAAAAATAGTCCTTAGCCGTAAAATCCATAACTCTCAAACCATATGGCCAAAAATTCTCAAATTTTTACAGGACCTTCATAACTTCTGATATTATCATTGTAAAAGTTTTCAAAATTTTTAAAGCACAAAAAGTGGATAAAAATGCCCCCGTTTCAGACTAACCCAAAATAATTTCAAAAAAACGGTACTATTTTCACCAAAAACCACACCACGACTTTTAGAAACGTGATTTTTGAGTTCTACCACTTGAGTTTACTAGTCAACACCTATATCTAGCATCTCTCTTCGACTGATAGCGAAAAAAAAGTGTAGATCAAAAATGGTAGACATTCAACGCACCTAAAAGTTAGGGTTTTATAAAGTAGAAAAATTATTTTTCTTTTCTTTTGATTTCCACACAAATCAACACCCAATATGGGTAAATTCTATACTTGAATCTATATAAATCACATAGATTGAAAGGTTTTATACTTCCAATTCACAAACCCCTTTCATCAAATCATAAAAAGAAAAATAATAAAGTTTAGAAGAAATTCGGTTTATACCTTAGCTTTAATTTTCTTCTTCTTCTTCTTCTTCTATGAATTTTTTTTTTCTCTTCTCCCTTCTCACCTAGGGCTGCCGCCCCTTCTTCTCTTTCATTCCCTCTTCTCCCGTTCTTTCTTTTTCCTTTCTCTTTCTCTTTCTCTTTCTCTCTTTCTTATCTTATTTTTTTCTTTCTATCTTCTTTTCTCTTCCTTATCTTTTTCTTATGTTCTTATCCCTTCATAATCTATCCAATATCTTCCTTGCCCCTCTCATATTTGGCCATGTGGCCATCTTATCCTCAATTTTGTTTTATTAAATGCCTCCTCTAATGACACTAATATCTTTGCCCAAATGGGCTTAATTTGGGCCATAAATTAATTTATTTTGGGCTTGTTTTTCTTTCTTAATTGCTTACTAACAAAATAAGTTTAGGCTTCTACCAATAATTAAATTGGGCTATTATAACACTTGTCCCATACATAATACATTGGGCTAGATTAAATAATCTAATTGCCCTTAATCACTTTATCTACAAGTCCAATGCTTAAATAAATAATTGAGCTTGTTTAAATAATATATCCTCCTAAGTCTAATAAATCTAATTCACTTAAACTAATGCTCATCATTCTTGATATTTCGATATTATTATCCATTAATAATATTAATTTATTTACATAACCCAATTACACTTATCATATTCAAATAAATTAAATATGTCATTAGGGTTCAATAATTTCCTACACTTGTTGGGCTTAGTTGAGCCACTTTATATAATGTGTTGGGCTCTCTAATTAATTCTTTGGGATATGATATTATTATAGTCCAATACTTTTAAGTCCATCCCATTCTACCTTAATCATTTAATTAGAGTTTTTATTTCCCATTTAGAACATAAATTCCTTACCCATGCCTCTTCAATTTCATAACCCAATTAGACTTAATTATAAAATTAATTATTTGAGATGTATATAATAAATCTCTTAGGGTTAGTATATATTTTTATATACTAACATTCTCCCATATTATAACCTCTTAGGTTATTTAATTATCACACTTAATATATATATTAGGTTACATAATTTTATTCTTAATTCTCTTTATATACAAAATAAATGTATACACATTATATAATTTATATTTATTTAATCACATACATGGCTCACATAAATCATCATATATTCTACTTCTAACTCTAATTTTGACTTTTCGACTTTGACTAAAAAGTCATCCCTTACACATTTTGTGTTTACTGTCTTTTCTAACTAAACTTGACGTTCCGGACGCAACCGAGCAGTCTGTTCCTCAAAATTCTATCTCTAACTCAATTTTGAGTTTTAACTTACTCCATTTTTATTGCTAATCATATTAGTTAATAACTTTATACTTATTCATATTCTTGTTCGCCAATCAAGGCCAACATTCAAGCTATGCTAATTACTAACATAGTTTTATCTTGATTCTCAAATCCCTACTTCATTCATCATTCCTCATGCTAAAATATATATAGCACCTTACTAAGTATATATCTATACATACACTCATCTTACTAAATGTAGGGCAACAGGGAGCAATTGTTGCATTAAGGTATGACAGTCATGAGACTTAAGCCCATAGAGTTTTAGGTCTTGCAATGATACAAGACTTTTGACATTGGAAGAGAAACCTTCTGGGACTTTCATGCCATACAAAGAATTGCATACAACTCTTTTCTCTGCCCTCGATAGATTCCAAGTACTTGGAGGCAAACGTGTCCTTTTTTCCCCAAAATTTGGTAGCAAATATATCTTAACCCCTATTTCTAAGAGGTCTAACCGAGCTGCAGCACCATCTTTGTTTTTCCCCGGAATCTCCAATAATGTACCAATAATGCTTTCGCATACATTTTTCTCAATACGCATAACATCAAGACAATGTCTAATATGAAGAAACTTCCAATACTCTAGTTCAAAGAAGATTGACTTCTTCTTCCAACAAGGTTTGTTATCCTTGTCATCAACACCATGAGTCAAATGTTCAACCTTTTTAAATACTTCCTCTCCCGTTAGTGGCACAGGAGGTGGTCTAAATTCTTGTTCTCCATTAAATGTTACTCGCTGCTTCCGTAATGAATGATCTTGAGGCAAGAATCTTCGGTGGCCAATGTAACAAACTTTGTTACCATGTGATAACCTATGGCTAGGTGTATCCTCACCACATAGAGGACATGCTTTATAACCTTTTACAACACATCCAGATAAGTTCCCATAGGCAGGAAAGTCATTGATAGTCCACATTAATTGTTCATTGAGCATGAAGTATTCTCCTCTAAATGCATCATACACCCCTGGAACCCCCTCCCATAAACACTTCAAATCATCAATCAATGGTTCCAAGTAGACATCTATATCATTACCGGCTTGTTTAGGACCCGAGATAAACAAAGTCAACATTATGAACTTTCTTTTCATACATAACCAAGGCGGAAGATTATAAATAATCATTATAACAGCCCAACAACTGTATCTAGAACTAAGAGAACCATGAGGATTGATCCCATCAGCTGAAAGAGCGAGTCTAAGGCTTCTAGGTTCTTTACCAAACTCCAGCCACTTATCATCCACTAGCTTCCAAGATAGTGAATTTGATGGATGACGCATATGACCATCGCTCATTTTATTATTAGCATACCAAGTCAAACTCTCAGATGTCCTGCTATATTTAAACATACGTTTAAACTTCGGGACAGGAGGAAAGTACCACAACACCTTCGCAGGCACCCTTTCTCTTACATGCTCATTCTTATCTATCTTCCACCTTGAGAGACGACATTTTGGGCAATTAGTTGCCTGGTTAAATTCCTTTTTATACAAGATGCAGTGATTAGGGCAAGCATGTATTTTCTCATAATCCATTCCTAAGGCATGTAAAGTCTTCTTTGCCTCATACAAGGAGCAAGGTAGTTTGTTACCTTATGGAAGAAGTTCAGTCAGAAAAATCAAGTGATCTGTGAAACCAATATCACTCAACCCATGCTTCGCTTTCAAATTGTAGAGTCTAACAAGTGCAGCTAACTTACTAAATTTACAACCAGGGTACAAGGGCTCATCTCCATCCTCAATCGCATTAACAAACTCATACGGATCATTTGAGAAATCCTTAAAAGCATCATCTTCCATATCTTCTGTTTCATAGACATAGCCTTGTTCAGTAGTGCCTACAAAAGGTTCATTTGCATCTACATTTGACATATTAGGTTCTCCATGCCATACCCAAGTTTGATAACTAGTATCAACACCATTAAAATATAAGTGATCCCTTATAATTCCAACACCGAATTTTAAAATGTTTCCACATTTTAGGCAAGGGCAATGAATAAGATTCACATTTCTCGCGTTGTCTACCGCAAACCTTAAGAATTCATCAACGCCTAGTTCATACTCTCGTGACTTTCTATCAGCACACATCTATGACTTATCCATCTTAAAAAAACAAAACATGTTATGTAGAGTCCAACACTAAATATAAGACAATATACATCAAAGACTATGTAAAGCATATAATAACAGTCAATGCAAAACTGGTTGCAATTTTATATATGACTATGTCAAAAACCTAAATGCAAGTATTTCTGAAATTTAATGTATTCATATCTAATTATAAAATAAAATTTTCTTTTACTCAACAATTTATCAAAGAAAATATGATACTCCTAATAACTTATTTAATTGTCTTTATTTTTCAATATTGCAGGTCAACACACTTTCATAGCACCACAAGATGCAACAACATAAGCACGTGAACCTACAACCAAGGCATACACAGCTCCAGCACAAGGACTTAAACAGATTGCCAGCATGGACTTCATTACATGGGGATTAGTACGTATAACACGTGTCATGAGATCATGAGAGTAGTCATTAGGACAGTTGTATTCAGTTATAGAGTAATTTTAAAGATGCTAACTCAGATTCACTCATTTTTGACACTCTAATACTCTATCTTTAATCATTGCACCAAGCATTAGCATCAGTGATAATAAAAACTTTTCTTTTAGGGTTAAGTTTACAATAAGAGATATACGAAACCTAAAATGAGAAAACCACACTATCTATCTGTTAATAGGTTTCTTTTCCTTAGTTTATTGCATAAAAGTACTGTTGATGCCTCGATCTAATCTAAAATTGCAAATCATATTTTCTTTGCAAATGCTTGTGGATTGCTTAAAAGTACTTTGATTACTTTTCTGAGGATGCTTATCCTCTTCCCTATCAAGTAAACTGTTGACATGATTATGCTTTCTCTTTGATAAATTTAGTATGTTTACTTGTAAAGAGAGAGAGAGAGAGAGAGAAGAAAAAGTACGTCCACACCATATTAAGCTACAAACATTTTTAATATGCATGACATCAGTTATATACCTTTGAGTAAATTTTATGCAGGTACAATAGACTAATCATCTACCACCAAAAAAGAAATCACAAGTTTAAGGTGTCTTGGATATCAGGGTTATTGCAGAAAACACATCTCACTAGGCCAGCCCGACAATCTACGGATGCATAAATCAGACTCCGATGAGACAATACCTGCAGGTAGCCTTTCAGCACCTCGCGGATTTGTTGGAACCCAAACCTGCATCACAAACACTTGGATGAAATTACTTAACATGAAAATAAGGAATGTTCAAGTTTAAACACCCTCAATCTCTGAAAATAATATCAGAAACAAAGAATCAAGAGTCATTCAATTAAAACTCAACCAAAAAAGAATAGTTTTAGTAATTACACATTCAGAATACGTTGCTACAGTAATTTTCCTTGTACTATGAATTAGTCAAAATTAGGGAAATATGACTGAAAATAGTTACAGACATCCAGAAGGAGGGACAGAGAGAGGGGGAAGAGAACTGATAAATGTGGATCGGCTTAAGAGGTAAGTTATACTCATCCTTAATCTATTTTCCTCCTTACAATGCAAGGCCTTCTGTTTCTGCATATTGTTTGTTAAAGCAGGGAAATATTACTGATGAAAATACCTTTATAATTGCCATATATATACAGATTATATAGAGATCATATCATTCTCTTGACCAAAACCAATGAAATTCCGCACTAGCTAATGATACATGAGAGGGAATCAACTTAAAAGACTTCGTAATTATTAATTATTGAGTTACAATGAATTTCTTGTACTATGCTACATGGATTTATATGTTGCACTTATGTGAATAAGGTCATTATGATGCACTTCGTTATAAGCCAAGTCCATTTCACCAATAAAGGAAATGGGAGAACCCTAGAAAATTCCAATATAAAACACTACATCTAATTATTCAAGTTTAAATTTCTACTATGGAATGCTGAATATGTTTCATCACTTCAAACATTTTTCAAATATAAAACTGAAAAGAGGACAAATTTTAAGATTGAAATCACAACTTGAAGTAAAAATTAACACACCCCACATAGAACTTACCTTTGAGGAAACAAATCAGAGAATGCGACCACGAACCCAAACGAACTAGAGACTCCGCCACTCAGATAACAAGAGAAATCGAACCCCAAAGCGACTAAGCCACTCAGATAACCAGAGAAATCAAACCCCAACACGACCACGAACCAGAGAGAGCGACCGAGAAACCAAAGAGCGCGACTGAAGAAACCAAGGGAACACGACTGAACCACCGACAGCGAGAAACCAGAGAGCAAGATCGATAGGCTATTGAAGAAACCAACGAGAGCCCTAGCCAGATCGATAGGCTATTGAAGAAACCAACGAGAGCAAACAACTGAGAAACCAATGAGTCTTCAAACTCCTTGATTTTTTAATAGATAATGTTTTTTCAAAAAAAAACGTTATAATTTTAAAACAAAAAATTGACCCTTTTAAATACACAATGCTTTTATATATCAAACCACAACATTTTAAAAAAAGCGTTATGGAAAGATAAACCACAACGTTTTTTATAAAAACGTTGTCTATTAAGTGTTGTCTATTTACTGTTTTGTAGTAGGTAACAACCTAGAACACTAACTAACATGTTATTACACATAACTAAACAACATAACAACAAAATTAATATAGCATCAAAGATCAAATATAAAATTAGGGTTTATACCGTTCTTGAGCAAATTTTGCTATCTAAGCTAGGATTCTGATGTTGCTATTGCTAGGGCTCCTTATGGCAGATAGTATATGTGTATTAGTAAAAAAAATTTGTGATTCTACACTGATTTAAGGCTGCTATTTATAGGATTTTTAGGTATTTTTCATATTTTGCCTCCAAAAATATCTTCCCTCTGAACTTGTGCAGGTATGACAAGGTGCTTGGGGATCAGATATGATGGATTTTTCGAAGAAGGAGGTGACAGTAGCTTGCAAGAAAATTTAGGATTTAATTAGTAGCTAATTTTGCCCTAATCTTCACTAATAATTATTTAGGATTTTGATCTTTGTGTTTAGGATAACTTAATGAAGTTATTAACACATATTTTAAGTTTAGTTAACATGATTAGGGTTTAAGATAACCTAATTAGGGTTTATAAATTTTAATTAGGGTTGTAGGGTTTGAAATTAGGTTTAGGGTTTTAAAATTAGGTTTAGAGTTTTCTAATTTGGCATTAGGGTTTCCTAATTTAGGTTTTGACACCTAATCAATTCAAAGTGTGACAAATCATTTCGCCAATATAAGCATGACAAAGAATTTTGTCAACGTAAGCATGACAAAGTTGCTTGACAAAATAATATATCGAAAAGTCGAAATACGAAACAAAATTTTTAAGCACGACGTGTCAAGCATGACGTTTTTCAGAGAAAAATATTTTTGACTTAAGTCTTTAATAACATATATAATAACACGATACAGAATCAGAACGGAGAGATTTTATTAATAATTGAAAATTTTACATAACCGAGTCTTATTAGGGGTTTAGGATCTCACAGTGGCTATTAAGGAGATGCCCCAAGACATTCATACATCCTGGGAGCATTTGGTTCGGAGAGAGTCATCTCCATTGATCACTGTCATTGGTCAGGAGCATGAACCAGTGTTTGATTCAGAGGAGGACTTTGAAGAGATTGAGGTTGAGGCTGAGGCTGAGGAGGAGGATGAGGACCCTGATGAGTTTTCACCAAACTATATCAGTACCGAGATGTACGACGAGTTGTCTTACTATAACATAGAGTTACAGGATACTGTTCGGGAGCTGAAGAAGCAGACAGTTGCACAACGGGCTACGATAAAGCAGATGGATAGCGAGATTGAGAATTTGGATACACGTCTTGGAGATGTGGAGTGGGAGTTGGTTCATGAGAAGGGACAAAATAAAGAGAAATCAGCTGAGATGGAGAAGCTGAAGAACGACTTGCGAGAGGAATCAGCGAAGCGTGCTAGAGCAGAGGACGCTTGGATGAGGGCTACACGACGTGCAAATCTTGTCGAGGATGACGATCGGGCAATGAAGGCTAAGATCGAGCAGACGGACTTATATGTGACCCCCAAATCCGGGTACTTCGATTTCCACAGGATTTTGTGTTCACTTTACAAATATCATATGTCTATCTACCCATAATAAATGAAAGCCATTAAATAGATAGAAATAAATCATCCCATTATGGGGTTACAACATCTGAATTATAAATACAATCCCAGATCATACTAACCTTAAATCTCAAAAGCAGAAACGTAAACAAATAATAAGTCTTACATAACTTTACATAAGTCTCAAACATAAACATATTAAATAACCAACAAGTCTTCATCACTTATTGACATTGCCCTTGCCTTTGCTAGTAGAAGGCTCTTCGGACCTTTCGTTCTTAACTGCAATGTTATTATTATGCAAGAGTGAGCACGATTGCCCATAAGTAATGTGACGCCCCCAAATCCGGGTCCCTAGAACCTCGGACCTGGTACGTTACGATACAACATTTCTATAACTATTGCGGAAGATATAAACATAAATTATTTATACAATAACCTTTACACATAATTCCCAAGGTCTGTAACCTTAACTTAATACCTGTATGCAATATCCTACACGACATACAATGTCATTTGCATTCAATACTATTACAATTTTATCGTACAATAATCCAATCCTAGAACTTGCTTTTGCATTTGCCTATGTCCGATGTTTTGTCTTAATCTGAAATATTTATCATGATATAGCAAGGGTGAGCAATGAGTTTTGCCCAACAAGTTTAAATTTAATAAAGATATATCATGATTGAAAGAAAGAATAAACTTTTAAGTTTTTAGCAATATGATAATTGTGAAAGAGCATGAATTAACATGTCAATAATTAAATAATTGAATCAATAACGTTTAATGTCAACATAGACCATGAACAACTTTATCTGAACCTTATGGTAATGAAGGTGATCAGCCTTTCATACCTGATGAACATATGCAACATGCACTGAGTGCGAATCAAGAATCAGTTTAGATGTGAATAATCATCAATAATCATTCACTAATATGCTTTGAAATATAACTCGAGTTTGAGTTAGGGAACTTATCTGTACCATCGATTACTGCTACACAATATAATTTAATTGCTTTATTGTAAAGACCTATCAGTTATAAAAGTGATCTTTCAATTAGTATAACATATTTTATAAGTAAACTATCTAACATTTAAACACATAGTCAAATATTAGATAACCTTAACACTATACATATACATAAATCTAAACGTAGCACACATCAAGTCTTTAATAATATTCAACATAGTATACTGAGTGGTTTCCCACAAACAACTAATAAATTAGTTTTCGTCTAGTCTACACTATTTTCACAATGAGTTAGATGGGTTACTAATTCGTAGATCCCTTCCCCATATGAAGGAGTCGTTTAGCCCAGCTACTATACATCAACCATTAAAGGGTACGACTGCACTACCTTAGACTCAACACTTACTTTATCATATAACTTGTGAATTAACACTTAATCTTTTATTTTATAAGTCCTTCTTATAATCTAGTAAGCCGAATACCTAATCCAGCAACCTAGATTCAAATAACTTGTTATTTTCCAACATAACAAAACTTACTTAACTAATCCAGCAACCTGGATTCAGATTGAATTTCAATTTAGTAAATTATTTTTCAATCTAGCAGACTGGATTCAACTGTCCCCCAATCCAGCAAGCCTGGATTCAAACTGACATCTAATCCAGCAAGCCTGGATTCAACTGACATCCAATCTAGCAAGCTTGAATTCAACTATCCTACAATCCAGCAACCTGGATTCACTAATACTTCAATCCAGCAACCTGGATTCACTAATTCTTCAATCCAATAAACTAGATTGCAATCCAGGAAGCTGGATTCTCCCCTTTTTAACCAAATCATCTTATTATTATTATTTTTTCTTTTTTCCACACATAACTACATGTATTCCATACACAAAAATAAATTTTCAGGAATTTTTCAATTTTCTTAAGTAATTTCCAAAAATCCATTTTTAGTTAATTTTTTAAGAAAATAACTACCTCACGCCTAACTCCAAAAATTCCCAACTCTTGGCGGGATCTTATACATGTTATCGTGAGCCTCTATTGTAAATTTTGTGGCCATTGAAGTTATAGAACTCCGGTTATAGCGATTTTTGTCGAAAAAAATGTAAATATTGAAATTGTCATAACTTTCTCAATTTAAGTCGGAATGAGCTCATTTTTGGACACAAGCTAGTTTATAACATATATTGTAATGTCCCAAAAGTCTGGAATTTATTTCATAAAATAAGTGAGCAAAACTGTCCTCACAAAATCTGGACAGCCTACTTTTTGACATTTTGATATTTTACATCCTTTGCTAAAATCAGTTCACACGAAAATCTATAACTCCTTTTTCAGTGATTCCACTTAAAAATGTTAGAAGACTTCTAGATCTAACTCCAGAAATTAACCACACTTAAAAATTCATAACACAATGAGAGATATGGTCATTTTAATTTTAAAACTTTTGTATTTTCTAAGAAATCTTCCAAGATCTCTTGATTAACCCAACATTAAACATTATAAACCATCATAATATATCATAAACTTCCTTAAACACAAGGATCTACCATGATCCTTATTAATTTCATCAAACTTTCATCAAATCAAAGCAAATCATCATCTATGTTAAGAAAAATTAAGATTTTCTAACTTTTGAAACATAGTTTCATTCTTCTTACTTTTGATATACCTTTTGATCATCAAAAGTGATAGATCTAAACATAACACACTTATATACATGTAGATCTAAGATTTTTGAGTTTTGAGCCATAGATCCATGTTTTGATCTAGAACAATCAAACACAAATTTCATGAACTAGTTTAAAGTTACACCTTTGCTTGAGCTTCCCTCTTCTTCTCCCTAATTTTGATTATGGGGCTTGGAGACTTTGAAAAAAAACTCTCCCTCCTCTCCCTCTATGGCTACCGAATAGCCTCTCTTCTCTCTCTTTCTCTCTATTGGGTTTTCTTTGTGTTAACTAATAAGAGATGAGAGAGAAATGGAATAAATTTATTTGTTAAAGTGGCTAAGATTTTTAGTGGTTGTTAGTAAAAATGTATATAGATATATGATATATATCTATATACATCTCCCAATATCTCTCTTGCCTTTTCTCTCCCACACTTATTAAATGGTTGCTTGCACATTTGGTAAAACAATGAGGCACATTAATAAGATGATACATAGGTGGGTTGGTAAGGAGTTGGTGAGAAATTGGTCACTATAATGATTACATACTTTCGCTCCTTCATTTCCTTTTACTTGGGCCAAAATTCCTAGCCCTGTCCTCCCAAATTTTGTTTTGTTTTTAATGCTTTATTTAACTTACTAAATGTCCAACCACCCTTTTCCATTGGGTTAAAAATTTGGGCTCCAAATTAATTACTTTGGGCTTGCTAACAAAATAATTGGGCCATGTAAATTAACATAGTCCAACAAGTCTTTTACGTAAATTAACATAGTCCAACAAGTCCAACAATCGGTCAATTTGTTATGGCTAACCTAGTCAAACAAGTCTTTTATGTTGAAGATCCTTTAGATGCTGGGTGGTCATTTGTATTATCAACCCCAAATAGGGATTATTATGATTGTGCCAATGATGATGAGCTAGGGGACATTGTAATTGACCACGAACCATTTACAAGGGGTATGCCACCTGTTGAGACATTTGATGATGTATTGAACAAGGAGTGGTCACAATACATGAGAGCTGACTGTGAAGATATTTGGATTGATAAGTAATAGGAACTCTTATGGCAATTAATAGTTCATGGAGGTTGACGAAGTTCGATTGTATCTGTTGTTTTTTTTTGTTTAAGCCTTGTATGACATTCTATTTTAATTATTATATTTGGAGGATATCTTCTTAAGTAACTGTTCTAGGTTTCTTCTTTTATGAAAAATGTGCTAGCTATTTATGGACTATTTATGCAACTAGACACCATTTCAATTGTTTAAAGTGATACTACTTTTTTAAGAATTCAATGATTGAAAAGTAGAAATATTTAACTTATCACCCCTGCATAAAAGTAGAAGCCATTGACATATCAGTGCACATGGCCATGCTGTTTCCGGAATAAAAGTTATTTCGCCAAAGACTGTGATTTTACCTTACTCAGGGTCTTTTGAAAAAGAAAATGATTATTCATTCTAAACAAATATCCTGTTTGTATAGAATAATATACTTGTACTTCACTACATCTACAGTTCCAATTAAGAACCTCCTATTTTTGAGTGTTACTAATAATAAGGAAAGCCTTTTACTAGTTTCTGATAACTATAATTTGACAGGCTTCTCAACTGGTATGCCTGCCTTTTATTCTTCTGTTCTATGAACTGTTACTGAGCGTTGCTACAAGGTGGATTGACCCAACATATATGTGGGGCTTCAGTACACTTGAATCTAAATGAAATGGTGTGTGATATTTTAACTTATAAATTGATATAATTGCGAATTGAAGAAAACCATTGTTAAAAAACTTGTGGCTGAATCAATGTGTTAGTCTCTTACTAAACTACTGTAGTGAGAAAGTTGAAGTTTATTTATTATACTTAAGAGATTGGCTTTGTGTGTATTATGGTTGTCAATTCCTCTAATACGAAACCATTCTCTTCTTATGGCTAGTTGGCCCAGTTGTAATTAAGTTAATATTTGGTGCCTCTTAGAGAGTAAATTCTTGAAATTTATATCTTTTTGACAAGATATACAAGTTATATTAGACTGAAATAGATATCAGATTTTGTTAATGTTTCTTCCTACTTTTTGTTTATTTTACCTTTTTCGTGCATGTAAAGTTTTTGTGGGAGTAAGCAAGCTAGCTTGGTCCCAAGTATAGGATTTGGGAATATAGCTAGCAACCTTGAAGTTATTACTTCAAGCATTATGCCGAGTTCGCGTGATGTATGAAAAAGTATTAGATTTACATTGAGTCTTATATATGTTATGTGCATTTTCAGCAGGTAGTGAGAAGCTTTTTGTTGCAGGAGTTCATTTCAGTCTATTGTTTCATATAGATTTGGTCATATTTTGAGTTCACTGAATTTGTGGGATAAAAGGGGTTGGTCCCATAACTAAATGTGGGGGCTTAAGTTTATTAACTAACAATAATAATCAGTAGTATTAAAATTGGTTGAGTAGAAAAGAACTGATTAATTATGGATAGTTGTGGCTGAATCAATGTGTTAATTCTGAATCATTGAGATATTCAAAATAAGGTTCAAACTGTGTGCAGATTTTTTTGTTTATTTTCTTCTTTAATTGACTTATTTTCATAATCTTCTATGTAAAGGGAGAAGTTTGTCTACCCCTTGCATATTTAATTCCCACAAGGTTATACTGATTAATATTATTATTTTAACATTTGAGTTTGTGTTTTTAATATTATAGCAGATTATGGATTCTCAAAAGAATAAAGCTATTTCATCCCCTCAAAAGAAGAAAGCTGCTTCAAAGGCTCAAAACAATCACACTGGTTCAGTAAATCAAAATTCGAAAGCTGATACGTGCCCAAAAGAGAATCCATCCGAGTCCCATTCTAATATTGAGACAAGCTTCAATACCGCAAAAAGAAAACGAGGTATTAATACAATGCATCGAATAGTGAAGCAAAAAATACAAGGTATAAGAAAGGTTGTGGAGTATAATAAAAAGGGGCAACCTCGTGGGAAGAAAGCAAAGGAAATGCAATATTACATTGGGATCTTAGCACGCTTGAAGGTCCGAATAGACATTAAAAAATGGAAATTTGTGGAGCTAGATACAAAAAAAAGATTTGGGAAGCTATAGAGGTATTTTTTTCTTCATTTTCATATGTATAGATATTTGTGAGTGAAAATGAATTTCAAATTTCAAGCAAAAGAGGTAGAACCCGAAAAGATTTTAATGTGTGATCTGCTTGTACGTAGATGGCGTTTGCAATAGCTCCTTAAAGTAGGAAAATGGTTTTATCATCAACAGTACGTAAATGGCGAAAGTTCAAGTCTAGACTAACCAATACATATGTTTATCCTTTTGAAGATGAAGAAGAACTCTTTTGTACCCCCCTGAAGAATATCCTTTCATTGATCCTGATGCTTGGAGAGCCTTTGTAGCCCATAGGTTTACTAAAGAGTTTAGGGTACATTTTCGTCCATTTTTATTGCAAATAAATCAATGATTTTCAAAGAACATAACCACCTTTCCCTTCATATTTGGCAGGAATTACATCAGAAACAACAAGAAAAACGTGCACAAAATCAGTACAATCATCGCTTGTCACGCAAAGGTATGTTGGATTGGAGGATGAACTGGTTAGTACAAATTTTGTAATAGACTTAATTATTTGTGACTCTTAAATGAACTTAATAGATTATTGTTTCTTTATATGAAATAGCTGGAAAAAATGGAGAAAGATGACATAGATCGAGCAACATTGTGGAGGAAAGGCCGCGAAAATAAGGATGGGCATTTTATAGATGTGAAGACGGCTGAGAAAGCAAAAGAAATAGTAACAAAATTTAGATATTATTAGATTGTGGATTATATTGCCAACAAACTTCTTCAGATTAACTAGTATAAAGAGAGCATGTTATTCTAGTCTTACGATCTAGCTTCTTAAGTGTGCTTGAAAACTCTGCAAATGACCCAGATATAACTCGAACAATTACACATGGGTATCTTTGCATTTCACCTACTACTAGGAAGTGTTTATGAACAAGTATTTCAACTGCATCACAATTAAAGCAAGACTATTATACTCATTCCCCCCACTTAAAGGCAATGAGTATCATAGACTTTTGGATATATTTTACTTTATGCTGCACTTAATTGGCTAGGGAAATTAAGCCCCTTATTAAATGACTGCAATCACCAATAGATTGTATAATTATAACCCATTACTCTTGTGTATACTGAATCACACCAGCTAAAAATGATGGTACAAACAGAAACCAATTGTCAGGTTGGTCTACATGTTCAATTTTTATATTCAAAAATTTTTAGCTAAAAAAAGCAGTAAAACTTAACATGATGGAAACGCTTGTACTTGTATTGAATACCATATTACATTGTCAAATGTACCAAATTTACACAAGCCTTTCACTCACTTTTTGCAGGCCATAGCAAAATCTCTCTTCCCAGTAGTAAAAATAATGACATTTTCTGTGAATGCTCTCAATAGTTATCGTAGATTAACCACTATTTACTGTTGTAAACTCCTGCTATTTATTTATTTTGTCTATGTCACTATTTACTATTGTAAACAATTATTTGTTAATTGCATAAGTTACTGATGATTCTTTGTTAATGCTTTAGGATGAATTAAAGAAAAAAGTAGATGATGGTGCGTTGACCGTAATCGACAGTAATGATATTCTCACAATGGCATTGGGGACTTCAGAGCGTAATGGACGAGTTAGAAGTGTGGGAGGATATGTGACTCCAAGTTCCTACTTTAACCAACCAAGACGCCAGAGTCTGTATGTGAGCAGGAGCATTCAAGAAACTATAAAAAACTTATTGAAGAGGAGCGAGATAAGGGGCAAGCTTTAGCAGCAAAACATATTGAAGAAGAGCGAGATAAGGGGCAAGCTTTGATAGATAAACTTGTAGCGCAAGAGCGATATTTTTGGGTGCAAAAGATTATACAAATAGAGGCAAAAATTGATGGAAAGTGTACGGCCCCAGGTGAAGCAATTCCCACAGTTCACTTGACTCCCCCCAACCTTAACGGTGCACATATTTCAGACAAAGCTAGTTGTTCCATTGTAAAAATTAACGATAAACCAGATGATAAGGAGGATGTTTACAATGGTGAGAACAAAGACAATGAAGATAAAAAGATGCCACTATTAAAGGTATATGTTATAAATGAAATTATGATTGGAGTTTTATACAGTCTTGATTTCATTAATATATATTCTTGTGTTTGTATCCATAAACATGGAAAATGCTTAAAGTTCGAGAAGACAAGTAATGAATCACATAACCTGCACCCCATGCCAAGTTCATTAAAGGTGTTGTGTGTATATGCAACAAATACTCTCCAGTTGAACAGGGAGACCATAAACTTTATGATGGAGGAGGAAGTTTTTGGGTTGCCTCGTCCAACCCATATTTTGTATGAATATATTCTACAATTTGGTGTCATGTCAGAAATATCAGGCACTTGCGTAGTGATGTATATGAGGTATAATTAAATAAATCTTATTTGGTACTGTGAAAGAAAAATGATTTACTAATGCTCAATTATTAGGTACTTATATGATGTGTTGAAGAAGACACAAATGTTAATGATGATCACTTTTGTGGACCCTGCTCGAGTTGGTGCTAAAGGTTGTGGAAGTGTAACTTAAAAAACACATTACATGCAATCTCATTTTTCAAGAGCACATCTTGGCACAATTTTTCTGATACCTTATAACTCCGGGTTAGTAGTGGATGTATACTATTTACCTATAATATTTAGTTTGATCTGGAATGGTAAAGTTATTTACCTATTTTATTAAAACTCCTGATTATAAAAAGCTTTTGTGTTTGACTATAAAAATGTGTTTTTTTAATGATTTTTGTATAGAGGTCATTGGCTGTTGACCATTGTCAATCTGGACAATAAAATTATTTACTTCATGGATTCTCTCAAGCAAGGCATGATCGATGAGGAGTGGAAACAAGTTGTGAACACGTATGTTATTCCAAATTATTTTGTTTTTAATGTAGTTCAATTAGAAAGTTTTACAATAAAATTTCATCTATTAACATACGTCTTTGGTTTTATGTGCATTGTGTTATATGTGTCACTTTTTTGCTCATGAAGTGCCATTAAAGCTTACAATGGGCAAAACAATAAGCCAATACGAAAATCACCACAATGGATAATCTTGGTGGTATATTAGCTTATATGTATATATATTTAATTAGCATAAGATGTTTAATCATAGACATTTGTTATTTTGGTTGATTTATCATGACATAATTACTAATTGTGTTTAGGGAACTCCTATACAACCAACATATATGGAGTGCGGCTATTTTGTGATGCGCTTCATGAAGGAGATAGTTGAGGATGGTAGTTTGGACTTTGTAGCCAAGGTTAGTTGTTTTTTAAGCTTTTTTTTTGTGTTAGCATAAGTGATATTAAGGAGTAAAACTATTGGGCTATATATAATTAGAACAAACATGTGCCTATAAATTTTTGATATTTAATTGATAGTGATCACTGATCAAGTGTGCTTTTATGGGTGTATATGTTGGAAAAGGGAGTAGTTTCCATTTGGAATGAATTATATGCATGAGAAGAATGAGAGAAGGTAACCTCAGGAACCATGCGAGAGAATCCAAATTTAAATAGCCAGAGTAAATATTCCAATATTAGAATTGCTGCAAGGCCTGGGGAGATGTTCCACTTCCCTTCCTCATCATAGAAGCATACTAAAAGCACGCAGTTGGTGCATATTGACGTTACTATCAGAAACTGAAAATTCAAATATAACCCCATCTCAGATTCTCATGATATATTGGTTAAAGATATTGCAGTGCTCATCACAAATAATCAAATTCTTAAATTAATTTCTGAACTAGTTAGTGTTTGAGGATATTTACCTAAATTTAATGCTTAGTGCAGAATTTACTGCTTTGCATCACAGATAATTTTCCATATAAACAATTTTTTGAAAGAGTTAAAAGCTAAAGATAACAAATAAATAAACCCTCTTAGTGAGCAATATCCAGAAGAGGCTCTTTACACTTTATGGACTGGAATGAACCCTCTTCCGCCTTGCTTTAAGTTATTAAACTCAAACAAATAAACTTTTATGTTTGTGTTTCTTTTTATTTCACATAGTGAGCAAATAGACATGATACTTTTGTTTAATAATTATATTATTGAAATGCAATTATACTTCTATGTTTGTGTTTCTTTTTTTTTCAAATCTTAACTATAATAGACTTGACCAATTAGTCTACAGTGGGAGATTAAACTTTTTGTTATTTTATTTTAGTGGGATAAGGAAAATGGATTAACGTACACACAAGAACAAATTGATGAAGTATGTGGTGAGTGGGCAACTTATGTGAGCAGGTACATGTAGAGCCTCGAGTTAACGGTAGATGTACAGTGACGTTACACTTGTATTTTGGGAGAAGGTTGTTTTGCACACGATTAGGTTGTGCACCACATCTTAATTTTATGGATAGTTTGGTATATTTTGTGGATGTAGTTAAATTCGTAATTCAATGTACATACTAGTAATTATGTTGAAAAGTGAATTTGAAACTGTAAACGTATGGTATTATTGGAATGTATGGAATTTTGAAATATAGAATGCTTACATTTTGACTTTAAATGTTGTGGATTGTGTTTTTTAAATAGACAGAGCTTTTTAGAAAAAACGTTGTCTAATGTGTACAATAGACAACGCTTTTAGAAAAAACGTTGTCTAATGTGTCAAATAGACAACGCTTTTTAGAAACAACGTTGTCTAATGTGTCCAATAGACAACGCTTTTAGAAAAAACGTTGTCTAATGTGTAAAATAGACAACGCTTTTTAGAAAAAATATTGTCTAATGTGTACAATAGATAACGCTTTTTAAAAAAACGTTGTCTAATGTGTCAAAAGATAACTTTTTTTAAACGTTGTCTAATGTGTCAGAAGACAATGTGTTTTAAACGCTGTCTATTTGTGTTTAAAAAACGTTGTCTATTTGACAAATAGACAACGCTTTTCTAAAAAAACGTTATCTATTTGTCAAATAGACAATATTTTTTAAATGTTATTTGTGTCTAATAGATGACACTGCTAACCACGACGTTTTTGGGGGACCTATTACAACGTTTTTTAAACGTTGTCTATTTACTTTTTTCTACTAGTGTTAGATCACGTTTTCATAACATCTAGATGCATCAAATAAGAGTTTTAAGCAATCTGAAACTTTGTTAAAAACAGGCCCAACAGCCATACGTCAGAGCCTGTAGATCTTCGTGTGTTAATGATTAGGTCTATTAATTATATGCTAGTTGTAGTATTACATGAGCTTAGTAATGTAAAAGAAGAATCGAGTCCATGGGATTAACAGAATGAAAGATATAAGTCGTCAAAGGTCATTGACCGATCACGAAAATCTGAAATTTGGAAAACCCAAAAAATTTCTTAGAAGGTTCTGGCAGCCGTTTGATTGGCTCAGATCTTCGTCCCAGATGGTTGTTAAGTTATGAAAGTGCTATGTTTTTGTACTTTAATATGTGCAGTAGACCAATAGAGCAGTCTAACACCTTAAAGATTCATACGATTATTAGAATTAATGGTCAAAAACCGTTGACAGTTCACGGTTTAGTTTTCTGATAAACCCAGAAAATGAAGAACAGTCTCTGACAAGACTTTGACCGACCTAGATCTATGCTTTAGGATGTTACTCGGTCCAGACCAGTGTATCTCGTTCAAGTATGACATATATACTACACACTGCAACAAATAAAACATCTATACAATACACAGAATCAAAGCTATTAGCCTCACAAAGTCGTTGACCGACATTGACCAACGTTCTGGGTTACCCAGAAACCCAAGAACAACTCTAACAGGTACTTTGAGCCATAATAACTTTCTGATAGGTGATGTTTAGAGTCCAAAATTGATATCTAATTATAGTATTACATAAAAACTATAACACTAAAGCACTTGCAAACATCGAATCAAAACAAGCTTGAAGAATAAGCTTCGTCAAAGCAGCCACTCGACCTTGGCCAAGGTTGTTCTGCAAAGCTGAAGAACACCTTCAGCGACGCTTTTTGTTGCTGTAGGCCTTTAGCGATGGACAGAAATGAAAATAAATAAAAATAAATAGAAATAATTAGTAAATAATTATAAATTCAGTTTTAAAAATTATTTTAAGTTATAATAATTAACTTTTAATATTTTGACATAAGTTTCATAATTATTTTTATTAATAAATAAATAAATTAATTAATTAAGTAAGTAGTTAAATCATTTATAAATAATAAGTAATTATTTAAAAATGATTTAAATAGTCTAAAAATCATAATAAATTATTATAAATTATTTAAAAATAAAACTAAAGTTTTAATAAATATACTAAGTAATGGATAATTATTTAGGTATAAAATTAATGATTTAAAAATCATTCTAATAGATAAAAAAATACTTAAAAATTATTATAAGCTTTCGAAAATTATTATAATGATAAATAAATTACCTAAAATTATTATAAAGCTTATAAATAAAGTTTTACCAAGTTTTTAACTTATTAAATATCCAATGAAGTTTTAGGACACCGAAATCATACCGAACATAGACCGAACGTATGTAGTTTGAATAGTTAAGTACTGTTATCAATACTAATGATATCTATAAATATATTTAACATATTTTAGGTATCTTAAACACTTCAAGTAACATTAGATAAATGTTCTTCGCACATGCAAGTATTCGAACTTTACCTTTTCATTGTGCAAATATTATATCTGTAAATGTATTACATTACGCAAGTTTTATGCTTAAATCTTATGACATTACTTGAATACCTTTAAATATCTTGTACCGATACAGATTATTACTTATTTAATAAAAAAGTTACTGCTATTATTTTAGCATAACTTAAGAAATGAATCACTTATTCATATGATATTGAATTGTTGTTTATCAAGCTTAAAATGTTAGTCAAACAAAATTATTTTGATGAGGCATCCTATAATGAGTTGAATTTACCATAAATTGGGTTTTCTATATGTGTGTCTATGAATAGACAATAGAAGTAGGATGATATGCATACTCTTAGGATACTGAATAGGCTGATCCCCTATCTCAGATCCTAATACGTAGATTTCTAAGTCTGTGTGACTGACAGAAATGGTTAAGTGAAATAAAAATTCCAGAAATGGTCGTCAACCCTCAGTAAAGTGAAATTATTGAACTATCGTTTATTCAAAATCAAATATTTTGTTATATAAACTTGCTGAGCATGTCATAGCTCATTCTTGCAAATTATTTCCTTTGTAGTTTTAGATGGTAATCCCGACACTTCTGGAAACCATAATGGGAAAAGACCTTGCGTAGATTAGCTTTATTTACTGTCTTTTGTTATTATAAGTCTGATAAGACTTTTTATTGTAATAAGAACTCAATGTTGAGAACCCTGTAACCAAACTTATTATAAAGTATATATATTATCATCTTTTATTTCTACAATCGTGTATTGATACATATTTAGATGATTAGTAGTATGAGTTACTTGTTACAGTATCCTTAGGGATTATATATATGAGTAAGGATATTGGAAATATGGACTGTTCATGTTATTGCTAGTTCTCTGGATTTCGGATAGATATGAACTGCTGATATGGAAGGGATATTCATAGGATACAGTCTATTTATCCAAGTGAGGGTATCTAAACACAGCAATAGTTCTAAACAACAATTGTTATCTGTTATGTGATACTGTACATCTTGTATAGATAGGAATTATATCTTATTGAATATCTATAGTATTTGGATAATCGTAAACTCCAGATCGGATACCACGGGTGTATGGATTTGGGGGCGTCACAGGTTGGTATCAAAGCTTTAGGCTATAGCTCTAAGAAAGAAGTAAAGTATCTTAAGATATTGTCATCGAGTCCGTAAAAATATTTAACTACACATAAAATAACATTAAAATATTTGTCTTAGATGTAAAGTTTCTTAGTATATAAACAAATAATGAAAGAAATTTCTTTTGTAGAAAATGGCTGATGTAGAGGATATGCTAATAGTGATAAATCCACCTAAGATAATGACAGAACAAGACAGTAATCTTGAGGAAGAGGAACTACTGCATGATCAGGAGTTATTAGAGGCTGAAGAAGGTGAAAATCCTTTAGCCGGTCAGTTAATGAGGATTAAGGAATATGAGCAGTGATTCAGCAGGCTGACATCAATACTGTGAATGTTGAGTTCAGGGCACATATGGCTAAAGGCATGTTAGAGCATGAGAGGGCAGATTCCACCCAACTGAGGATGCTTCTGCATAATGCTTACAAGGGTAGACAAGAGGCACATGCTAGGCTAACTAAGTTTGTCCGTGGAACTCGTGGGTCATTCGATAGCCTGCAGAATCGAGTGATCAAATACCCAGTTAAACATAGAAAGATTCCTTATCTCATAGATCGATCAGTGGTATGCCACATGATCCAAGATGCATATGAGGAAACTAGGAATTTCTAGATTTTAGTATAAGAATCTAGATGCTCTGTTTCTATTATAGAGTAGATTTTGTTATGTTAAGCTAGTGGTAGTAATGAACCACTAGTCGAATATGTAATTTACCGTTTATGTGATATATATAAGTCCTGTTTAAAAATATCAGATTCTTAGTATGTGAATAATTGTACTTGTATTTATACTTGGCTTTATTTTATAGAATCATGCCACAAAACAGAAGGAGAGCACAGTCAGAGAGTGATGATGACTCTACCCAAAGTTTAGTAGACTTGTTATTAGGAGCTGTACAAAATAGACCTACCAACCAAAATACGTTGTTTAAAGACGTTATGTTAGTAGGACCACCTGATTTTAATGGTACCAGAGAGCCTATTGAAGCCTAAGTTTGGATCACTGAAATTGAAAAGTTTTTCCTAGTAACCAATGTTATGGAAGACCAGAAAATAGTTTTTGCAACCTTTTTCTTAAAAGGGGAAGCAAATTATTGGTGGGAATTTACTAAAAATCGTGCGGGAACAAAAGTTGTCTCATGGGAAAAAATCAAAGAACTATTCTTTGAAAACTATTTTCCCCAATCATTAAAAGATCATATGGACGTGAAGTTTTTGGAATTAAAACAGGGAGAACTTAGATGTGTACTTACTGTAGCCCAGTATACAGCTAAGTTTAATGAAATAGCGCGATTCGCTTCGCATCATGTGGATAGTGAAGCTAGGAAAACCCGAAGGTACGAAGAGGGTTTAAAACCCCAGATTCGTAATAAGCTATCTGTGTGTTAGCTTAGGACTTTCCCTGAGATTCTCGAGAAGGCTATTATTGCTGAAAGTGAGAATGAAAACCTCATTAAATATCATAAAGATAAAAAGAGTCAAGGTGAAGGAGTAAAATCTAAAGGAGAACCTAGTTCAGGAGGGTTTAACAATAAAAGAAGGCGGGATACCACTTTTCCAAACAACTATGGGAAAATGGTATCTAAATTCAACAACAATAACAACTCTAACACCAACGTGATTAATAATAAAGCAGACTCTTGTGTCAAATGTAGGAAAATTCATAAAGGTATGTGTTTAAAGAATAAGTGTTTTAATTGCGGTCAGGAGGGAAACTATTCTCCTCAGTGTCCTACTCCTAATCAAAACAAATGCTTCATCTTTGGAACATTGGGACATATAAGTAGACATTATCAGAAAAACAAGAATCAAGGGGGAGGAGTGGGAAATCAGGTATCAAACAACAAACCACCTGTAACAGTGCTGGAGGTCCAGGTCGTCCAACTGCTAGAACATTTAATATGACAGTGAGGGATGATGTTGCTTCACAAGACGTGGTGACAGGTATCATTCCTATCAACAATTTAAATGCATATGTGTTATTCGACTCTAGAGCTACTTGTTCTTTTGTGCCTAAAAACTTTTCTAAAAAGTTAAATGTTCCATTTGAAAATTTAGACAAACCATTCTGCATAGAAATTGCGAACAATGAGATAATACCTGTTGTGAAGTGTAAACATTAAGGGACACAACTTCTTTGGAAATCTTATTCCTATATGTCGACGTCAGGAAAAAATCCGCGGGTCGGGTCACAACCTAGATCTTTCTCTCCTCTTAAGTTATCTCTACCCTTACTCTTTTTATTTGTGAAAAAGATTTTGAAGGATTTTTTAGGCAAAGGCCAACATGTAATATGTTGACGATTTGAACGTTTACAGAGTTGCCAATTAGTAGATTTGAAATGGTTGTACCAACTCAACCGAGTTTTATTTGAAAAGAGGCCCAATTGCTGGACACTGTCGAAACTTAATCTTTAATACCAAAGTTTTGAGTTCGGGGGCTTGGTTAAGTGTGGAGAAGGTGTTATGCACCCCATAACTCCCGTAAAAATACGGTACCGCATCTCTTCAATATTTTCCTTTTAAATATACATTGTATGTGTGAATGCTGTAAGAAATTGGGCCTATGGTTTGATTGAAGGTATGTTTATACATCGTTGAACCTATATACGAAAGGTTTGATTTGATTTGCAAAAAGTCTTTGATTTGATTTGCAAAAGCTTCTTTTTTTCGAAAAGATTATTAAAATGATGTTTTTTGAAAGAAGGTTTTCAAACCCTTACGCTAACATAGGAATTGAAGCATGTCGATACTTTAGTTTTATCTTTTTAGCCTTAAGGCTCAATTTAAATGGTGATTATCGGGCTGCGAAGCATCCTCGACCACAACATATATACAAATATCGGTCTCCTTATGGGCATAACAGCCATTGGAGCGACTCTGACAAGACAAATTATATTTTCACTATGTTGAGACCTTAAATCCAGATAATTGTTTTAAGGTCTTTTGTATGTACATTTTTACAGAAAAACAGGCAGGGTACATTTGTAAAGTGGAGTTTATCCATCGTGGGAATTAGATTCTGATCAGTTTGATCACGAATCCCACGATTCCTAGGCTCACATAGGGAGGCCAATAAACCTGCACAGCTCAAATTTGTATAGAAAAGATATCCAAATATCATTAGAACCAAGGATTCAACATTAAATCATGGCTCGCACATGGCTGAAGCATCTCGTTCCCACTAGATAGCTATCTAAGGGCCGTGAGGTAGCTTTTATAACGAAAACTAGAAAAATGCTATATTTAAATAAATCTCAGCCATTCTAGCTTCCCGGTTCTGTCTGTACCTATTTTGAACCGTTTGAAAGCTAGAGTTGGCGAGATTTAAATAAATCTAGTTCACCCGCAGATATGTCAATGCAGATTCATATAAAATGAATATTTAAAGCAATAATTTAATAAAAATGAGTAAAGCAATATATATATATATATATATATAATTTTATATACAAAAGCTGTAAAGGGCGATGGGTTTTCACACCGGTGCCCGGACTAGAATTGAAATATTTAGATATTTATAAAAGCTGTATAAAAGCCATGGAATGATCTAGGCTGGACAGAATTGAAATATATATAGAAAAACAGTAAAAAGGACGATGGGTTTTCACGCCTGTGGTCGGACGGGAATGTAAATGTTCAGAAAAGTAGTTAACCAAGACTAGGAAGATAACCCATTGTGGTGAATGGTGCAAAAAATAGTAAAAAGGGCACAGAATGATCCAGACAAAACTGAAATGTAAATATACAGAAATGTAGTCAACCAAGATTAGGAAGATAACCTAGTGTGGTGAAGGCTGCTTATATATGCATAAATATATATAAAAGCAGTAAAAAATCACAGAATAATCTAGGCCGAGCTGAAATATAAATATACTAGTAATTGCCCGTGCCTGAAGGCACGGCGTAACGAAAAAGCTAGTCGCTACTAATTTCATGAAATTTCGACAGTGTTTCCTTTAAAAATAGTTATCCAGAAAAATTTAAATCTGTCTACAAAACTTACAATCATCAATATATATCCAAACCATAAAAAAACCATCATTCCATACCCAAAATCATCATAACCTTATGTAATTAGTTAACTTTACAAAAGACGGAACACAAAAAATACACACATGCAAAAAATATAGTCAAAATTTTGAAATATAAAAATTATCGAAATATGCAAGTCAAATCAAAAAATGGATCGATACTCATATATTGAAAAAGAGATGCACGCCCACCTCAAATTTTTCCAAGGTCAAATATTTTTCATTCCCTAACTTCTTCCTCACTGTAGCAAAGACCATTGGGTTCTTGATCACTTCATGATAATCAACTCAAACTCAAAGTCTCTTCCTTAGGAAACGAAAACCCAGACAAATGATCTAAAGGAGTTCCTGATCAAAGAAACAAAAACCAAAATCAGCAGATTTAAATCCTAGATTAACAAAACATCCATCTTCTAAAGAATATAAGCATGCCCCATGATCCATACGAACCTAGAAAATTAAACTTAGCCTCATTTTATCAAACACTTGAGATGCACTATACCACTTAAAAAATAAACTCATGAAAATAGTAATATTTCAAAATTTTAGTGATTTAAAGCATTTATAATATTTTCTGTTCAAACTCAATTTTATTCCCTTAATTTATTCACTCAATAAAATGATAAATTTATAGCAATCATCCAATTACTGATTCAATAGATTATTATTGTTTGAAAATAAAAACAATCAGAAACTTAATTTAAACATACATTGATGGCTCTTTTTTAAACATATATTGATGGCTCTGTTTTGTTGTCTAGCATTTGAAAAATACTCCAATTTACTAAAGCTTGATAACAATCCTTGGTTCACTTACTGACAAAAGAATATACTGTTTCTAAGAATGAATATATCCAGTAAAGTTCTTAAAAGTTGGAACAATAAAGAAAAGACAACCCAAGATTTTTAATGAAGGGCGTCATTTTTAAGCAAATTACTTCATTTTAACCCATTTTCTTCAACAACTAGCTGAACCCATTTTTATTCAGATAAGACAACACCAAAGCTACAGTGAAGAGAACAACATAATGTAGTAGCTACAGATTAGATCAAATAGAGAAAACTATTTTTAACTCAGTAGCTACAGCCAGGCAAAATAAAGAGCAAGGATTTGCAAATCAATGCAAATCCTAATAGACTAATATGACCTTTAAAATTTACATTCCCAAAAACACATAATCACAAACTTTAGAATTTATATTATGGCCCCCTCCTCTGTAGTAGGTTAGGTCTTCCTTGCAGGTCGTCAAGAATTGCACCATAGCTATGGAAACAACAAACAATCAATAAACATGATAAAAAATTTAAACTTTCAGGAGCATAACTAATCATTTTACTATAGTTAGATTCTCGCACAATAGGGTGCGGTATAAAATCATTACCACTAAATGTAAAAGAAAGTAAAACGCGCGAATTCATGAATGTATATAATCAAGAAGTAAAAAATCACAGGAGCGCATTTTATAGAATTAATGCATTTTGGATAGGGAAATTTGAGGAAGAAAATAGATCATTTTTCCCTAAAAGTTCAGCACACTCCAACTCAAATAAACACTTTTGAAAGTAAATCCAAAGAAAGGAAACAAAAACAAAAACAAAAGATAAGGAACATAAAAGGTCATATTCTTTTTCCAATTTCTAACTTCACAATATGTTACATCCGCAAGTTAATATTGTCCTATTGGGAAAACAGAATAAATGTTGTTACCTTCTATGAAAACCAAAATTTTCTCTTCCACACCATAATGAATGCATAAAAAACATAAAGTAAAATATTTAATCCAAATCAATGAGATGCTCCAAATTTTTTGGATGTCTAGTCACACATAGATTTAGGGAAAAAGCAATTTTCATCTAACCTTCGCAAACGAACTGAACCGCAATTAAGATACGTTGAATTTAATACAAAAGTTAAGGATATATAAAACCAAATAAATGGGTTATGATTTACCTTTTTTATTTTCCAAGAATTAGATTGTATCCCCATTCCAAATAATATCCTTAAAAAAAGAGAAAGGGGGAAAGGGATAAACTGGTACGTAGTACACAAATTACAATAACTCACTCAGATAATAATGTATTTATGTAGACAAACAAATACAAAGCTATCAGCCTAGCAAGCCTCACCATGGTTCTCTCAAATTTCGATTTTAATAGGCAAAGTAAACCTTCTTGAAATAAATTAACCTCGCAAAATTAACACAAAACACAACCATGAAGCTGAATAACACATAATTCGCCCAAATTGAAAGAATACACCAAAAGCCCTAACTTGAAAAACACATGAAGGCCCAACTTAAAAATACCAAAATTCAATCAGATTTCACCAAAAGACACAAAGTAATATAAAAATAGACAATAGACATTAACCCAATTCACACCAGCAAACAACAATGAAGCTCATAAATAAAATCAACTCGGAACGGCAAGTAGCATAAAATTTCAAAAAATATGAGCATATATACATGTAAAGGGATAAAAGAGAGATAAAGAAACCTTTTTGATCCTGCAGGGAGCTCCAAGGAGAAAACTTCTTCCTTCTTCTCAACCGAGCTCGCCATTTCGCAACTACCCAAAAAGAAATAAATTAAAACTTGAAGTTAACAATAATAATAACACAATGGGGCTAACCAACTATGAATGTAATACGTTATATATCTAACTTTCTTTCTCTTCATCGACAACAAAAATCGAACGATCCACCAACGCAATCTCTTGATTTGCTCCACCCAAAAAGCTCCAAATTGAATTCGTATTCGTTTGTCCTTTTAGGGAACATCAAAGATGGAGAAGAAGAGATATGGATGCGTGTGGGAGGAGGGAGAGATACGAAACAAAAAAAAAGTGTGGGGAAATACCAATTCCATAAACATATGTTGTGTAAAAATATACCAACTAATACTTTCAATTCCCTAAACATATATTGTGCAAATACCTTTGTATTCATTTTGACATGTTGGTCTATAAAGGGTATATACCATATTATATGAAAATTAAAGCTCGGTGCATATTCAGGAGAAAAAAACAAAGTGACAGATCTGCCATTTTTTCTTGGGATTATTGAACTTGTGTTTCTCACCACCAATTCCTTTACTGTTCAAATAAACCAACCCATGTAAAAATAAAGAATCAAAAAAAATTAATAATAAGAACCCACCCTTTTCAATTACCACACCTGTTCACTACCCCCAAGACACACACCATCCCGCCTCCATGTCACCAATCATCACGTCACCCCACAATAATTAAATCCAAAATGGGAATCACACAATTTGCAATGCAAGTGCTTGTCAATATGCTTCAAACAAACTGCATTCAACTTATAATAGTAGCAATTAAAAAACAAACAGAAAAATTATATGTAGCAAGCTCTTGTTAAAGAGGGAATTTGATACAGATTCATGTATTTAAATGTTATTCAAGTAATATTAAATGGGTACATAATTCAAAACTCAATCCATAGTTTTTGTCATTAATTGAAACTACCAACGAAATAGATGTAACAAAAACATCCAATTTTTCAAAATACTTTCTTTAAAAAAGTAAAAAATAAAAGTTTTATTTTGCTAATTAAAAATAAAAGTGACTATTTTGGAGATTACCTTTGTTGTTGACGTCCTCCACATCTGCAGCAGGGTGTTGTTTCTTCACCAAAATATACAACTAATTTGAATCATTACACCAAGGGAATGGGGGAGGTCTAGGAGGATCTAAACTTTCCAATAATCAATTCAGAGCAAGTGAAGAGAGACTTCAAATATAAATAGTGAATCTATCCAAGTCGAATTTAACTAATATAAACTTTAACCTTGTATGCACCCAATGTGTCCTCAATGTGGTGATGTTGAACACTGATGTGTGGCCTTAGGCCACTTAAATAAGGAAAGAAATTAACCTTAATAAAAGGTTGAGACACTCAACTAAACTATTTGAAACGAAAACCAACAATTAAATTGTTATGAGAAAACTTATTACTGATACAAATTTGTTGTTAGGATGCTCCTTCATGAAGCTCTCCCTAAAGGACTCCATACATTGTTGTTTGGATGATCCCAATTATTTGCATACCAATACAATATTTGAACTCGGTATGATAAATAGCAACATGACTTGATAATATTCTAATAAAAGAAAAATGAACAAAAAGGTCATATTTCCAGCCTTTGTTTCTAGCTCAATTCACATTTCTATCTCTGCAATTTGAAAGTTTAGATTAAAAAGTAAAGTTAAGCCTCTATACGGTATATAAAATGTGAAGATGAACATATAGTGTAATACTTTTGTTGAGTTTCTATAACAGAGGGTACATAAAATAATGCAAACAATGAAAACATCAAGCATATATACGTGAGCATTTTCTTCAGTATCAGTTGGATTATGTCCGTGTGAGCCAATATTTTCGATTAATGTATACTGCTTAAACTATGTTTGTTCCATAAAAAAAGTTTTTTATTCTTAATTAATTATTTTGGATTTATCGGATCTTACCTCTTTCAAAAGGAGTCAATACAAAAATCAATATTGAACAATAACAGGGAATAGATACCTTCAACACATGGCGGCAACAGTTCTCTGGATTCTGTACTCTCGTCTCTCCAAATTATGATATTAATGGCCTCATTAGCCCAGTCCAACAGTGCTTCAAGATCTATGTATTCAACCTAAAAATACAAAATTTAAAGAAAATAAAGATACAAAGAAAAAATCCAAGAAATTGTAAGTCTGCCCAAATCAATTACCTCGAAATTGGCTTTAGAGTACATGACTTCTTCAGCTTTGAATACAACAATAGGTAGTTAGTTTCTCTTGTCATTCTCTATTATTTTTAGTGACAGTGGAATGCCTCCCATTGACAACCCTAATCAAACACATGGTGGTCATAAAAATAAATAACAGGAAACAACTTCAAATAGCGAGTAATCGCCTGATATATAACACACAAAAAAACAAAAAAGGATCGGTGGAAATAACCCTAATTTGTGAAATAAGTGACAAATCAGAAAAGGAGAAATGAGGAGAGTGGAAAACTGAAAATTCCCATCCGTCCCCTCTTCTTATTTTCCAGGTAGGGGGACAAATTGACCCCTTGAAAATTCAGTGAGGTCAATTGCCCCCACTGCCCCTCAAGTGGCTCCGCCCATGATTGTGATGAACCTTCATCTCATAAATTTCATAACCCAAACATATATTATTGTGTACTTGGAACCAACTTCATAACCCATGCACAAATAAAAGAAGCTCATATTAAACATAGAAGCTCAAGTCTCATCCTAAACATTCTAAACCATTGTGGACCTAAACGATTAGACCACATCAGTAATTTTGAATCTAACAACATTTTGAGTGCGACACTTATTCAAAATGGGTGTTGCACTTTGCACACACCATTTTTCCCATCACTTTAACCAATCAAATAGGTAAATAGTGTTCTATAACCAAATTGCGTTCAGATGCTGACATATTTGGAGAACCACGTGAATTAATCATTGATCAACCAAATCTCTCAAATCAATTTTTTTGTAGTCTGTTATCAAATCCCATGCACACAGACTTTTTTGTATTGAAAATTTTAAAATCAAGGGGATTAAACCTTCCTGAATACAATTTAGGTCTGCACCAGTATCCACTAGAGCAGGAAGTTGAATGGCAAAAGTTTCATTGATCATTAAACGAACCATGATATACCATTTTTGAATAGTTATATCTTTTAATCTTTTTAATGAATTACATTGGACCATAAGCAAGGACTCTTCATCCTTGGCTCCTGAAGATTCAGGTTGATCCTCACTATCGGAAGAATCGAAAATATGAAGATCTGACTTTTTAGAGGCCAAATTAGTCATATCTTTTCTTAACTCAGATATATCAGTTTTAAGACCAGAAATTTCCTTTATTCTTCATTTCGCTAGTAAATACAAAATTCCATGGATTCTTAAATGGAATTATGGATTCAATTCTCCTGTTGCTAATGTTGCTCTTTCTTCTGTTGTTTCTTCCGAGAAAGAGGTTTCCAGTAATAACCTTAGTCAAATTACTCATGTTACTCGTGAATTTTCAGTAAAATGGTGGGATAAGTTTGATCCTTATCGCATTGTTGGTCAAGTCCAGAAGGAATTTCCTAATCCTTCTCCTATTCAAACGGTTCCTCCTCTAAAGGAATCATCCTCTAGTAAATCAAAATCCAAAAAATCTTCTGCTTCAAAGTTAGATTTTGCGGATATTGATCATTGTACTAATAATGAGTTAAAACAGTTGTCTCGTCTTATTAAAAAACGAATGGATAAACTCAGTGAGGACTCAGTTCCCTCTGTCTGTTCATCCTCTTCGTCCCATTCCAGTCATCATTCTAGTCATAATGTTCCGTACGGAAGCATCTCCCTTCAAGATGCTCAAGACCCATTTTCCTAGAATTCCTACAGTTACATTGGCCAACCTTGTTGCAAGATGCTCCTGCCCGCGCAGCCCGTGCTCCTTTGTCCAAAGCAGCCGAAAGCATGTGTTGAGTCATTTGTCATCTTGTATTAGTCATTGTCCTGTTTGTCGGCCATCTGTGGTTGATTAGTCAAAAGTTTTTCTGTTCTGTATTATTGTGCCTGTATTTTATTTAAAACGTGTCTGTAATAGTGAAAAGCTGATTGTAATAGTCAAAAGTTGTAATAATGCTTTCATCTTTTGATAAAGCATTACTGTTTTGAAATAGTCATTCATGTTTTGTAATCATTGAGTTGTATTAGTGATGCATTTTCTCTTCCTATATAAGAGAAGCTTGGTCATTTGGTTGAGGCATGATTTAGTAATCCAATAGAGAGCTTGTGAAGACTTAGATTCCTATATAACAAATCTTCAGCACTCTTGCCTTCTTCCTTAGTCATGTTAAGTTTCTATAATCGAGTCTGTTTGTAAGTAACCCTAGTCACTTTGTTTGTAATTATTTCAATATGCAATAAAGTTTTATTTATAAAACTCTTGTTTACACTTATGAACTGCTGTTATTATTTCTTATAGTTTTGCTATAGTTGTAATTCAGCTTTATATGCGCCTCTTCTTCTATCTCTCAAAGCTTCCGCCTTTTGGTATCAGAGCCATGAGTTGTCTATTCTCTAAGCGTAGTTCTTCATCTGTTTAATCTTAGTCATTTTTAAAAATCAAAAGTTTTTGATCTCTCTTGGTTCAAGAAGTCACCTAGTCTCTTTGTATAAACCACCCTCCATCGCCATAGGTCCCTGTCCAGCCTTTGTAAGTCTCGAGTGTGTGAGCAATTTTGGCTTTCTGGGAATCACTAGATGATAGGGTATGTGTTTATGTTAAGCAAAGAAAGGGGTATGTATGGAAGAACCCAGAGGTATTAAAACCTTTTATTTTTAAACATGAGTAGATTATTCAGGTCTAGTTCATCGGTTAGTAATAGATCTTCTATTCCTTCTGTTCCAAACATAGTTAACCAAGAAAAACATAGTTATGAAAACATTAATCAAACCCTTAATAACTGGAACATACCTAGTGTGTCTCCTAAGGAGATTTACCAGTCAACTTTTATTGATAATTTTAGAACTGCTTCTTATGATGCTTACGTTTTTTGTGGGTTTTCATTTGCTTCTTCTTATATTTTCGTCTAGAAGGGGCAATAGGAGGCAAACCATATTGTTCACAAAAAGTACCAAGCTCATATTTAGCTTTCTTCTTATCTTTAGCGGCTTTTTTAGCAATTTTAAAGTCAATACACATTTTTAGTCCAATTTTTTGAATATAGCTGATTATATCACCATAAGTCAGATTATCATAATCAATATACCCTAAAGTTTTACTAAGCTCTTCACGAACTTTATGAGCAAATAAAGAAGGAAGACATTAACAAATTTTTCTTTCCAAAAGGGTTTGTTACTATCATTACGAAGCATAACACGTGAAATAAAAACATCCTTGTACCACCTAAAATCACGTAAGGTAGGACAAGTGAGATTACTTAACTGATCATGGATCCTCTCAGTGATATTACTATGGGTTCCAATGAAATGTTTTATTATTATGAAAATTAGCGTGTTAATACCATCAGGAACACCAAAGCCAATATCCTCTCTGAAGATAGGCTGACCATTGTCATCTAACTGGTAAGCATGAATAATAGAATTCCTAGCGTCCTCATCCAGGTGTTTTTCCCACCAAGAACGAAGAACACCCGTAAAACCATTAGTTAAAATTTCAACGATATCAGGCTGAGTGAGATTATTAAACGCTGTGATATAAGTATTGGCTACCATAGACAAATGGTTCATCTTAGTGAGAATTTGATGCTCATTGAAACCATCAATATTCCATTCATAAATTTTATTAGACGAAACAGAAAATTGATTATCAAGGTTTTTCTCTTCGAACTGAAGATCAGGGGGAGTAGGTCTAGTATACCAATTTTTTGTAATACTAGTGTTATTAAAAGTTAACTTATTTAATTGTTCAATAAGGTCAGGAACAGAAGCGACCTCGGAAATTTCTTCTGAATCACTATTGCTTTCATCGTCAGATTCTTGGATCTGATCAGTGATGGCCACGGTTCCACTGGCTTCGCCAGAACTCGAACCAATCTTTTTAATAAGTTTATCAATACTTTTAACTATGTCAGAATCTTTGCTGGGCAATCCCTTACCATCTCTGTTATCAGGGAGAGTTAATAAAGGTTGATCAAGTTTCTTATCAGGGTTTTTAATAAGAGTATTATCAATTTTTTCTTCAATTTTATCAAGTTGTTTATCTATGGTGGCTAAATATTGATTAGTGAAATTATTTTGTTCAATAATTTTTTTATCATCAGTTTTACCGTCAACGACTTTAAAAGGACTAGCAACTACAGAGGCATTTTTAACTTGTAGAAGAATAGTTTCAAGGGGAGGATGAGAAGCTAAAGTTTTAGATTTATCTTCTTTTAACCATTGGGATTTAGTAAGAACTTTACACTGAGAATGATGCTTATCATACCAATCATAAAATGTAAGGTTCTCTCCAGTAAGCTTAATATATTTCTTCCAATTATGGATAATTTTATCTCTATCATGTTTATCGTACATATCTCTGAAAACATGACGTTTTTGTTGATTTGCTTTAGAATTAAAATCAGTAACAAGACTGTCCCAATCCAATTTAGAGACTTTAGTAATGACTCTTAACTGGTGATTAATAGGGGCTTCAAAATCAGAGGGAGAAGGTCCTACAGAAACTGTAGGAGACACATCATCTTGTTCTCCTTCAGCATGAAAGGCTGGAGTGTAACAAGTGTAACAAGGATGACTTGTCTGTCCCTGATTCAACACACCTTTCATTTTAACATCAGGAATAGAAAAATCACTTAAAACTTCGGTATCTCTTCTGGAAGCAGAAGGGACTGAAGAATTAGTAAATTCTTCAATAATAAAAGGTCTTTTAGTACGTTCGAAACTGACTCGAACAGTACCATCAGAAAATTGTTTAATATTATCTAAATTTAATAAATTATTATTAATAGGTTTTTGTGGAATTTCTTGGGGAAGAATCCATTGACTAGGTAACGTAACATCTTTCCAAAGAATAGTCTTTGGTGTTTGAATATTAGCGTTATTAGTACTACTTTTAATTAAAACAGTATGATCCTTAGGACTTTTATTGAGTGCGTGAATATTTAAATTGGTTTTCATAACCTTATAATAAATTCTGTTAATCAAGGCTAAAGGTTGAGATCCCTCAATCATTTGAGTTATCTCGCCAGCAGTTTTAATATACAGAGTTAAAGCTTTTAATAAATTAATATCAGATAAACTCAAAGGAAGATCTGGAAAGCAATTAAAATGAATAGGACCATCATGCAGACTAGACTCCATGATTCCAATAATACTAGGAGCATAATTGAGATATCGAGCATCTCTTAAACATAAAAAGACACTTGAGTTTATTCCTTTAATAGTTAATGGTTTAACTGCAACCTGAACTAGGCCAATATGAATAAAATTATAACCTTTCTTACGATGTTTATTAATAACTTCAGGAGAAAGAAGACTACAATTTTCATATTCTTTATTAATAGTATAAACACGTTCAACAGTTTTAACATTATAATCAGTTCTAAAATACAAGTCTAAAAGGAAAACTCATAATAAAAAACTTGCCTTAAAATCTAGTGAAAAGAGTAAAATAACCTGTTACAATTGTGGTAAAAAGGGACATTATAAGAATGAGTGTAAGGTAAAACAAAAGTTAAGTCAGTTAAATATCTCTAATGAAGATACTGAATTTTTTTTAGAATTAATAAGAATTCAGTCAGATGTTGATAATAATCACTCTGATATTCCTTTTTCTTCTAATAATGATGTTACTGGATGAGGGATTATAGCTCCCATGGGCTTCTATACATATATATATATATATATATATATATATATATATATATATATATATTAGTTTGGCCTGGATCATTTTGTGGCCTTTCTACTATTTTTGCACCATTCACCATACTAGGTTATGTTCCCAGTCCTGGTTTGACTACTTTTCTATCTATCTATATATATATATATATATATATATATATTTATTTATTTTCCAGTTCAAACCTCGGAGTGAAAACCTACCACCCTTTACAGGTTTTATATATATATATTTATATTTTGTCCAGCCTGGATCATTCTGTGGCTTTTATACAGCTTTTCTAAATATATATATTTACATTTTAGTCCGGGCACCGGTGTGAAAACCAATCGCCCTTTATAGCTTTCGTATATATAATTATATATATATATATATATATATATATTATTTTACTCATTTTTATTAAATTATTGCTTTAAATATTCATTTGATATGAATCGGCACTAACATTTCTGCGGGCGAACTAGATTTATTTAAATGTCGCCAACTCTAGCTTTCAAACGGTTCAAAATAGGTCCAGACGGAATCTGGAAGCTAGATTGGCTGATATTTCTTTAAATCTAGTATTATTTCTAGTTTCAGTTGTAAAAGCTACCTCGCGGCCCTTCGATCCCTATCTAGTGGGAACGAGATGCTTCGGCCATGTGCGAGCCAGGATTTACTGATGAATCCTTGGTTCTGGCGATATTTGGATATATTTCTGTACAAATTTGAGTTGTGCAAGTTTATTGGCTTCCCTATGTGAGCCTAGGAATCGTCAGATTCATGATCAAACTGATCAGAATCTAATTCTCTCAATGGACAAATTCCACTTTACAAATGTACCCTGTCAGTTTTTATATAAAAATGTACATACAAAAGACCTTAAAACTGTTATCCGAATTTAAGGTCTCAACATAGTGAAAACATAGTTTGTCGTGTCAGAGTCACTCCGATGGCTGTCATGCCCATGAGGAGACCGACATTTGTATATATGTTGTGGTCGAGGATGCTTTGCAGCCCAACAATCACCATTTAAATTGAGCCTTACGACTGAAAATATAAAACTGAAGTATCAATATGCTTCAATTCCTATGTTAGCCTAAGGGTTTGAAAACCTTCTTTCAAAACATCATTCAATAATCTTTTTGAAAAAAAGAAGAAGCTTTTCCAAATCAAATCAAACACTTTTGCAAATCAAATCAAAGACTTTTTGTAAATCTAATCAGACCCTTCCTATATAGGTTCAATGATGCATAGACATGCTTTCAATGAAAACATAGGCGCAATTTTCTTTCAGCATTCACACACATATTACAGATTTAAAAGGGAAATATTGAAAGGATGTGGTACCGTGTTTACACGGGAGTTGTGGGGGTGCCTAACACGTTCCCCACACTTAACCAAGCCCCAGAACACAATTTTTTTTTTCAAAGATAAAGTTTCGACAGTGTCCAGCAATTGGGCCTTTTTCAAATAAAACTCGATTGAGTTGGTACATCCATTTCAAATCTACCAACTGGCGACTCTGTAAAATGTTCAATTGTCGACATGATACATGTTGGCCTTTTCCTAAAAGAACCCTTCAAAACCTTTTTCACAATAAAAAGAGTTAGGATAGAGATAACTTAGGAAGAGAGAAAGATCCGGGTTGTGACTCGACCAGCGGATTTTTCCCGACGTCGACAGGTGGCGACTTTACGGGGGACAGTAGAGGGCTTAGGCCGCGTTCAAATCTTTTCAAGCATTTCCTTTTTAAAAAAAAATCTACGTATGTGTGAATGCTGCGTCTTTACATTGAATGAATGTGTGAGTGCTGCGTCTTTATATTGAATGAATATGAATGAATGCTTTCCAGCTTTTTTGTGCTTCGCACCCATATTTGTGCTTCGCACCAATGTCATGATATGAATAACGATGAGACACGATGTATGAGAATGTATGTTGGGTGATTCCTCCTCCGGGAGGCAAACCATTCGGTGATAAGTAATGTCTCTGGGGACGTCTAAGTCTCTGGGGCTCATGAAAATGCACCACCCAGATTCGCTCCAGTTGAAAGATCGGATTAATTTTCCCTCTAGTAGATTGCAATGATCTGGGGACCTTCATGCTGAAAAAAGCCGCGAGAGTAACCTAAGATAGGTCAGCCTCTGATTAACCAAATTCGATGGGAAGCTTCTTCATGCTTTCCTCTTTCAATTCAATGTCAAGTTTTCAATTCCAATTAAAAGAAGCACAACGTAAATATCATAATAAAAATTTACATTCCCTGTTATAATACATCTTGTCATCCTGTCATCAAAACAACTGACCTCTATTTTGCAGAATAAGATTAAAAAACCACAAAAATACATCATGACATGCATCATATCCCTACCTATCTTAGGACATTAACACGCCTACGTTTTGTTGTAGGTGAAAAAATTGGTCCTATCACTATACCTTAGTCTAAGAAAGCACTTAATCCATCCACGGACAAGACTTCCAGTGCTGAGCTAGAATCCATCCCTGTCTCTATGGAAGAGTTTGAAGGACTGAAGAATCAGATAGCCGAATTGGCCAGTTTTTCCTGAGAGAACAAAGTAAGGCTCTAAAAGGGAAGCAAGCCCAAGTTCACACAGAACCGGGAACAACTGGTGGTAGTGGTGGCAGTCAAGAGATCAAAGAGGTAGAGACTCAGATTCCTAGACCACAAAACCAGGACAGAACCAACAAAACCCCTGAAATCACCATCCTTAGCTAAGAACAGGAAGCCGGTGACATTCTGAAGAAAGTACATCAGATGGAAGAAACCATCCGGTCTATCAAAGGGACTAGGGCTTTTGCCAGTGTAAATTATTCAAACCTCTGCATATTCCCTAGGGCTCGTTATCCTGAAAAATTTAGAACTCTTGATTTTAAAAAATACGATGGATTAGGAGACCCTTACACTCACTTGAAAATATTCATTGGAGAACTCGGATCGTATGCAGAGGACGAGAAACTTTGAATGCAGTTATTCTAGAAAAGTCTAACCGGAGAGGCCAGACCCTGGTACGCCCGTTTGGACAACTCCAAAATTCACAGCTGGGAAGAGTTAGCCCATCCCTTCCCTAGTCAGTACAACTTCCAATCTCAGCTGGCTCTAGACAGATATTAGATAACCAAAATTAAGAAACAAAGTTCTTAGTCATTCAGAAAGTATGTTTAATGATGGAGACGAGTTACAGCACAAGTTATTCCACCTATGAATGAGACTGAGATAGTCATGACCTTCATCAATTGTCAAGAAGCTCCATATTATGAGAGGGTGTAAGAACCCGAATTTTCAGAATTTATATAATAAGAATTCAAGAAATAAAATCTTAAGGTATGCGTTGGGTTCGAATATATATGCGTGTTATGAGGAAGGAAGTATGGTGTTACATAGGGTAATATGAACTATGTAATATGTGATTTTGTGATTAATAGATATATTATTAATATATATTTGTTATTTATCGTAGAGACAATTAGTTAAGGGAATTAACTAACGAGAATACATATTGGTTAAATTATGTGGAATAATATAACGTGAATCTAAACCTTAATTAACTATGGTGATATAGTACAGGGTTTAATTTACATAAGTAAAGGAGTGGATTAATATATGTGTTGGATATAAAATTATAGTTGGTACTTTTATATATATTACTTAGAATGGTAATATGTGAGAAAGTCTAATGTGCGAATAACGTTCATAAAAATATATACGTTATAAAAGGGAGATGGAAATTATTATATCTTTAAATGAATATTTAATATTTGAGATATGATTAAATTTATAGATTAAAGAAGTTGTGTTAGGACAATTTATAGAAAGGAAAGAGAAATAGTTATTATATATTTCTAATAAAGGATATTAAAATAATTTTTAATATTGAATTATTTTAAAAAAAAGGAGAAAATGTTATTTCTAAATAATATTATTACCTTATATGTTTTGTATGAGGTAATAGTTATAATTAATTAATGTGGTAAATATATTAAAACATATTTGCTTTATGTAAAGAAAGTGATGGAAACAATTTATTATAATAAAAAATAAACTTATTATCTATTTTTTATATAATATATGTACATGTGCCGTACATTTAATTATTTTAATAGATATTATATTAAGAATAATATCTTGAGACAATGAGTAAATTATTTTTTAATAATGAATGTCTTTATTTGGAGAAAACATAGTATTTTATGTTATGGTAAAATACATAATTTCTAATGAATTTATAAGAGAGTTGATTAATGAAAGAAAAATAAGTTATTTTAATATATTAAATAACTTAAGTTATTATTTTAACATGGATATTATTATTTAAATAATTAATAGAGTATATATTAATTATTATAAGCGTAAACGTTATACTTATTATAAGTATAATTAATTGAGGTAGCTTAGCATTAAAATGCATGTGTCACACAAACATTATATTAAAAGAATGTTTAAGTGTGGTGGAAGTGATAATAAGCTTGAGATTGAGTTTATGAGAAATGCCTTGTGTGGCACGATAGTAAATTCGATGATGAATTAATTAAATTATTTAAGGATGGAGGAATTATTAACTAAATAATTAATCTATATTAATTATTAATTTTTATAATGGTATGTTGAATTATTATTATAGCGAGTGATAGCATGATAATAAGTATATTGGTTATAAATATAATAAGATTTATATTTATTTATTGTGATAATTAATTATATAAATATTTAATTCATTGTTATGGAGATTAATAATTACATTGATTGATGAGGGATGAATTAATTAATATTTTATTAATTAATTAATTACCATTGAGAATAATAATATATACACGAGAAAATTATATTTGCTCAAGTAGTTGATATATGCAAAGGATGTGATATTATAACATAAAGTAATGACACGTGTGTTATATAAAGTGTAGTGCAACACTATTATCTAATGCAATGTGACGCATTAATATAGCTATATATTATATATAGTCTATATAGTAAGATTGATTGCCTTATGTGAGTTACGTAATGTTATTGCTTATGTAACATGATGTGTGTGGGTAGACCTTAATGTAAACCCTATTACCTTATATTAATATCATTAACTAATTGTGAATTGATAATGTTTTCAATAAGTTATCATAATTATTATAATAAAAGTTATGATAATAAGTAATGATAATACCCAATTAAATTACAGTTGGTATTAAGGAAAATGTACATGGATTATATGTAGAGGTGTATAAACTAAGTGTTGGGCATACATTATATACATTTGCTTTTGCTGAGTTCTTTCCTTATCCCTAAATAAATGGCCCAATTCCTCTCACGCGCATAACTCATAAAAGCTAGTCTATTCCTATGCATCAAAATCAGCAATTTCTAGCAATTGATCACAGGGGAGTGGAGATAATGATGAATCCACCAACTCCTCACCAACTATTTGTTAACCATTAGATTCTTGCTTCTTCCATTAGTTTGAATTGGTGAGTAAATTCATGGACTAAGTAATGAATTATCTATATAATGCACCCTTCTCCTTCTCATTTTGAATTGCTGAAATTCTATTAACTAAGAGCTAGTGTGAGAATTGAGAGTATGTATATATCAGTGGTGAGATATCGGTTGAAGGAGGAGTGATTAGCAGCAAACTCAATTCGAATTAGCAGAGGTAGATTTCCCATTTCATGTTCTTCCTATCTTGAATTTCGAACTCCTTAATTATAATTACATAGCATGAATTATATGATTGGAGAATGGTTATTGGTTGTTATGTAAGCTTACAAGCATATTAGAAATGTATATAGCAGTTTAGAATCAAAATTTACTGTGAAATTTGTGAGTTGGGTTTGCAGTTCTGCCGAAGCAGGCTGTCTTTACACCTGGCCGGAGCTGCGCCAGTTTTATACTGGCCAGCAGCGAAGATGCGCCGGTTCCAGATTCTGGAATCTTGTTTTCTGTTGTAGTCTGTTTCTTCTAGCTTGGTTGTTACCACTTAGAGCAAGCATGTGGACATAAACAACATGCATACTTTGATACAACATGCATGATTTTAACTATGTTAGAATGTATATCATGAAATGGAAAGCGTATGTTTTAAGGAAAAAATTATAGTTTAAAATGGAAATTTTAGTTTTAAATGTGAACTTTGATATATGTATAACATATGTACATTCTGATTTTGGAAGCATCCTCGTATGGTTTATATTGACATGAAATGCATAATTTAAGTGTTAATCGTACACTGGCATATATGATTGAAGACTACATTGATTTCAAAAGATAAACTTAGTGTTTTTGGACATATATATAGGATGTCCACATTCTGATCACTTGAGCATGTATAAGTGGCTTATATATGTGTTCTAATTTCTGAGAGTCATGACTACGAGGTACTCTGCATAAACTAAGTTACCTTTGTTGACTTAGTGCGATTTTTATGAAAACTTAGAACGTAAAAGGTAATAGCATCAAACACTGTGTGAGTTACATTATGATCATGCAAGTATGTATATTAGGATTCATTATGCCTATAGACATATTGACATGAGCATCCTGTGATGAAACGTGGATTTCACATATGCACGAATATTCAAGAAAATGAATTTCTAAAATATAGACTATGTGATTTAGTATACATGTGTAGTATAAGCACGAGCATGCCTACTTCGTATTGTTTAGCCTATTTATGTGGTAATATGACGTTAGTGGTTGACCCTTGAGGCATAAACTTGATTTACTTGAGGTATATGAAAGTCCGGCATGAATACCATATGATTTTGACTTGGAATAGAATGAGCATGCTAGGTTTTAAAACATGAGTTAATGCCCTTATAAACATGTATAAGTGATGAACATAGTAGCATGTTTACATTATTATTTCTGAGTTATAAAATAGAATCTTAATGATGCATTAAGTGTTGATTTGTACAATGGTTATATAAAACTCAGAAACTATAATTCCGTTAAGGTTTGAGAAACGTATGAATAATAAGGATCTTATAAGTTTTAAATATATGTCAAACACCTTTAGTTAAGTGTGTGATACATGTATATGAAGGATGATAGTAAGTATGTATGGTTGAGATATATCTATACGTACCTAGCTATACTAAGTGTATAATAAGAAAGTGAAACAAGGTTCTAAGAACCAAAATAGAAAATAATGTAATACTTATTATTATATTGAGAATGTATGAATGTATGACTAATGGATATGAATCCATGATTATATAACTGTGTAGGATTACACGAAGCGCAAATATCTTAAGCAGTTAAGTCGTAATTGTTAAACTACGAATTAGGCAAGTCTTTCAATTCCTATTTGATATATGAATTCAATAACTGTTAGGTGAATTATATTATGCTGCAATGATGTGAACTTATATATGAACTGTATATGAGATACGTATGAGATTGAAAGTTGTTCTTTGATGAAATGTTTGTTATGTGAGAAGTAACATGCTTTGTAATATAAACTGATTATAAATGCATGAACTGCGTATGATGTTATATGCTATGTGATGCATGAAAACTGTTAGGACTGTTGAGTTGTCAAGCTCACTCTTGCAAATAACCATTTTTGCAGGTTGAGGACATAGGATAAAGATTTTGTTCTTCTTAATGGATAAAGTTAGATAGTATCGCAACGAAGAATGCTATTTAGATTATCGTTTGAACCATGTTTAGGTTCTAGTAGTTTTACTTGATATTTTTTTACAAGGGTTAATGCTTGTCGTACTATAAAGATGTATTAGTTAATACATAGAGGATATCAAGTTAAGATGTATACGGTTATACAGAAATTTGAATAGAGTGAATCATAATATAGTTTGATCTAGGGAAATGTAATGGATTCAAGTTATGAAAGCAATAAAAAATTATATTCAAAAAAGATTGAAAAAGTTTAAGTTATTTCGCATTTTTATAATATCGACCATGATATAAGACAGGAATGGTAAATGACCAAGATTGTAACTTGTAAAAGTGTGGAGTCATTATATGAGCTCCTGATTAGGAAAAGAATTTATATTCTAAATTGTAATAAAGCAAGTTTATTCTTAAGTTATGAATAAAAGATGTAATAGTTTGACGATAGTAGTATCGTGACTGCACCGGATCCGAGGTATTAAAAAGACCTGGATTTGGGGGCATCACAGGTTGGTATCAAAGCTGTAGGTTATAAATCTTAGGTAAGTGTACCTTAGACTATAACATGAGAAAGGGAATAATAAGATTAAAATATATATACGTAAAGATTCAAAGAAGAATCTTGAATTATCTAGAGAATGAGAATCAGGACTTACCTAACTCCGGTAATAAAAATGTTAAGACGATGTCTATAAGATGAATATGACAAAGATAATAAGAATGAACTCGAATGGAGTTTGGTTATTAATAGGGAAAGAACCCTAAGGTAAACCGATGATCACGATGTGATCGGATTGAGCTATGAAATGATAGATAGTCTGTAACGACTAAGTGTGTATAGCTTGGTGCTATGAGAGAATGTACTATGAAATGGTACGAAAAGAACTCATGAGGAGTTGTATGTGATGAAACATAGAAAGTTCGTAGCGAGCAAGCTAAGAGTAAGATAGAGTTAAGTGTTGGATTTCTATTGAGGACTCATGTGATGGCTTAGTTGTACAAAACTTTTGTATGGGCAGAGGTTTGTGCTTGCGCTGAGTGTATCCCATTGATAATCGTTGGAATGTTAGTGTCGCGCTATCATTATACATATGGTGAAAAGGTGATTCTTTTCTCATGTTTATTTTGATAGATAAAGATTTCTAAGATTAAGTTAGATAATATTAAGATTAGGTGCGAGTTCTTAAGACTAATGCCTATGACAAGTTCGTGACTCATAATCGTATGGTGGAACCCCTCAGCGAATGGACGACTTTGGTTTTACTAGGATAAGTTCCTAAACCCATATGATTGTGGTAAGTTCCTGAACTTCCATGGTGTGGTAAGTTGGTGAACTTTACTGGTAATAGATATATTATATATCAAGAATTAAGAGTTTTTAGATAGTAAACATTGATGGTAGTAATAGATTGAAGTGATGGAGAAATTTGAATTTTTTTGAATCTTCTAGATATGCTAGATTTTCAAAATTTATTGACTTCGTGCTAGTGTTTGCACTTCTATTTTCTTGAGAAAAACATTGGGTCAAGTGACTGAACCAAGGGATTTTAAAAACAACACCGTTATTCGTACGTATGTCTACGCTATTTGTTTCAGCTAAGATAAAAATAATTTAAAAATATTTCAAAATGTATTTTGACCATGTACATTATTTAATATTGTGTAGGATGGTAAACGATGGAGTCATCAATGCAATCAAACCTAGTGTCGGAAGTGATCGTAAGATCTTCAGCCCACTATGATATGATGTAATATGACAAAGTCTCAAAATGATGAAAACTTTAACGTACTATTAAGTGGGTGCGACATTTTGACGTCATAAAACGATTTTTGGTTTTCTTTCAAATTATGAAAAGTTGACTAAATTATTTCGATTGATGTCAGAATTGTTGATAAGAGTCTAAGCTAATTGATTCGGCTAGGCGACTGTTGAAAAGTGATTATAGAATTCAAGAATTCTTGTGTATTTGTGCCAAACTAGATTGCTTTGGTGCGGATGTAGAAGTTGAGAAGCTGAGTTGAACAATCCTATAATGGGAGCCTATTTTCGGAGACAGTGGTCACGAACATGACTCATATAGTCATTACAACACGCTACGTTGCGGCCCAACGTAGTAGTACAATAGGGTAGCCCACCTAGTGTACGTGTGGAGGGTGTTTTCAGTCCTTGTGATTGATAAACACTCTAGTTTACAGTATGGAGACTCGTGTTGAGACATTTGTAAATGTGGAAGGGTTCACGGTCTTGTGTAACCCCTCAACATAATTTTAAATCTGAGTTATTCATACTACTTTCTGATTATTGAAAAATCGTGGAAGATTCTTATTCTTCTGAAGGATGAATGTAGTAAGTAGAATGTTCCTTAGAAAGGAGAAAATGGTAGAATACGGTTGAGAAAGTTATAATAATAAAACTTCTGAAAAGAGAATGAATAAAATTATTAAAGAGAATATGTAATATTCGGAATGACACCGAGTAGAGGAGGTTTCGGTGATTCCGAGGACGAAATCCTTATAAGGGGAGAGGATGTAAGAACCCGAATTTTCAGAATTTATATAATAAGAATTCAATAAATAAAATTCTTAAGGTATGCATTGGGTTCGAATATATATACGTGTTATGCGGAAGGAAGTGTGGTGTTACATAGGGTAATATGAACTATGTACTATGTGATTTTGTGATTAATAGATATATTATTAATATATATTTGTTATTTATCGTAGAGACAATTAGTTAAGGGAATTAACTAACGAGAATACATATTGGTTAAATTATATGGAATAATATAACATGAATTTAAACCTTAAATAACTATGGTGATATAGTACATGGTGTAATTTACTTAAATAAAGGAGTGAATTAATATGTGTTGGATATGAAATTATAGTTGGTACTTTTATATATATTATTTAGATTGATAATATGTGAGAAAGTCTAATGTGCGAATAACGTTAATAAATATATATACTTTATAAAAGGGAGATGGAAATCATTATATCTTTAAATAAATATTTAATATTTGAGATATGATTAAATGTATAGATTAAAGAAGTTGTGTTGGGACAATTTATAAAAAGAAAAGAGAAATAATTATTATATATTTCTAATAAAGGATATTAAAATAATTTCTAATATTAAATTATTTTAATAAAAGGAGAAAATATTATTTCTGATTAATATTATTACCTTATATGTTTGGTATGAGGTAATAGGTATAATTTATTAATGTGGTAAATATATTAAAACATATTTGCTTTATGTAAATAAAGTGATTGAAATAATTTATTATAATAGAAAATAAACTTATTATCTATTTTTTATATAATACATGTACATGTGCCGTACATGTAATTATTTTAATAGATATTATATTAAGAATAATATCTTGAGACAATAAGTAAATTATTTTTTAATAATGAATGTCTTTATTTGGAGAAAACATAATATTTTATGTTATGATAAAATACATAATTTCTAATGTATTTACAATATTGATTAATGAAAGAAAACTAAGTTATTTTAATATACTAAATAACCTAAGTTATTATTTTATCGTGGATATTATTATTTAAATAATGAATAGAGTATATATTAATTATTGTAAGCGTAAAGGTTATACTTATTGTAAGTATAATTAATTGAGGTAGCTTAGCATTAAAATGCATGTGTCACATAAACATTATATTAACAGAATATTTAAGTGTGGTGGAAGTGATAATAAGCTTGAGATTGAGCTTGTGAGAAATGCCTTGTGTGGCACGATAGTAGATTCGATGATGAATTAATTAAATTATTTACGGATGGAGGAATTATTAACTAAACAATTAATCTATATTAATTGTTAATTTTTATAATGGTATGTTGATTTATTATTATTGCGAGTGATAGCATGATAATAAGTATATTGGTTATAAATATAATAAGATTTATATTTATTTATTGTGATAATTAATTATATAAATATTTAATTCATTGTTATGGAGATTAATAATTACATTGATTGATGAGGGATGAATTAATTAATATTTTATTAATTAATTAATTACCATTGAGAATAATAATATATTCACGAGAAAATTATATTTGCTCAACTAGTTGATATATGCAAAGGATGTGATATTATAACATATAGTAATGACACGCGTGTTATATAAAGTGTAGTGCAACACATAAGTGTGACCATACAATTATATATAAACTATATTATATAATGCAATGTAATGCATTAATATAGCTATATATTATATATAGGCTATATAGTAAGATTGATTGCCTTATGTGAGTTACGTAATGTTATTGCTTATGTAACATGATGTGTGTGGGTAGACCTTAATGTAAACCCTATTACCTTATATTAATATCATTAACTAATTGTGAATTGATAATGTTTTCAATAAGTTATCATAATTATTATAAAAAAAGTTATGATAATAAGTAATGATAATACCCAATTAAATTACAGTTGGTATTAAGAAAAATGTACATGGATTATATGTAGAGGTGTATAAACTAAGTGTTGGGCATACATTATATACATTTGCTTTTGCTGAGTTCTTTCCTTATCCCTAAATAAATGGCCCAATTCCTCTCACGTGCATAACTCATAAAAGCTAGTCTATTCTTATGCATCAAAATCAGCAATTTCTAGCTATTGATCACGGGGGAGTGGAGATAATGATGAATCCACCAACTCCTCACCAACTATTTGTTAACCATTAGATTCTTTCTTCTTCCATTAGTTTGAATTGGTGAGTAAATTCATGGACTAAATAATGAATTATCTATATAATGCACCCTTCTCCTTCTCATTTTGAATTGCTGAAATTCTATTAAGTAAGAGCTAGTGTGAGAATTGAGAGTATGTATATATCAGTGGTGAGATATCGGTTGAAGGAGGAGTGATTAGCAGCAAACTCAATTCGAATTAGCAGAGGTAGATTTCCCATTTCATGTTCTTCCTATCTTGAATTTCTAACTCCTTAATTATAATTACATAGCATGAATTATATGATTGGAGAATGGTTATTGGTTGTTATGTAAGCTTACAAGCATGTTAGAAATGTATATAGCAGTTTAGAATCAAAATTTGCTGTGAAATTTGTGAGTTGGGTTTGCAGTTCTGCCGAAGCAGGCTGTCTTTACCCCTGGCCGGAGCTGCGCCAGTTTTATACTGGCCAGCAGCGAAGATGCACCTGTTCCAGATTCTGGAATCTTGTTTTCTGTTGTAGTCTGTTTCTTCTAGCTTGGTTGTTACCACTTAGAGCAAGCATGTGGACATAAACAACATGCATACTTTGATACAACATGCATGATTTTAACTATGTTAGAATGTATATCATGAAATGGAAAGCGTATGTTTTAAGGAAAAAATTATAGTTTTAGTTTTAAATGTGAACTTTGATATATGTATAACATATGTACATTCTGATTTTGGAAGCATCCTCGTATGGTTTATATTGACATGAAATGCATAATTTAAGTGTTAATCGTACACTGGCATATATGATTGAAGACTACATTGATTTCAAAAGATAAACTTAGTGTTTTTGGACATATATATAGGATGTCCACATTCTGATCACTTGAGCATGTATAAGTGGCTTATATATGTGTTCTAATTTCTGAGAGTCATGACTACGAGGTACTCTGCATAAACTAAGTTACCTTTGTTGACTTAGTGCGATTTTTATGAAAACTTAGAACGTAAAAGGTAATAGCATCAAACACTGTGTGAGTTACATTATGATCATGCAAGCATGTATATTAGGATTCATTATGCCTATAGACATGTTGACATGAGCATCCTGTGATGAAACGTGGATTTCACATATGCACGAATATTCAAGAAAATGAATTTCTAAAATATAGACTATGTGATTTAGTATACATGTGTAATATAAGCACGAGCATGCCTACTTAGTATTGTTTAGCCTATTTATGTGGTAATATGACGTTAGTGGTTGACCCTTGAGGCATAAACTTGATTTACTTGAGGTATGTGAAAGTTCGGCATGAATACCATATGATTTTGACTTGGAATAGAATGAGCATGCTAGGTTTTAAAACATGAGTTAATGCCCTTATAAACATGTATAAGTGATGAACATAGTAGCATGTTTACATTATTATTTCTGAGTTATAAAATAGAATCTTAATGATGCATTAAGTGTTGATTTGTACAATGGTTATATAAAACTCAGAAACTATAATTCCGTTAAGGTTTGAGAAACGTATGAATAATAAGGATCTTATAAGTTTTAAATATATGTCAAACACCTTTAGTTAAGTGTGTGATACATGTATATGAAGGATGATAGTAAGTATGTATGGTTGAGATATATCTATACGTACCTAGCTATACTAAGTGTATAATAAAAAAGTGAAACAAGGTTCTAAGAACCAAAATAGAAAATAATGTAATACTTATTATTATATTGAGAATGTATGAATGTATGATTAATGGATATGAATCCATGATTATATAACTGTGTAGGATTACACGAAGCGCAAATATCTTAAGTAGTTAAGTCGTAATTGTTAAACTACGAATCAGGCAAGTCTTTCAATTCCTATTTGATATATGAATTCAATAACTGTTAGGTGAATTATATTATGCTGCAATGATGTGAACTTATATATGAACTGTATATGAGATACATATGAGATTGAAAGTTGTTCTTTGGTGAAATGCTTGTTATGTGAGAAGTAACATGCTTAGTAATATAAACTGATTATAAATGCATGAACTGCGTATGATGTTATATGCTATGTGATGCATGAAAACTGTTAGAACTGTTGAGTTGTCAAGCTCACTCTTGCAAATAACCATTTTTGCAGGTTGAGGACATAGGATAAAGATTTTGTTCTTCTTAATGGATAAAGTTAGATAGTATCGCAACGAAGAATGCTATTTAGATTATCGTTTGAACCATGTTTAGGTTCTAGTAGTTTTACTTGATATTTTTTTACAAGGGTTAATGCTTGTCGTACTATAAAGATGTATTAGTTAATACATAGAGGATATCAAGTTAAGATGTATACGGTTATACAGAAATTTGAATAGAGTGAATCATAATATAGTTTGATCTAGGGAAATGTAATGGATTCAAGTTATGAAAGCAATAAAAAATTATATTCAAAAAAGATTGAAAAAGTTTAAGTTATTTCGCATTTTTATAATATCGACCATGATATAAGACAAGAATGGTAAATGACCAAGATTGTAACTTGTAAAAGTGTGGAGTCATTATATGAGCTCCTGATTAGGAAAAGAATCTATATTCTAAATTGTAATAAAGCAAGTTTATTCTTAAGTTATGAATAAAAGATGTAATAGTTTGACGATAGTAGTATCGTGACTGCACCGGATCCGAGGTATTAAAAAGACCTGGATTTGGGGGCATCACAGGTTGGTATCAAAGCTGTAGGTTATAAATCTTAGGTAAGTGTACCTTAGACTATAACATGAGAAAGGGAATAATAAGATTAAAATATATATACGTAAAGATTCAAAGAAGAATCTTGAATTATCTAGAGAATGAGAATCAGGACTTACCTAACTCTGGTAATAAAAATGTTAAGACGATGTCTATAAGATGAATATGACAAAGATAATAAGAATGAACTCGAATGGAGTTTGGTTATTAATAGGGAAAGAACCCTAAGGTAAACCGATGATCACGATGTGATCGGATTGAGCTATGAAATGATAGATAGTCTGTAACGACTAAGTGTGTATAGCTTGGTGCTATGAGAGAATGTACTATGAAATGGTACGAAAAGAACTCATGAGGAGTTGTATGTGATGAAACATAGAAAGTTCGTAGCGAGCAAGCTAAGAGTAAGATAGAGTTAAGTGTTGGATTTCTATTGAGAACTCATGTGATGGCTTAGTTGTACAAAACTTTTGTATGGGCAGAGGTTTGTGCATGCGCTGAGTGTATCCCATTGATAATCGTTGGAATGTTAGTGTCGCGCTATCATTATACATATGGTGAAAAGGTGATTCTTTTCTCATGTTTATTTTGATAGATAGAGATTTCTAAGATTAAGTTAGATAATATTAAGATTAGGTGCGAGTTCTTAAGACTAATGCCTATGACAAGTTCGTGACTCATAATCGTATGGTGGAACCCCTCAGCGAATGGACGACTTTGGTTTTACTAGGATAAGTTCCTAAACCCATAAGATTGTGGTAAGTTCCTGAACTTCCATGGTGTGGTAAGTTGGTGAACTTTACTGGCAATAGATATATTATATATCAAGAATTAAGAGTTTTTAGATAGTAAACATTGATGGTAGTAATAGATTGAAGTGATGGAGAAATTTGAATTTTTCTGAATCTTCTAGCTATGCTAGATTTTCAAAATTTATTGACTTCGTGCTAGTGTTTGCACTTCTATTTTCTTGAGAAAAACATTGGGTCAAGTGACTGAACCAATGGATTTTAAAAACAACACCGTTATTCGTACGTATGTCTACGCTATTTGTTTCAGCTAAGACAAAAATAATTTAAAAATATTTCAAAATGTATTTTGACCATGTACATTATTTAATATTGTGTAGGATGGTAAACGATGGAGTCATCAATGCAATCAAACCTAGTGTCGGAAGTGATCGTAAGATCTTCAGCCCACTATGATATGATGTAATATGACAAAGTCTCAAAATGATGAAAACTTCAATGTACTATTAAGTGGGTGCGACATTTTGACGTCATAAAATGATTTTTGGTTTTCTTTCAAATTATGAAAAGTTGACTAAATTATTTCGATTGATGTCAGATTTGTTGATAAGAGTCTAAGCTAATTGATTCGGCTAGGCGACTGTTGAAAAGTGATTATAGAATTCAAGAATTCTTGTGTATTTGTGCCAAACTAGATTGCTTTGGTGCGGATGTAGAAGTTGAGAAGCTGAGTTGAACAATCCTATAACAGGAACCTATTTTCGGAGACAGTGGTCACGAACATGACTCATATAGTCATTACAACACGCTACGTTGCGGCCCAACGTAGTAGTACAATAGGGTAGCCACCTAGTGTACGTGTGGAGGGTGTTTTCAGTCCTTGTGATTGATAAACACTCTAGTTTACAGTATGGAGACTCGTGTTGAGACATTTGTAAATGTGGAAGAGTTCACGGTCTTGTGTGACCCCTCAACATAATCTTAAATCTGAGTTATTCATACTACTTTTCGATTATTGAAAAATCGTGGAAGATTCTTATTCTTCTGAAGGATGAATGTAGTAAGTAGAATGTTCATTAGAAATGAGAAAATGGTAGAATACGGTTGAGAAAGTTATAATAATAAAACTTCTGAAAAGAGAATGAATAAAATTATTAAAGAGAATATGTAATATTCGGAATGACACCGAGTAGAGGAGGTTTCGGTGATTCCGAGGACGAAATCCTTATAAGGGGGAGAGGATGTAAAAACCCGAATTTTTAGAATTTATATAATAAGAATTCAATAAATAAAATTCTTAAGGTATTTGATAAGTACATAATATTCATTTATTTTTATTCCTTTATATTTAGTTTACTATATATTTTATAGTGTATATGGACTTATTGAGATGTTTATTATTTTCAGGTGAATTAAAGCTAAAAGGATGGAAACAAGTTGATTTGGAGTTGAATTGAAGAGGAGTTTGACCAACAGTTGACTTTCTCAATATTTGGAGATTCCTACATGGAATTGGATTGATATTACTATTAGAATTAGGACTTCTTTGGACTGAGATTTTATTTCCTTATTAGATTCTATTTCTTTATGGAAACTAGTCATAATTGCAATTCCTTTTAGGATTTGGATTCCTAGTTCTTATAGGATTTAAGTCCTTGTCTATCACTATAAATAGAGGATGATAGTCAAGGTTTTATTCATTCAATCTTCTACCAACTATCATACCTCATTGAAGTGCAGACTTGGAGCATGTCAGGCTAGTTTCTTTATTCAGTTCTAAAGGGAGGTGGAACCTTGTTACAAGTAATTAATTAATTGAGTATTATTATTTATTCCTTCTTATATGAAATTTCTTCTGATAATCTATTTTCATTGATTGCATGCTAATTGATCTAATTAATTTGATATGGCCAATTGAGTTAATTTAATCATTATCATATGCTAGGTTAAGATTGGTATTACGTGTAATTGATATCTGTCTTCATCACAAGTAGCAAATTAGTGATACTAATTGTGGACAAGCTTTTGTGTATTGCTACGATTATCAGAAAACAAGTTAAACAAATCGAGCTTATGTGTTTGTTGCTTGGATTAGCCTAATTCTCTATTTCTTAATGCTTCTATCATATTAAATCTAGAGAGCTTGTTCTGGGTTATATGCTAGTTGAATCTGGTGAAGAGCTTGTTTCATACAGTGAATATCTAAGGAGAATTTCGGATAGCAGAGCTTATTGTTATCTAGGGTTAATAGTTTCATTGAAGGATAAAGAATAATAACTTGATTAATTGATTGTTGTGCTTGGTGAAACTGAACTACAGAACTGAAGTTTTTACATATTTGGTTAATCTCTTTATTTAAATTCTGTTTTTCTTAGTTTAAAACAATTTCAAAAATCCCCCATCTTTATTTTCTGTTAAAATAGTAGAATAAATCTAGAACAAATCACTCTCTGTGGGATCGATCCTTGCTTACTACTGTGCTAATTGTTTGAATTCGTAAAGTGAAAGTGAGGTTAATTTAGGAGTGTAAACGACAGCTCCCAGTATGCATTGGGTTCGAATATATATACGTGTTATGAGGAAGGATGTGTGGTGTTACATAGGGTAATATGAACTATGTAATATGTGATTAATAGATATATTATTAATATATATTTGTTATTTATCGTAGAGACAATTAGTTAAGGGAATTAACTAACGAGAATACATATTGGTTAAATTATATGGAATAATATAACATGAATTTAAACCTTAATTAACTATGGTGATATAGTACATGGTTTAATTTACTTAAATAAAGGAGTGAATTAATATGTGTTGGATATGAAATTATAGTTGGTACTTTTATATATATTATTTAGATTGATAATATGTGAGAAAGTCTAATGTGCGAATAACATTAATAAATATATATACTTTATAAAAGGGAGATGAAAATCATTATATCTTTAAATAAATATTTAATATTTGAGATATGATTAAATGTATAGATTAAAGAAGTTGTGTTGGGACAATTTATAAAAAGGAAAGAGAAATAATTATTATATATTTCTAATAAAGGATATTAAAATAATTTTTAATATTAAATTATTTTAATGAAAGGAGAATATATTATTTCTGATTAATATTATTACCTTATATGTTTGGTATGAGGTAATAGGTATAATTTATTAATGTGGTAAATATATTAAAACATATTTGCTTTATGTAAATAAAGTGATTGAAACAATTTATTATAATAGAAAATAAACTTATAATCTATTTTTTATATAATACATGTACATGTGCCGTACATGTAATTATTTTAATAGATATTATATTAAGAATAATATCTTGAGACAATAAGTAAATTATTTTTTAATAATGAATGTCTTTATTTGGAGAAAACATAATATTTTATGTTATGATAAAATACATAATTTCTAATGTATTTACAATATTGATTAATGAAAGAAAACTAAGTTATTTTAATATACTAAATAACCTAAGTTATTATTTTATCGTGGATATTATTATTTAAATAATGAATAGAGTATATATTAATTATTGTAAGCGTAAAGGTTATACTTATTATAAGTATAATTAATTGAGGTAGCTTAGCATTAAAATGCATGTGTCACACAAACATTATATTAACAGAATGTTTAAGTGTGGTGGAAGTGATAATAAGTTTGAGATTGAGCTTGTGAGAAATGCCTTGTGTGGCACGATAGTAGATTCGATGATGAATTAATTAAATTATTTAAGGATGGAGGAATTATTAACTAAACAATTAATCTATATTAATTGTTAATTTTTATAATGGTATGTTGATTTATTATTATTGCGAGTGATAGCATGATAATAAGTATATTGGTTATAAATATAATAAGATTTATATTTATTTATTGTGCTAATTAATTATATAAATATTTAATTCATTGTTATGGAGATTAATAATTACATTGATTGATGAGGGATGAATTAATTAATATTTAATTAATTAATTAATTACCATTGAGAATAATAATATATTCACGAGAAAATTATATTTGCTCAACTAGTTGATATGTGCAAAGGATGTGATAATTATAACATATTGTAATGACACATGTGTTATATAAAGTGTAGTGCAACACATAAGTATGACCAGACAATTATATATGAACTATATTATATAATGTAATGTGACGCATTAATATAGCTATATATTATATATAGGCTATATAGTAAGATTGATTACCTTATGTGAGTTACGTATTGTTATTGCTTATGTAACATGATGTGTGTGTGTAGACCTTAATGTATACCCTATTACCTTATATTAAAATCATTAAATAATTGTGAATTGATAATGTTTTCAATAAGTTATCATAATTATTATAATAAAAGTTATGATAATAAGTAATGATAATACACAACTAAATTACAGTTGGTATTAAGGAAAATGTACATGGATTATATGTAGAGGTGTATAAACTAAGTGTTGGGCATACATTATATACATTTGCTTTTGCTGAGTTCTTTCCTTGTCCCTAAATAAATGGCCCAATTCCTCTCACGTGCATAACTCATAAAAGCTAGTCTATTCCTATGCATCAAACTCATCAATTTCTAGCAATTGATCATGGGGGAATGGAGATAACGATGAATCCACCAACTCCTCACCAACTATTTTTTAATCATTAGATTCTTGCTTCTTCCATTTGTTTGAATTGGTGAGTAAATTCATGGACTAGATAATGAATTATCTATATAATGCACCCTTCTCATTCTCATTTTGAATTGCTGAAATTCTATTAAGTAAGAGCTAGTGTGAGAATTGAGAGTATGTATATATCAGTGGTGAGATATCGGTTGAAGGATGAGTGATTAGCAGCAAACTCAATTCGAATTAGAAGAGGTAGATTTCCCATTTCATGTTCTTCCTATCTTGAATTTCTAACTCCTTAATTATAATTACATAGCATGAATTATATGATTGGAGAATGGTTATTGGTTGTTATGTAAGCTTACAAGCATGTTAGAAATGTATTATAGCAGTTTAGAATCAAAATTTGCTGTGAAATTTGTGAGTTGGGTTTGCAGTTCTGCCGAAGCAGGCTGTCTTTACCCCTGACCGGAGCTGCGCCAGTTTTATATTGGCCAACAGCGCAGCTGCGCCGGTTCCAGATTCTGGAATCTTGTTTTCTGTTGTAGTCTGTTTCTTCTAGCTTGGTTGTTACCACTTAGAGCAAGCATGTGGACATAAACAACATGCATACTTTGATACAACATGCATGATTTTAACTATGTTAGAATGTATATCATGAAATGGATAGCGTATGTTTTAAGGAAAAACTTAAAGTTTAAAATGGAAATTTTAGTTTTAAATGTGAACTTTGATATATGTATAACATATGTACATTCTGATTTTGGAAGCATCCTCGTATGGTTTATATTGACATGAAATGCATAATTTAAGTGTTAATCGTACACTGGCATATATGATTGAAGACTACATTGATTTCAAAAGATAAACTTAGTATTTTTGGACATATATATAGGATGTCCACATTCTGATCACTTGAGCATGTATAAGTGGCTTATATATGTTTTCTAATTTATGAGAGTCATGACTATGAGGTACTCTGCATAAACTAAGTTACCTTTGTTGACTTAGTGCGATTTTTATGAAAACTTAGAACGTAAAAGGTAATAGCATCAAAAACTGTGTGAGTTACATTATGATCATGCAAGCATGTATATTAGGATTCATTATGCCTATAGACATGTTGATATGAGCATCCTGTGATGAAACGTGGATTTCACATATGCACGAATATTTAAGAAAATGAATTTCTAAAATATAGACTATGTGATTTAGTATACATATGTAGTATAAGCACGAGCATGCCTACTTAGTATTGTTTAGCCTATTTATGTGGTAATATGACGTTAGTGGTTGACCCTTGAGGCATAAACTTGATTTACTTGAGGTATATGAAAGTCCGGCATGAATACCCTATGATTTTGACTTGGAATAGAATGAGCATGCTAGGTTTTAAAACTTGAGTTAATGCCCTTATAAACATGTATAAGTGATGAACATAGTAGCATGTTTACATTATTATTTCTGAGTTATAAAATAGAATCTTAATGATGCATTAAGTGTTGATTTGTACAATGGTTATATAAAACTCAGAAACTATAATTCCGTTAAGGTTTGAGAAACGTATGAATAATAAGGATCATATAAGTTTTAAATATATGTCAAACACCTTTAGTTAAGTGTGTGATACATGTATATAAAGGATGATAGTAAGTATGTATGGTTGAGATATATCTATACGTACCTAGCTATACTAAGCGTATAATAAGAAAGTGAAACAAGGTTCTAAGAACCACGATAGAAAATAATATAATACTTATTATTATATTGAGAATATATGAATGTATGATTAATGGATATGAATCCATGATTATATAACTGTGTAGGATTACACGAAGCGCAAATATCTTAAGCAGTTAAGTCCTATTTGATATATGAATTCAATAACTGTTAGTTGAATTATATTATGCTGCAAAGATGTGAACTTATATATGAACTGTATATGAGATACATATGAGATTGAAAGTTGTTCTTTGATGAAATGCTTGTTATGTGAGAAGTAACATGCTTAGTAATATAAACTGATTATAAATGCATGAACTGCGTATGATGTTATATGCTATGTGATGCATGAAAACTGTTAGAACTGTTGAGCTGTCAAGCTCACTCTTGCAAATAACCATTTTTGCAGGTTGAGGACATAGGATAAAGATTTTGTTCTTCTTAATGGATAAAGTTAGATAGTATCGCAACGAAGAATGCTATTTAGATTATCGTTTGAACCATGTTTAGGTTCTAGTAGTTATACTTGATATTTTTTTACAAGGGTTAATGTTTGTCGTACTGTAAAGATGTATTAGTTAATACATAGAGAATATCAAGTTAAGATGTATACGGTTATATAGAAATTTGAATAGAGTGAATCATAATATAGTTTGATTCAGGGAAATGTAATGGATTCAAGTTATGAAAGCAATAAAAGATTATATTCAAAGAAGATTGAAAAAGTTTAAGTTATTCCGCATTTTTATAATATCGACCATGATATAAGACAGGAATGGTAAATGACCAAGATTGTAACTTGTAAAAGTTTGGAGTCATTATATAAGATCCTGATTATGAAATGAATTTATATTCTAAATTGTAATAAAGCAAGTTTATTCTTAAGTTATGAATAAAAAATGTAATAGTTTGACGATAGTAGTATCATGACTGCACCGGATCCGAGGTATTAAAGGGACCTGGATTTGGGGGCGTCACAGAGGGTCTTAGTAGGCATAGAAAAACCATTTTCTAAAATGATCAAGCACAGAGAGATGGCCGAAATGGGGTTGAAATCAAGGAAGATAAAGGACATGGCTGCCTTAGAAGCCGTTGCTGAGCATATCCAGTCCGAAAATTACGGGAGTAATCCCAGAGGACATAAGAAGAAAGATGAAGAAGTGTCCTTAGTATTGCAAGGACAAAATCCAAGAGGCGAGTCAAGCAGTATGCCCATTCAAAGGAGGAATTATACCCCTTTTCAAGCTCCTGCACAACCTTCAAACCCTCTATTTCAGAAAAATTTGGAGGCCAGGAGTTGGAGAATGTTCACCCCATTAGGAGATTCACTCGAGAACGTGCTGAAATTATTAACCGCACAGAAGAAGATTGTGCAACTCCTTTCACCAACCAATACTAGTGGATGAAATTTTGAACCAAGCAAGAAGTGTGCCTACCATTCTAGATCTCTGGGCCATGACACACAAGACTGTTGGTTTCTCAAGCACAAAATTAAGGACTTGATTGACAATGGAGAGATTGTGGTAAACTGAATCAACCACACGTACAAGACAATCCCCTCCCACGGCATAAACAGGAGAATGTCAATATGATCAACACAAGAAATGGAGAAGGAACCAAGTACCTTTGTTATGTTAGAGAATCAACTCAATCCAGCAATAATAGCCCAGACAGTTGGGAAGTTTCAGAAAGGCGATTCCTAATAGAGTAGGAGATAAGGTCTATCAAGGAACAAATTGAACAGTTAGCAGACTTGGTTATATACCAACATCAGATCACCAGACAGATGATAAACCAGACCAACCAGTCTGATGCAACTACTCCCACACCGGAGATCAGTCCCATTCCCATGAAGGATCACTACCAACCTCATGAGCACGAACCCTGGGCCGACAAGATGGCTAAAGAGGAGAATTTCCAAGCTAGTAGGAAATTCTTATTTCAAAGGAATTTCACTAACCTGAACCAGCCAATGGAGGAAATCCTTCATACGGTAATTAACGAGGGAATGGTTGCAGATTTACTACCTCCATTCTCCATCTAGGAAATTCAAACCTGACCAAAGTTGTCAGTACTTTTCTAATGCAGCCAGCCATAATACTGAGAATTGCTGGGCACCTCGTAACCTGATTCAGAATATGATTGAAAGCGATGAATTGATAAAAGGGAATCGGGATTATGGCCTCCCAAATGAAGATAATCTCTTTATTCCCAATGCGTGGAATTAGGATACAATGGCTGTCGTTTCCAGTGATAATGAGCCAGTCTTCACACCCTTAGTACTGCCAGGGAAAGGGGTTCAAGAAACACAAAATCCTGTAAAGGTGGCCGCACCCGAGCCTTTAATCTTGCCCTTCAGACCTCAGTATCCAGCTATCAGTCTAAAGAGGGTCATATGGAACTACGAGAACGACGAAGGTTCCACCTCAAACAATATTACCATTGTCCCAAAGGATAATCCATTGTACCTGCCTCAGCGGGTGATCAAATCAGTCATCAAAGCCAAAGAAAAGGTGGCTGAAGAGAAAATTGAAGAGTTCCTCAACAAAATGGGACACAATGAAATCAAGGTGGTGCAAATCTTGAAGGATGCACCCAAGCAAATGTCCATCCTAGACTTGGTCTTATCATCGGTGGAGCATTGTGACATTCTAGTGAAAGTACTGGAAGAAGCCCATCTGCCATATACCGTGAATGCCGAGAAATTTTGTTATGTGGTAGAACACATTTTCAACAACAATGTGATATCTTTCACTGACGATGATATCCCTGCAGAAGAGACGGGTGATCGCAAATCCCTACACATAGTAGTGATGTCTTCTGGGTATGTGATCGGATGTGTGCTCATAGATGGAGGATCATCCCTCAACATCTGTCCCTACGATACCTTGGAAAGAATGAAGATTAACCCGAACAGGATCAAAACCAGTCATGTGGTCATCCGGGCTTTCGATGGATCTCATCGACAAGCTATGGGAGAAATAGAGCTTCCTCTGGTGATTGATCCACATACTTTCTATGTGTCCTTTCAGGTGCTCAACATCGCCACTGGATACAACTTGTTACTGGGAAGGCCATAGATTCACATGGCAGGGGCAGTGCCATCCACTCTCCATCAGCAACTCAAAAACATTATCAATGGCAACCTCATCACGGTGAATGCCGAACAGGAATACCCTGTCTGCATACAAGTAGACATATCGGTGATCATCCTGGACGCAGGGATTAAACCTGCAAGTTTTCAAGCCCTTGAGGTGAGTGATACTCAGTATCTACCTATCGGAGCACCATCCTTGAAGCAAAAGGTCTCCCTTGAAGTGATGACAGTAGGCCAAGAAATGATATCTTTGGGTTTCCAACTTGGAGAAGGGTTAGGAAAGAACCAGCAAGGTATTACAAGTCCAGTCCAAATCCCGAGCCAGATAGGGAGAGCCGGATTGGGTTATTCATCTGGGTTAAGCTGCCAGAATCCACATAAGCACCCTAAGGCTCATGCTTCCACCATACTGCTGCCAAATCTCACTGATGTTGGCTTTGTAAAGCCAATGAGGAAGATCCCCGATGTTGTATCAGCCATGTTGTTTCCTCCAATCATACCTGTAGGTGAAAGAAAGACCCCAAAGCTTGAGGGGGATAGTAAAAAGGGAAAAAGAAAAGATCCTGTATGAAGGACGAGACCCATTTGCTAATATGCGGGTCATCATAAACTATGAAGGTATGAATGATGAGATTCCAGACAGTGACGATGAGGATCAGATTCAAATTCTTCGCTTCAAGAAAAGAAAGGGGGGCAGTTCAAAGAAAAATCTCGGCCTTATTATAAAGGATATCTCAGTCATTATCCGAGTCGAGGCAGACGAGCATAATTCCTCGGTTCTCCCTGTTCATGAGGATCTAACCCTGGATAACTAGAGTAGCATCCCGTGCTTCAGTCAAAAAGGGTAAAGGAGTAGAGAGTCCGTCTGCCCTGTAATATGCTTTCATTTACTGCTTACTTTTGATTGCACAGCTATAGCAGTAACTTTTGTCATGCTTTGCCAAATGCTTTGTATATTTAAGTAGTTGCATATATTAAAGTTAAAGCATTTTTGTTTTCAAGACTTAAGAGTTGGATTTGTTTGTCAATGCTGATGAGATGCCAACCTGTCACAATGACTACAACTTTGATGTAGAACTAAAATTCGACTTGATGGATATTAATCAACAGTAAGAAGATGATTATGAGGTGCCCGAGGAGATCAAAGAATGGGTCGAAGACAAACCTAAACCAAACCTTGACCAAACCACCACTATCAACATAGGAACCTCCGAAAACATCAAAGAAATCTAGATAGGCATAGACCTCACACAAGATCAAAAAACCAACCTAATCAAACTCCTAACACAGTTCTAGGATGTGTTTACATGGTCACATAAAGACATGATTGGCCAATCTACTAATATTGTCATCCATCGAATGCCCATCAAAGATGAATTCAAGCTAGTCAAATAGACGCTCAGGCGATTGAAACTTGAATGGAGTCTAAAAGTCAAAGAAGAGGTCGTTAAACAATTCAAAGCCGGTATCATCATGGTATTAACATACCTGTAGTGGCTGTCAAACATAGTCCACGTGCCAACACCTGGAGGGAAGGTACGAGTATGCGTGGATTATTGGGACTTGAACAAAGCCTGCCTCAAGGATAATTTTCCGATACCTTTTATCCACATCCTGATCGACAATACGGCGCAGTACGACATATATTATTTTGCTGATTGCTTTGCTGGTTACCACCAAATCATGGTTGCTAAATAAGACCAAGAGAAAATAGCTTTCATCACTCCCTGGGGAACCTTCTGCTATAGACAATTGTCCTTTGGCCTCATCAATGCAAGAGCCACATCTCAGCGAGCCATGATGGCCTTGTTACATGACATGATGCACAAGGAAATAGAGGTCTATATGGATGAAATCATCATCAAATCCCGGAGAGAGGATGATCACCTTTACCATCTCAGGAAGCTGTTCAAAAGGCTGCATAAGTACAACCTCAAGCTGAATCCAGCCAAATGTTCTTTTGGCGTCAAATCAGGCAAGTTACTGGGATTCCTGGTGAACAATTGAGGCATCGAGCTAGATCCTGCCAAGATCAAAGCCATCACTGAACTACCAGTACCTCAAACAGAGAAGAAGATACGCGGGTTCCTAGGAAGGATCAACTTCATAAGCCGATTCATTTCACAGCTCACAGCAACCTGTGAACCCATCTTCAAGCTACTAAGGAAGAATTACTCCACCAAATGGAATGGGGCTTGTCAGAAAGCCTTCCTTGCCATCAAGAAGCAGCTGATTGAAGCACCAGTATTGGTACCCCCAAGGGACGGAGTTCCCCAGTTTATGTACTTGTCCGTCAATACCAATGCAATGGGCTGCATGCTGTGAAAGAAAGATGATAGTAGCAAGGAAAGAGCGATCTACTACATCAGCAAAAGGTTCAGCAGTGGTGAACAAAAATACACCATGATCGAGAAAACATGTTGTGCGTTAGCATGGGCCGCAATGAGGTTACGACATTACCTCCATGGGCACACGACCTACCTCATATCCCGTATGGATCCACTAAAGTACGTATTTAACATGCCAATATTGAGTTATCGACTGTCCAAAAGGTAGTTGATCCTATAACAGTTCGACATTATCTACGTGGCTCAGAAGTCCATCAAAGGTCAAGGCATTGCAGATCAACTAGCCGAAGTACCATAATGAGGGTTCGAGCCCTTGGAGACTTATTTCTCGAATGACGGGATCATAACAATTCAACAACTCCAACAAGAGAATACAGTCCAACCATGGAAAATGTATTTTGACAGAGCGGTAAACATGGAAGGTGTAGGAGCTGGGGTAGTCCTTATCTCTGGTGCAGGAGAACAATATTATGTGGCTACCAAACTGCAATTTGGCAAAACCAACAACACAGCCGAGTATGAAGGCTGCATAATGGGGTTGAAGTTCTCCCAATCCATGGATATCAAACATTTATTAGTCTTTGGAGACTCTAAGTTGGTTATTAGACAAACCACTAGGGCATATCATACCAAAGAGCTGCATTTGTTGCCCTATCATCGGCAGGTCATCAAAATATCCATGGGATTTGAAGATATAACCTTCATCCATTTTCCTCGGGGTATGAATTACTTCGCTGATGCATTAGCGATGTTAGCTTCTTTGATCTACATATCTGATAAGAGTGGGATTCCCTACATCAAATTCACAAGCCAAAAGACCCCGACATACGGGAATTACATTGGAGACATATCAGATGAAATACCTCCTATCGAACAGCCTTGGTATCAAGACATCAAGGAATATCTACGAGATAAATCTACACCTGTTGGGGCAAGCCAATCAGAGCAAAAAAGGATTCACAAAATGGCTATGAAGTTCTATTTAAGCGGAGAAACACTGTACAAAAGGGATACTGGAAAAAGGCTTGTTAAGATGCCTTGATAAAGAGCAAGCCCAGAGATTGATGGATGAAGTCCACTGTGGAGTCTGTGGTCCACACATGAGCGGTCACCTGCTGGCCAATAAAATATTAAGAACATGACATTATTGGATCTCGCTCAAAGATGACTGTGATGATCCCGTCAAGATATGTTATTAATGTTAAGTACATGGAAATGCCATCCACGCTCCTCCAAATGAGCTACATAATATGAGTTTTCCATGGCCTTTCTCCATGTGGGGAATGGATGTGATCGGTCCAGTGGAACCAAAAGCCAGCAATGGTCTTCGATTCATCTTCACCATGCTTGATTACTTCACTAAGTGGGTTGAAACAACCTCTTTTCCTAAAGTTACCAAAGGGGTCATCATTGGTTTCATCAGAAACAATGTCGTCTGTCGATATGGACAACCGGAGGTGATCGTATCAGACAATGCCAAGAACCTGAACAATCATGAGAGAACTATGCAGTAAGTTCCACATCAAGCATCTAAATTCCATAATCTATCGGCCCAAGATGAATGGTGATGTTGAAGCGGCTAACAAGAACATCAAAAAGAACATGCAGAAAATGTTCGCCAATCACAAAGAATGGCCTGACCTGCTACCTCTAACCCTGTTAGCAAACAGGACATCAATGTGTATCTCTACTGGGGCTACCCCCTATTCATTAGTCTACGGCATAGAAGCAGTCCTTCCCATAGAAGTAGAAATGGAATCCATTAGAGTGTTAATAGACGCTCGGATGGACGAAGATCAGTGGTTGCAAGACTGGTACCACCAACTGTCCATGATAGATGAAAAAAGGGATACAACCATTTTCCACGGGCAGTTATATCAACACAGGATTGCTTGATCCTACAACAAGAAAGTCCGAATACGATAATTTAATGAAAATAACTTGGTGCTGAAGAAAGTTTTGGCCAATCAAGACGAAGCTAAATGGAAGCTCACCCCGAATTGGGAAGGCCCTTTTATTGTCAGGGAAGTGTTGACTTGAGGAGCTATCAGAATACGAGAGATGGATGGGATCGAATTTCCCCAACTCATCAACTCAGAAAGCATAAAAAGGTACTATATCTAAAATGCATGCATACCCACATCCTGGTCCTACAAGTCAAATCAGGTTCGGTTGTTCGCTAAAAAGTCGGAACTACGAATGACCTGATCTCCCTCCACCTGGGAGTAAGTAGACAGTCATTTCTGGTGCGGTCAAACAAAATAAAAAATTTAAAAACTAATCAAACTAAAACACAAGATAAATACTTTTCAAACCTCTCTCACACGAAAACTGAACTACGAATGACCTGATCTCCCTACAACCGAGAGTACGTATGCAACCATTCATGGTGCGGTTAGGACATTCAAGAAAAAAACAAAAACCAATAAAAATCAGGTCCAAGACACCAAAACCATATAAAACCTAAAAACTATCAAGCCTCCTTTGTCAACAGGCCCTGCTGAGATACTCTCTGACATCTCACTGTCAGTCCATCAAGGTGAAGCTCAAGATACATCAACAACAACAAGTCATGAAAAAAGTGGTAATCACTTAGTAATGACAATACATATCCAAACAGGGAAGTGAATCAAAATATATTTCTCTGATATATAATATTGTTTGATATATACACAGTGTCCTGTACATGACAAAAATGGCTGATCTAGTATGTGCAAGAAAAATAAAGCTAGTCTATGGACACATGGATAAGCGGGACAACAATGCCAACATGGCATCTCTCTCTGAAGATGGAGGAGCAGCTGCAAGTACAATACCCTCAACCTCTATAGTCATCTACAGTGTGGCACTATGATAATCAATATATGTACTCATCTCGGTAACCAGACCATGAGTATAAGATCGGAGAGCAGTACTGTCAGCAATGTGGAAATCCCAGGAAGCTATAGCCTCATCCCTCTCCACAAAAGTAGCATCCCCGGAAATCAAAACCTCCTCAATCTCCTCAAAGGCTGCGTCTCTGGCAGATCAAATCTCATCCTTCTCCGCAAAAGCTGCGTCCCTGGCAATTAATGTCATCTCAATATCGACAAAAGTAGCATTGCGAGAAGATCGAGCCTCGTCTCTCTCAATCAATGTCATATCCTGAGCGGCTCGAGCCGCATCCCTATTAGCAAAAGCTATATCTCTGCTAGACAAGGCGGTCTACATCAGCGCTCTAGCCTGATCTCTCTCAAAGGTCATCCTAGCTAGTTAGTCTTCCAAAGCGGGATATGTCCCGGCAGGAATGATCGGTGGGTCACTAACTAATGCGGCTGTCAGACCCATGAACAACTCATCCTCAGTAGGAGACTCAGTATCCTCTATAGGCTCTTCCTCTTCTGAATCCACTATCAGAGCTAAATGGATGAATGTAGCTGACACTATATCTGCCTCCAACCATGCTGAGTACTCTGAAGAAAGGTTCGGATGACTACTAAAGAAATCAGCCCTCTCGCTATGAGTCCAACACTCATTCAACTCATATCAAATTAGCATATGATATAGACGAAGCTGACATCCTCTGATCAACAGCCCCTCAAACTGATGCAGGCTCTGAAACTGATCAAACTATCCCATAACAGCCAAAGGATGATATGTAGTCACTCCCCTTAATCCCGCTAGGGACAGATAGTCCATGGCAGATGCATGGGTGATAAAGCTATAGGGAGAGACTAGTCATGTGCAAGGATGAATCAAGAACGGATGCGCAATATCAGACAGAAATGATGACTATGTCTCTGCATCGCTGCACTCTATAGGCTGGAAGGAGAGTGACATGGCTATCTCATGGGTGAAATAATACCCTTGATGTCTAAAAAATCCGATCGATCGTAGATGGGACATGAGCCATACGTACAGTAATACCGAACTGCCTCTGGAAAACCCCTCCGGGTGGGTACTGCAGTAGGTGGCTGCTCTCAACGTCTCAGCCAATATCATCGGGATGATGGTGCTGCCCTGCCTAAGGGCCCAAACCACAACTATCAATCCCACATCCAAATGGTCTAAGCATAGCGACATATAGACGTAAGCTACGATGCACATTAGCAAAACGTCTATCATGGCCAAACGCCAAGCCTGTGCCAATAAAATTAAGACCTCGGCATGTCAATCATACCTATCAAGCTCACCAAACTAATTGATCAAAAATTCGATGGAGATCACACGTCTAGAGATGATCTCATCCATAAATACGCTCTGGCGAAGACCTAACATCCGTATAAACGGTCTCCTTATATCACTGATCGTCGTACGAGCGCATGACACCTCTAAAGCTAAGCTAGTAAACCACTGGTACTCCTCAAGGGTCGGAGATAGCTCGTGATGCTAAAAGAAAAAATCTTATCTATCGTGTATCCAACAGGATAAGATGCCATCCACAAATCTGTATGGCAGCTGAAAGTCTACAAGGGCCAACGAATGCCCCAACATCTGATCCACTGTCCCTCTGGCTGGGAAGGACAGGCTATCATACCACGGTCTCAAGGATGATGCTACCTCAAATGGTGGTAAATGCTTAATGTGACTAACGGTGGAAGTCGCCATCTATATCACCGTATCACAAGATCATCCAGGGGTCAAATCTGAATTTATTAGTCTAAATGCATACACATGACATAATACATGCATGATGACAAATATAAAATATGATGCGATAGATAGGAAATATCATGCCTAACTATAATAAACTATCTACTACAAGCATCATCCCTGTCTGATAATACAAAGTAAAATAAAAAGTACAAGAATCTGGGGCACCACCACCCAACTATTAACAGTGGTCTATCAAAATGGGGCACAGCCGCCCAAAAACCAAAATAGTGGCCGACCAAAAGGTATAGCTACAATAGCTATCCAAAAAGATCCAAAATATCTACATTCAGGTGGTTAACCTGCTCCATCTCCTTCGTGGACACAAAGTCGCGGTTATCAGGCATGTCTGGGCGGTACAAGGGAGGATTAGCCCTGGCAAAACTGTTGGAAAATGGACCTGATGAAGGGCCCGTTCCTGAGTTGGAAGGGTCAAAAGAAGATTCCTATGACGGATCTCGGCTAAGATGCCTGATAAACAAGTGAGCTATCTCAGGCTGCTGGGTCAGCCCTATGATCTGGTCCAAATGAATCGGCTCCCTAAGGCAAGCTATCGAGCCTGTTATCATCACAGACCCAGGTACAATGTCTGCCAGAAACTGGGTAGCATGAGTTTAAGCTCCAATCGTGCGAGTAATCCACCAGCTGTTGAATCCCTCAAGGCTGTATGGACCCTCTGACAGGAAAGCCGTCTACGCCCTCCATAGGGATATCTGTCAGTGGCTGGATCAATGGCCAATGATGCCAAGCTGAAAGAATAAACGGAATGTGGATATGATCCGTGGTACTTCGGATACCATGCTCTCCTAGATAGAGCTCCCAGCCTCCCTCTATAAAAAATGGGACTCTGCGGGTCGACAATGCAAACTCCCGACTAGTGGGGAAGCCTCCCTCAAATCTAACAGTCAAAAACTCGGAGGTATATGGGATCCACGAGATCGCTCTGGCTGTCAAAAGCACAAACTGTAGGAAAAAATGAGTAAAACTCTCAGCAACTGGGACCTCCATCAGAGTGGAGTTATGCCAAAGTCATCCCCGAGGATAGGTCTCCAGACCTAAAGCAGCAGTGGGACATAGGCAAGGAAGACTCTCATATGCCTAGAACTTGTTGGGTTTGTATGTAACGCAATCATGCAATCAAATCACATAAATAGGACGGAAGCGTAAAAACTAGGTTTTCAAAATTTATACAAACCCATAACCATGATCATGCTTTGTGCTTGTTATCAATAACAGAAAAGAAAAGAGAGAACATGGAATTATACCTTTGAAGATCTAAGCTTCCTCAGGTACAAGTTCTACTCCTTTGATTCCTCTGATAGTGGCTCCTTCCCTTGAATAATGTCAGCCACACAAATGTTTGGCCTCTAACGGTGATCCACCAAGGAAGATGAAGAACTCAAGAAGATGGGTTATTGGCTTAACCCTTGTTTCTATCTCTATAGAATATGTGTACTCCCAACTCTTGGAAAATTTCACATCCCTTATTTCTGATATAAGACTCTCTTATATAGATATTAGGTTAACCCTCCTAATCCAATTAGAATAGGGTTTTATTTAATTAATTAATTAAATACTTTTAATTAATTTATATCCTAATCTTTATTAGGATTGAGGGAGAGTACTGATATTATATTAATTCCTAAACTCCTTTAGAATTAAAATAATAATAATAATAATAATATTAATAAGACTTCTCTTATTAATTTATATTTAATATTTCTAAAATATTAAATAATAAACATTAAGCTATTTAATTTATTCTATCATCATAGATTAAATTAATTATACTTATTGCATTATTACTATCATGCCATTTTCTTCTTAAATAATTCTTCTTCCTTTTATGGTGTGACCCTTTAGGTTCTCCATATTAAACCGGTTGTGAATAAATCAATTAGAACAATTCTAATCTTATTTAAATAAACAAATTAAACTAATAATCTATTTAAATAAATAACATTTATTCTACAATAGGGATAAGCCTCCCTAGCGATCAACGACTTTCCAGATAATATAGATTTCAACATTAATCATAAAAGAACCTGTGAGTTAATAGTTACCGTACAATTCAATCCTTCCATCATACAATGTCCCAATTAAATATAAGACATGGATTTACTATCAAGTCTTAATTTATTTAATCATATGTATTTCGATTAGAAAATGCACAACTCCAAATAATGCAAATTAGAAACCTCTTTCTAATTTCATTCTACCTTGGCCAAGGATTCCTGGGTTGTCATTCAACGAATCACATAGGACATATCTCCTCTTTTACTAGAGGTGGTAGATTCTTTATTGATCATTCATTATCTCCATATGTAACTCATTACACCCAAGCATACCCTATATATGCCTCAAAAGGCCTTAAGGAATTAGTCAAAGTATAATTTGTTACATACAAGATACTATGATGATCTCAAGTCCAAGGATCACATGTACTACTATCACATTAGGAATTCCTATTGACAGGCGAGTAAAACTCCATTAGGTATTCCATAGCGAGTCACGTTCAGTGAACTTATTCTCCAATAAGCACCTACATACTTGCTTTAGTGTCCCCACACAAATGACCATGAGATCAGTCATCCTCATCCAATGAGCAAGCAACATATGTACCAATTTATCCGGATTTACTAATCCCCTTTTTAGTAATCCCACGATTGGGAACTATTTTAGTTTTAAAGCTTTCTAAGAATTTAGATCTCATTAGCATGATCAACATCATGATTCTAAAAGCATTGCTTAAAACTATGGGTTATTTACATATTATAAAAACAGCACCATGTAGATAATTAAATGCCTTTAATAAATAAATATTTTATTAATAAATAAATAAGATTGTTTACAAAGTATGTGCTTTATCATCATACATGATTGGCTTGTATGCACAATACTATCAATCTCCCACTTGCACTAAAGCCAATCGCCATGGTATCTCATACCCATCTTCTCTAAGTGACGATCAAACTGCTGTTGTGTTAAAGCTTTAGTAAATGGATCTGCAATGTTGTCTTGAGAGTCTACACTCTCCTCTTTCAATGATTTCTTTAATCAAAGTGCCGCAACACATGTTTAGATTCAAGATGAGACTTAGGAACTATTCCTAGTTCTGTAATGAACTTTTCATCCGAAACATCAACTTGCAGCTTCACTTACAGTTATATACTCTGCCTCTGTCACTGAATCAGCAACTGTTTGCTGCTTGGAACTCTTCCAACTCACTGCACCTCCGTTCAAGGTAAACACATACCCTGAAACAGATTTACTGTCATCTTGGTCTGTTTGAAAACTTGAGTCCGTGAATCCCTCGAGTTTTAATTCAGACCCACCGTAGACAAGAAAAATATCTTTAGTCCTTCTCAAGTACTTTAGGATATTTTTCACTACCTTCCAGTGCTCTTCTCCTGGATTCGACTGGTATCTGTGACACCCCCAAATCCAGGTACTTCAATTCCCACGGGACTTGGTGTTCACTGTACAAATATCATCTATCTATCTACCCATAGTAAATGCAAACCATGAAATAAATAGAAATAATCCTCCCCTTATGGGGTTACAACATCTGAAAATAAATACATCAATCCCAGGTCGTACTTAACCTTAAATCTCAAATGCGGAAATATAAATAATTAAATAAGTCTTACACAACTTTAACATAAGTCTGAAACATAACAATTAAAATAAACAACAAGTCTTCATCACTTGTTGACCTTGCCCTTGCCTTTGCTAGTAGAAGGCTCGTTGGACCTTTCGTTCTTAACTGCAATGTTATTATTACGCAAGAGTGAGCACGATTGCCCACAAGTATAATAATATGACAACAATATAATAACATGCGAGTAAATCAAAGACATCTGAATAAAGAAACTCAACTTCTGACTCGAGGATAAATAATAGGAATCAAAAGAACATCTGAGGGTCATAAGACCTTGAACTATGTCCTAGGTTGTAAAGTGTTTATGCTTTAAACCTTTAACAGTCATAAGACTATGGACTCTACTTCTCGTACTTAGGGGGATCAGCCCTTATTACCATACTGTGCACAATATCTCAACACTAAAGCGTAAATAATCCCCTATTAAAGGGATGTTCATCTCAGTTTTGACATCAGAGTCCGCACCAAAGGAAGTTTGGTTTGGATAAGCTCAATAAGTATTCTAGAATTTAGAACGTACATCAACTATGGACTAGTCGAATAAATAAGGGTTCACTAGTCCTATAAGTTCAACAATATCATCGATATTCAACTTGAATGGTAAATCTCGAGAGTATACAATCGAATAAGTATTGTATAGCTGAATCATGCTTAAAAAAAATAGTAATATCTCATATGAAAATCTCAACTTGAATAAACAAGGATAAGAACTTGCTCAATGTAAAAGTAAGATTTGAGTTTAGGAAACTTGCAAAATATTAAACAAGTTTAAGGATAGGAAACTTGCCTCTTGCACAAGCTACAATTATAATTCACGTTCTTTATTAAATCCTACATATCAATACGTTCACAATACACATTAATCAATAACTCGATATACGTATCGAATCACACACATCGGTCTTGAGCACGTTATTGGACTATACAATTAACGAATCAAGTCATGTAATTAACTTATTAATTACTCACGTAATATAAGTTATTAACCTCTTATTATATGTTTAATCATGTCTTCATGTTTATTACATTAGGTTACAATTACATTTCCTGGACTTGAACAATTAAAATCTCATTTTTGGGCAAAATTGCCAAGTGGCGCTGCAGCTCCACCATTTGAACTAAAAATGGCGCTGCAGCTCCACTGGCGCTGCAGCCCCAATCTTGGCGCTGCAGCTCCACTGGCGCTGCGGCCCCAATCTTGGCGCTGCAGCTCCACTGGCGCTGCAGCCCCAATCTTAGGCTTAAAGTTGGCGCTGCAGCTCCAAACGCCATTTTCAGAATCTGCAGTTCACGAATAACAGAGAACCAGGCCCAGAGTAAATGCTACCACAACAATTTAATTGCTACCCATGAAGTATGGACTTCATAGAAACACTATACAATATTTCTAGCATGATCTTAGCATTCTAAATCACTTAATTACACAAGTTATAGCAATCAAATTCACTGTTTTTCATACTTTATCATGTTTTGAAGGAAAATCACGAAATTTAACTTTACGGATTCGTTATAACACCGAATCCGTTCGTTTAACTTCCGTTTTGTTCGTATAAACGTGTACAATCATATGTAAGTGCTAATTCAAAGTTAAATCATCGATTCATAGTATAAAAATTGTACATAAGGGCTGTATGGCCATATATACAACTTTTCTACTCTGTGACTTTTGTAAAAATCAAATCAAGTATAATTGTATGAAATTTATCACATTAAATCATACATACATGGTATAAAACATGTTATGATCATATAATAATACATATAAAATCATATCATGCATTAATCATCAAATTAGTCATTCACAGAGAACTTTTTAAGAATACGTTAATGGAAACTGTAAGAACTTGAATTTAAAAACGTAGGAGAAAGAATTACCCTTGCTAGTTAGTGATGATGATGCAACTAAATTCTTCAATCTCTTCTCTAACTAATTCTCGAGTCTTTTCTCTCAATTTCTCTCTTTTTCTCTCTGGAACTTAGTGTCTTACAAATTAATTATATGAACTGATATGTATATGTAAATTAATATATTATACGCGTAATTAGAAGTCGTGGGTTATGGGTCGTCAGTTAATCCCATAATGGGTTAACTGGCTCCAACCCCCACTAGGGCTTAGTTTGTTTGTCCCTTATTCCTCCTTTCCATTTAATTTAATTAACTTACTATTATATAGTTAATTAATGTCACACCCAATTAAATCAAATAATGCTATTTAAATTAATTAAATAAAATAGCATAAATCTACATTAAATCACATAGTCACATAATTAAAATTCTTATTTATTAATTATGTCTAATCATAAATCTCTAATTAATTATTAAATTAATTAGAATAACATTATGCTTATTAATTATTATATTAATCAAATAAGCTCAATTAAATACATACTTTGAATATAAAAAATTCACCACATTAATTTAACTAATGTGACACATATAATTAAATTACTCTACCACAAATTCATCAATTAATTATTTAACTCAATAATTAAATCATCGAAAAATATTTATTTAATTCAATAAATATTCAAAATAAATTACAAAAATCTTGTTTGTCACAGTATCTGCTTGTTACACTAAGTGCGTGAGCAACATCCGGTCTGGTACATATCATACCGTACATGATAGATCCTATTGCAGAAGCATAAGGGATCTTACTCATACGGTCTCTCTCCTCAGGTGTCTTTGGGGCCTGTTTCTTGGAGAGATTTATTCCATGGCTCATCGGCATGAGACCTCTTTTGGAATCTTCCATGCTAAACCTCTTTAGCATCGTATCAATGTACGTTCCTTGGGATAAGCCGAGCATCCTTTTAGATCTATCTCTATAGATCTTTATCCCCAAAATATAGGATGCTTCACCAAAGTCCTTCATGGAGAAGTTTTTAGATAACCAGATTTTAATGGATTGTAACATAGGAATGTCATTCCCTATCAGTAATATATCATCAACATATAATACAAGGAATGATACTGCGCTCCCACTAACCTTCTTGTATACACATGGTTCATCCTCGTTTTTGATAAAATCAAACTCTTTGATTGTCTCATCAAAACGAATGTTCCATCTACGAGAAGCTTGCTTCAACCCATAAATGGATCGTTGTAGCTTACAGACTTGATTTGTTCCAACTTTTGAAATAAATCCCTCTGGCTGTGTCATATACACATCCTCCTCAAGTTTCCCATTGAGGAAGGCCGTTTTCACGTCCATCTGCCAGATCTCATAGTCGTTGTAAGCTGTAATCGCAAGCAAAATCCGAATGGACTTGAGCATGGCTACTGGTGAGAAGGTTTCATCATAGTCAACTCCTTGTCTTTGTTTGAAACCTTTTGCAACCAGTCGGGCCTTATAGGTCTCTACCTTTCCGTCTGCTCCAGTCTTTTTCTTAAAAACCCATTTACACCCAATAGGTTTAATACCTTCAGGTGGTGAAACTAAAGACCATACTTTGTTTTCATACATGGAGTCCATTTCAGATTTCATGGCTTCAAGCCATTTCCCTGAGTCTTTATTACTCATAGCCTGTTCGTAATTCAATGGATCATCATCATTCATGATGTGTACCTCATCGTCATCCTCTATAACGAATCCATACCTCTCAGGTATCTTCGGTACTCCTCCAGATTTACGAACATGGTGTGGTACAGTAGGTTCTTCTACTTGGTTAGGTACCTGACTTTGGTCCGTGGTAACTTGTGGTTCTTGAACTTCTTCAAGATATATCTTACTCCCACTGACCCCTTCATGGATAAACTCTTTCTCCAAGAAGGTAGCATGTTTCGCAACAAACACCTTTTGATCAGTTGGATGATAGAAATAATACCCTACGGTTTCTTTAGGGTATCCCACAAATCTACACTTATCGGATTTAGTCTGTAGCTTATCATTTTCAAACTTTTTGACATAAGCTGGAAAACCCCAAGTCTTAACATGCTTAAGATTTGGTTTCCTCCCTTTCCACATCTCATATGGAGTCTTTGGGGCAGATTTGGAAGGTACCTTGTTAAGTAGGTATGCAGCCGTTTCTAGGGCATATCCCCAGAAGGAAATTGGAAGGTCGGTAAAACTCATCATGGATCGAACCATGTCTAACAGTGTTCGATTTCTCCTTTCAGATACTCCATTTAACTGTGGTGTACCTGGAGGAGTCCATTGTGAGATTATACCATTTTCTCTGAGACAATTGAGAAACTCACTGCTTAAGTATTCTCCACCTCGATCTGATCGAAGTATCTTAATACTCTTGCCCGTTTGTTTCTCTACTTCACTTCTGAACTCTTTGAACTTTTCAAATGATTCTGATTTGTATTTCATTAAATACACATATCCAAATCTTGAGTGATCATCAGTGAAAGCAATAAAATAAGAATACCCACCCCGTGCACTTGTTGTCATAGGTCCACAAACGTCTGTGTGAATCAATGCCAATAACTCTGTAACTCTCTCCCCTTTTCCACTAAAAGGAGATTTAGTCATTTTACCCATGAGACAAGATTCACAAGTTGGATATGATTCATAATCAGATAGCTCGAGGAGCCCATCTTTATGCAACTTGGATAATCTTGTTTCATTGATATGACCGAGTCTACAGTGCCACATATAGGTATAATTAATATCATCTCTTTTCCTTTTCTTAATTTGTTCAATTTGAAATATATTTTCTTGCAAGTCAAGTGTATAAAGTCCATTTCGCAAATTTCCAATACCGTATAAAACATCGTCTTTATAAATAGAACAACCATTGTTCTTTATAATAACGTCAAAACCTTCCATATCCAATACAGAAATTGAAATAATGTTTTTAGTAATGTTCGGAACATAATAACAATTATTAAGATAAATGGATTTGCCCGAAGGCATTGCTAAACAATAAGTTCCTACAGCTAATGCTGCAACTTTTGCTCCATTTCCCACTCATAGGATCACCTCATCTTTGTTCAGCTTTCTACTTCTGACCAGTCCCTGCACAGTATTACATATGTGAGAACCACAGCCGGTATCCAATACCCAAGTAGAATTATGACTTTCAAAAAAATTAATTTCAATCATAAACAAACCTTGATTGGAAGTCGAAGCTTCTCCAAGCTTCTTCTCTGCTAGAAACTTCTTGCAGTTCCTCTTCCAATTGTCCCGGCTCATTGCAATGAAAGCACATTCCTTTAGCTGGTTCAGGTTTCTTTTGCTCCTTATCTTTCCCTTTTCCCTTAGCCTTCTTAGATTTCTTCTTTTCAGAAGACACCTTGGGCCTCTTCCTTTTATTGGAAGAATCCACCATCAAGACATGGTTCTTCTTGGATGAGAAGTGACCTTCTGCAGTTTTCAGCATGTTAAGCAGCTCAGGTAAGCTAACATCTAGCTTATTCATGTGAAAATTAATCACAAACTGCGAGAAGGTCTCAGGGAGTGACTGCAAGACCAAGTCTTGACTCAACTCCCCATCCATGACGAACCCAATCTGTCCAAGGCGTTCAATCAAATTGATTACCTTCAGAACATGAGTCTCGACGGTAGTGCCCTCGGTCATCCGAGATCGGAAGAGCTCCTTATATATCTCATATCTAGCAGTCCTACTCTGTTCACCATACAACTCCTTGAGGTGAAGCAGCATAGCAGGAGCATCCATTTTTTCGTGTTGACGCTGAAGCTCGTTATTCATGGATGCGAGCATGATGCATTGAGCCACAGATGCATCATCTTGCCACTTATTGAAAGTGGCAATCTCTTCCTCAGAGGCTGTTTCTGAAACAGATTCAGGGATAGTGGAATTTAGGACATAAGAAATCTTTTCAGCAGTGAGAACAATTCTCAGATTTCTTAGCCAGTCCGTATAATTCGGCCCGGTAAGCTTATTAGCATCAAGTATGCTTCGCAGTGAGATTAGTGATTTTGACATTTTTAAAATTCTGCATGTGAAAAGACAACATTTTAGCAAACATTCATTTTATTAACTTTGCATACCAAAATAAATATAGGTCTTTATTTTAAATTGGTATCTCCCACTATTTTCATCAAACTATATTACCCTCACTCATATAGTTCGGCAACATCTAATTAAAGATTTGCTAGTTAGATTAAGGATCCCATTTCAAATGTATATAACCTTGTGGATAGCACAACAAGCGATATACAAATAAATAGGTAGACAACTCTTGTCAATTACATCACCATGTAACTCTTTTTATTTTGCCTCTTAAATCATAATGGTCATGTGTGTGCACATCCGAACTAAAATGATTTAAGTTAAGTCCAGCCTAGCACTTTCATAAATTCAAAAAGAAAAATTTTCGTCATTGTGGATAGCACAACAAACTCATATTAAATATTTAATACTCTATTAACTAATCATGCTAGAAGGCGACGTTCGATATTCCAAATATCATTTGAACGCTTCAGACTTAATATTATTTCTTTGAGGGGTTTGTTATTATTTGTCTCATCTTTTTAAGCGCGCATGCACATACATATATAAAATACGCGTCATTTTATTAAACATGCGAAGCATGTTTGTATAAAATATAATATATATAATATTTAGCATGCAATATAGAATACTATATTCTACCCGGATTGATTATGGACTTTTATTCTAGTTTGGTTCACTACAGCCACCAAGTGAACCAAAAGGTCAAACCTAGGAGTGCAAGAATTTAAATTTAAATATAACTATTACATTTAAACCCTGGCTCCATACAAATGAGTCTTCATGCGTTCCTTGCTCCTTGGTCTCCAATTTCTTCAAAATAATTCTAACTATCTCTATTACATTAACTATTTAAAATTAAATAGAAACCTTGATCAGCAGTCAAGGGGAAGTACATAGAAAGGAGATAGAATTTACATCGAGAATAAAACTAGAGAAGACGAGGTACGCAGACCCCATTTTATAAAACCCATACATTCAAGCATTCATCCAAAATAAAATCCAATCACATTGGTCATAGTCCATAATCAACCCCATTTATTATCATACACATCAACATATGCATCAATAAATATCCATTCATCTCATGAATAACAATACTATTCCATATATGGATCGATGTTATTTAATGGACAAAAGTTTTGCTAAATTTTATTTTTGAAACAAAATAAACTCTTTTATTTTAATCAAAAATAAATCCAAATTAAACTCCTTTAATTTTAGCATTCTGAAATCATATTTCAGATAAAATAAACTTATTTATTTTAAAACTTTATCAATTAAATAAACAGTTTACTTAATTAATTAAAATCAATTTTCAGGGTCTGTCCAGGTAACGGCGCAGCTGCGCCAGTAATGAACTGGGTAGCTGCGCAGGTAGACGGAAGCAGCAGTTTTTGCAGACCGGCGCAGCTGCGCCAGTAATGAACTGGGCAGCTGCGCAGCTGCGCCGTTCGCCGCAGAAACTTGCAGAAAACGATTTTTGTCCAAAAAAACGATCCAATTCTCACATCAATTCATACATGGAATTATAAAATTGATAATTAGCACAAAGTTAGGCTTTGATACCACTGTTGGGTTTGTATGTAACGCAATCATGCAATCAAATCACATAAATAGGGCGGAAGCGTAAAAACTAGGTTTTTAAAATTTATACAAACCCATAACCATGATCATGCTTTGTGCTTGCTATCAATAACAGAAAGGCAAAGAGAGAACATGGAATTATACCTTTGAAGATCTAAGCTTCCTCAGGTACAAGTTCTACTCCTTTGATTCCTTTGATTCCTCTGATAGTGGCTCCTTCCCTTGAATAATGTCAGCCACCCAAATGTTTGGCCTCTAACGGTGATCCACCAAGGAAGATGAAGAACTCAAGAAGATGGGTTATTGGCTTAACCCTTGTTTCTATCTCTATAGAATATGTGTACTCCCAACTCTTGGAAAATTTCACATCCCTTATTTCTGATATAAGACTCTCTTATATAGATATTAGGTTAACCCTCCTAATCCAATTAGAATAGGATTTTATTTAATTAATTAATTAAATACTTTTAATTAATTTATATCCTAATCTTTATTAGGATTGAGAGAGAGTACTGATATTATATTAATTCCTAAACTCCTTTAGAATTAAAATAATAATAATAATAATAATATTAATAAGACTCCTCTTATTAATTTATATTTAATATTTCTAAAATATTAAATAATAAATATTAAGCTATTTAATTTATTCTATCATCATAGATTAAATTAATTATACTTAATGCATTATTACTATCATGCCATTTTCTTCTTAAATAATTCTTCTTCCTTTTATGGTGTGACCCTTTAGGTTCTCCATATTAAACCGGTTGTGAATAAATCAATTAGAACAATTCTAATCTTATTTAAATAAACAAATTAAACTAATAATCTATTTAAATAAATAACATTTATTCTACAATAGGGATAAGCCTCCCTAGCGATCAACGACTTTTCAGATAATATAAATTTCAACATTAATCATAAAAGAACCTGTGAGTTAATAGTTAACGTACAATTCAATCCTTCCACCATACAATGTCCCAATTAAATATAAGACATGGATTTACTGTCAAGTCTTAATTTATTTAATCATATGTATTTCGATTAGAAAATGCACAACTCCAAATAATGCAAATTAGAAACCTCTTTCTAATTTCATTCTACCTTGGCCAAGGATTCCTGGGTTGTCATTTAACGAATCACATATGACATATCTCCTCTTTTACTAGAGGTGGTAGATTTTTTATTGATCATTCATTATCTCCATATGTAACTCATTACACCCAAGCATACCCTATATATGCCTCAAAAGGCCTTAAGGAATTAGTCAAAGTATAATTTGTTACATACAAGATACTATGATGATCTCAAGTCCAAGGATCACATGTACTACTATCACATTAGGAATTCCTATTGACAGGCGAGTAAAACTCCATTAGGTATTCCATAGCGAGTCACGTTCAGTGAACTTATTCTCCAATAAGCACCTACATACTTGCTTTAGTGTCTCCACACAAATGACCATGAGATCAGTCATCCTCATCCAATGAGCAAGCAACATATGTACCAATTTATTCGGATTTACTAATCCCCTTTTTAGTAATCCCACGATTGGGAACTATTTTAGTTTTAAAGCTTTCTTAGAATTTAGATCTCATTAGCATGATCAACATCATGATTCTAAAAGCATTGCTTAAAACTATGGGTTATTTACATATTATAAAAACAGCACCATGTAGATAATTAAATGCCTTTAATAAATAAATATTTTATTAATAAATAAATAAGATTGTTTACAAAGTATGTGCTTTATCATCATACATGATTGGCTTGTATGCACACTACTATCAGAACTAGCAATGAAAATATCAAAAGTCCTCAGTGACCAAGACTAACAAATGTAAATGCAAAAATTAAAAATGTACAAAAAAGATGTATTCATCAGCAAAAATGGGTAGAACCTTAACCAAGCCTCCGTCAAACCTTCCGAGAGCATGCGCATGCTCCATAGAAAAAAGGCAAAGGTATAGGAACCCCAATTAAAGTCACTGAGGCGCTCGACATATCTGGTAGCACTGACCAGGGCGAACGACACAGTAGATGAGTTGTCCTCCATAAAATAACCCCTGATGATCACCAGAAACAATCGCCTCAAGATGCGATCCCTAACCATCTAATCATCAGGTAGAGGCTCAAGTAAAGCCCCACTCTAGGCATCTATACTCAAGGGAACATAACAGACCGTCTGACCCTTGATCGCCATCGCAGGAACTCCCAGCAGGGACTGAACGACAGTAGGTGTGATGTCAGCCACGACAGGCACTGGCTCACCCTCGAACTCAATGCCGGTGATACACCTCCAATCCATAAGGGTCATCATCATCTCAAAGTCCAACAAATAAAGGGAATGAGTCTGGTGCAACCAACGCTCAAACAAAACCCTAATATACCCCTAGGGGCATCGGCAAGGAAGAATAAAGAAGAAGGCCTGAAACCCCCAGCCGTTAACAATATCCCTATAGTCCTGGTATAAAGTATAGTACAGGGAGTGCACATTAAACCAGTTCCCCTGAGGCTGCGTAACGCCGGGAACCTACATCAAAAGAAAATCCATGTCAAAAACCTGTACCCCAGTAATGGCAAAGGAAAGAAAGAGGATCCAGAGAGAAGAAAACATCAAGTCACCTCGTTGTCTTGAAAGAATCTCGATGGATGACGCCTTTTGTCTCCCAACAGCTCCTAGGTCGGCACAAGAATGCCAGGAAGCTCCGCACATGGGGCCTGAGCCGGGGCAGGAGCAGCAAAAAGAGCATGCTCATCATCAATATAAATCTGTTGCTTGTCCTGTGCTGGACGGATCACCGACTCAGCTAATCTGCGAGGCGGTCGAGCTGGAGGTGGCTGAAGAACATCAGAAGTTCGCCTCCGTCTAACGCCTGAAACTACCATGCTAGCACTTCTGGGTCTGTCTCGATCCATCACCTGGACAAAGTCTTCAAATCACCTCAGAAAGGGTGTGGTAAGCCTAAAATATATGGCTTATTAATTTAAATCAGTATTCTACGCATTTTTAAGTCCTAAAACATGCATGGGTCAGTCAAAAATTCCCTGTCTAGTCAAAACTGTATGTTTTTTTTTTCAAAAAGCTAAATCCTAAAAAAAATGCACTGGTCAGTCAAAAATCCCCAATAGAGTCAAAATTGAATGTTTATTAAATGCTCGGGCTTTTGTAAAAGTTTCGCCAGAGTTTTCTTTGTAAAATGGACTGTCCACATGCACATAGGCATGTCTAGGTGATCATTCAGTAGTACACCTTCCCAAAAATAAGAACAGTTCATAGTTATAAAATAAAATCAAAAGTAAACCTCACATGGTAGCCAAATTACCATTGACATTTTTAGTTGAAAATCCAGGATCACTAGGCTTCAAAAAGGATGACTAAACAGATCAAAAGGAGCAAAATATGACTGTCTCAAAATCTAAATTTTCTTGCTTTAAAATGTGTATTACAATAAAATATGCATACGTATGAAGTCAAAATTATTTTTTAGCAGGTTAGATAACCATACATTTTTCATACATTGCGTCTAAAAGCACCCTACGTGATTTAAATGCTTTTAACAGTCAAAACTTATGAAAAAGGACATAAAACGTTACCTGCGATGCACTGAACGCGTGGGATCTGACAAAATCTAAAAAAGGCTGCCCGAACTCAGTAGATCAAAAAAAGAAAATTAGATTCCATTTAAAACTCGAAATGAAACTAATTTCATATGAATTCCACAGCAAATATAAAGCCACAGGTAGAAGCAGGCCAACCTGCGGCTACCGCACCTCTACCTGCGACTCCCTAAGTTGGGTGTCGCTCCCTCCATCTCGGTTTGGTTGGAGTTGAAACGGAGTTTATATGAGCTGAGAAGTCAACTTTGAGAAAAAGTCGCTACGCGATTGAGCGGTTTGTCTTGAAATCTTGCGTTAAAGCAGCGTAATCCTGACAGAAAGGGAACTCTCTGAAAACCCTTGGTATTCAACCCGAAGCAATGTATGGGGATCAATAATGAAGAATACTAAAAAACTGCCAAAAAACTAAGCAAAACTGCCAAAAACTGCCACTTTCGAATCATTGGGTACAGACCGGTGACAGTTCAACCGTTGGCACAACCCCAGCAAAGCGTCGGGTACTGACCGATGATAGTTCAGCCATTGGCTCAACACCAGCGAAGCGTCGGGTACTGGCCGATGACAGTTCAGCTGTTGGCATAACCCCAGCGAAGCATCGGGTACCGACCGATGATAGTTCAGCCGTTGGCACAACCCCAGCGAAGTATCGGGTATTAACCAAAGACAGTTCAGCCGTTGGCTCAACACCAGCGAAGCATCCGGTACTGACCGATGACAGTTCAGCCGTTGGCTCAACACCAACGAAGCGTTGGGTACTGACCGATGATAGTTCAGCCGTTGGCATAACCTTAGCGAAGCATCGGGTATTAACCGATGACAGTTCAGTTGTTGGCTCAACACTAGAGAAGCATCGGGTACTGGCCGATGAGAGTATAGCGGTTGAATCAACACCAGCGTAGCGTCGAGTACTGGCCGATGATAGTTCAGTCGTTGGCACAACTCCAATAAAGCATCGGGTCCTGACCGATGACAGGTCAGCTGTTGGCTCAACACCAGTAAAGCATCGGCTACTGACCGGTGATAGTTCAATCGTTGGTACAACCCCAGCGAAGCGTCGGGTACTGACCCATGACAGTTCAACCGTTGGCTTAACCCCAACGAAGCTTCGGGTACTGACCGATGACAGTTCAGCCGTTGGCACACAACCTCAGCGAAGTGTCGGGTACAGACCGGTGACAGTTCAGCCATTGGCATAACCCTAGCGAAACTTCGGGTATAGACCGAGATAGTTTAGCCATTGGCACAACCCCTGCAAAGCATCCGGTACTAACCGATGATAGTTCGGCCGTTGGCACAACCCCTGCAAAGCGTCGGGTACTGACCCATGAAAGTTCAACCGTTGGCTCAACCCCAGCGAAGCATCGGGTACTGACCAATGACATTTTAGCCATTGGAACACAACCCCAGCGAAGCGTCGGGTACAGACCGATGACAGTTCAGCTATTGGCACAACCCCAGCGAAGCATCGGGTATAGACCGAGATAATTTAGTCGTTGGCACAACCCTAGCGAAGCGTTCGGTACTGACCGATGACAGTTCAGTCGTTGGCACAATCCCAGCGAAGCGTCGGGTACAGACCGAGATAGTTCAGCAGTTGGCTCAACCCCAACAAAGCGTAGAAAGGGATTCGGTGACTGAAGCAATATAATAATCCATCCCCGATGATGGAATCTGTTATACACAACACTAGAAGGATCACAAAGAAGGATTCGTGATTCAATCCCCTGTCGCCAACTACCAATGTAAATTATTGTCAGGATAAGCACCAGAAACGCCCACTGAGGTAAATCTGCAACAAAGATATATCCCTAGTGAAGGGCCTTCAGAAATATACAACGGCATCAACCGAAAGGAAATATGCTCCAACAAAGAATATCGACGAATGAGGGAAAACCCTTGTCTCAAATCAAGAAATTCACCTAGGCTATCATAAGTAACGTCATCCCTAGCAGAAAGTGATGAAAATAATTCACGGTAGCCTATTAGTGACATCCCCATCAAAACGAGATAGCAGCATACCTCTTATAACCTGTCAGTGGTTATCGTACCAGTAATCATTGGACAGTGCCGCCAAAAGGGTTATCACGGGTAACTTTATCCCCAGCAGAAACTAACATAATCAATCAGTGATAACCCTACCTCCAAGAAGGCATCTAACATTCATCGCATATCATGCCACGCATTGCCTCCTCTTTGTATGTATATTTCCCGTGTCTACTAATATTTATCCTATTCATTCCACTTTATTGCATGAATATGATATAGAAGGGCATCTGTAGACACTTGAAATTGTTTCTCCTTATTACTAACACTGTAGGAGGGTAAAATTGCCATCAACTCAACCCCGGTTTCAATACCGGGTCATCAAATAAACCCCGGTCTCAATACCAGGCCAACAAATAAACCCCGGTCTCAATACCAGGTCATCAACTCAACCTCGGTATCAATACCAGGCCATCAACTCAACCTCGATCTCAATACCAGGCCATCAACTCAACCCCGGTCTCAATACCGGGCAATCAACTCAACCCCGGTCTCAATACCATGCAATTAAATCATCCCCGATCTCAATATCGGGCCATTAACTCAACCCCGGCTCAATACCGGGCCATCAACTCAACCTCGATCTCAATACCTGGCCATCAACTCAACCTCGATATCAATACCGGGTCATCAACTCAACCCTGGTCTCAATTCTAGGCAATCAAATCAACCCCGGTCCCAATACCGGGCCATCAACTCAACCCCGGTCTCAACCTAAGAGGTACAGGTCAACCCCGATCTCAACCCAGGAAGTACAGGTCAGCCTCGGTCTCAATCTGGGAAGTACAGGTCAACCTCGGTCTCAACCTGGGAAGTACAGGTCAGCCCCACTCTCAACCCAAGAAGTACAGGTCAGCCTCGGTCCCAACCCGAGAAGTTTAGGTCAGCCCCGATCTCAACACGGGAAGTACAGGTCAGCCCCAATCTCAACTCGGGAAGTACATGTCAGCCCCAGCGGGAAGTACAGGTTAGCTCCGGTCTCAACCCGAGAAGCATAGGTCAGCCCCGGTGTCAACCCGGGAAGTACAGGTCAGCCCCGGTCTCAACCAGGGAGGTACAGGTCGGCCCCGGTCTCAACCTGGGAAGTTCAAATCAGCTCGGTCTCAATCCGGGAGGTCATGTTAAATTCGAAAATAATCCTAAAGCATCACAATATCTCTGGAGGGAAACCTGAAGCGACCAAGTCAGCCTCAAAGACAACACTGAGGACAAACAGACTCGAATGAGATCTAAATCTTGGAAACAACCCCAGGGAGTCAGCTGAATGCCATGCCAACACTGTAGGCAACCCAGGTAGGGGAAAAATGGTCATTTTACCAATTCTAAACCGATTCGGTCAAACTCAAACTGAATTGATGCCACCAAGGTCAGAACGAACCATAACAATGATCTCGAGTGCAAATAGTGCAAGACAGCTCAACGGATAAACTACGGGGAATCGAAGACCTGGTTATGAACCCGTCTTCTTGAACCTGGAAAATGTTTTATCCCATATCATTGTGACACTCTCGGCGAGGGCTTTTTGGAAAGGTACATCACGCCTCAAACAGACGCTCCGATCAAAAGTTAAAAAGTTTTGACTCAGACCTCGTGTTGCTCGAAGTGCACGTACTTCGATGCAACAGGACCAGCCACATGGGCCCTGCCACATGGATTCGCACTTCTACCTATGGCAGTAGCAGGTAGAGTGGAGGCTCCTGGGTCTATATATATGAGTTCACCCCTAGCTCATTTAAAAAAAAGAAACACGCTCCGAACCCTTGCCCGTTTTGTTTTCCAGCTATTTTCTTGTCTTCCAAACCCAAATTTTTTCACTCTAACACGTAGATATACCCACATACTACCACATATCAGAAAATACCTGGTAGATTTGGACGTTTCAAGCCTACAATTTGGCAAAAAGCCCGTATAGCAGTAAATTATGAGTATTTTTACGATGAGAAAGTTATTATTACTTCTTCGCACTTTTATACACTTTCATATCAAGTTTCATTTTCTAAATATGCCCAGAACTCAGTTCCATGGCCGTTTTTGTTACCTTTTTTGTACATTTTAGTACCTAAACGCATTTTCTAGCATTCTTATAACTCGGATTGACGATCCGTCGCTTCCAACACCTAGCATATACTAATATCTTCATGTTGAGCAACTCGCCAGACTGGGCTATCTTTTCAGTTCGAGTTTGTCCATTTTTGTATATATTTAATTGTATATATACTAACTTTTTAATTCTATTAAGCCCGGATGCATAATCCGCGGTAGTTTAATGCTTATATATATATATGTATATATAAGCAACATTCACCACACTAGGTTATCTTCCTAGTCTTGGTTGACTACTTTTCTATCTATATATATATATATATATATATATTTACATTCCAATTCAGCCTAGATCATTCTGTGGCCGTTTTACTACTTATATATATATATATATGCATATATAAACAACATTCACCACACTGGGTTATCTTCTCAGTCTTGGTTGACTACTTTTCTGTCTATATATATATATATATATATATATATATATATATATATATATATATATACCAGTTCGTCCTGCATCATTCTGTGGTCTTTTTACTATTTTTGCACCATTCACCATACTAGGTTATCTTCCCGGTCCTGGTTTGACCTTTTTTTCTATATATATATATATATATATATATATATATATATATATATATATATATTTACTTACCAGTTCGGGCCTCGGAGTGAAAACCCACCGCCCTTTACATCTTTTATATATATATTTTTACATTTTGTCCAGCCTGGATCATTCTGTGGCTTTTATACAGCTTTTGTAAATATATATATATATATATATATATATATATATATATTTACATTTTAGTCCAGGCACTGGTGTGAAAATCCATCGCCCTTTACGATTTTCGTATATATAATTATATATATATATATATATATATATATTGCTTTACTCATTTTTATTAAATTATTGCTTTAAATATTCATATGATATGAATCGGTATTGACATTTCTGCAGGCGAACTAGATTTATTTAAATCTCGCCAACTCTAGCTTTTAAACAGTTCAAAATAGGTCCAGACAGAACCGGGAAGCTAGAATGGCTGAGATTTCTTTAAATCTAGTATTTTTTTTAGATTCAGTTGTAAAAGCTACTTCGCGGCCCTTAGATCGCTATCTAGTGGGAACGAGATGCTTTGGCCATCTGCGAGCCAGGATTTACTTATGAATCCTTGGTTCTGGCGATATTTGGATATATTCCTGTACAAATTTGAGCTGTATAGTTTATTGGCTTCCCTATGTGAGCCTAGGAATCTTGGGATTCATGATCAAACTGATCAGAATCTGATTTCCATATTGGACAAATTCCACTTTACAAATGTACCCTGCCAGTTTTTTCTGTAAAAATGTATATATAAAAGACCTTAAAACTGTTATCTGGATTTAAGGTCTCAACATAGTGAAAACATGGTTTATCGTGTCAGAGTCACTTCGATGGCTGTCATGCCCATGAGGAGACCGAAATTTGTATATATATTGTGGTCGACGATGCTTCGCAGCCCGACAATCGCCATTCAAATTGAGCCTTAAGGCTGAAAATATAAAATTGAAGTATCGATATGCTTCAATTCCTATGTTATCATAAGGGTTTGAAAACCTTCTTTCAAAACATCATTCAATAATCTTTTTGAAAAAAAAAGAAGAAGCTTTTGCAAATCAAATCGAAGGCTTTTTGCAAACCAAGTCAAACCCTTCGTATATAGGTTCAACGATGCATATATATGCTTTCAATCAAAACGTAGGCCCAATTTTCTTTCAGCATTCACACACATATTGAAGATTTAAAAGGGAAATATTGAGAAGATGCGGTACTGTGTTTACATGAGAGTTGTGGGGTGTCTAACACCTTCCCCACACTTAACCAAGCCCCCGAACTCAAAACTTTATTTTCAAAGATTAAGTTTCGACAGTGTCCAGCAATTGGGCCTTTTTCAAACAAAACTTGGTTGAGTTGGTACAACCATTTCAAATCTACCAACTAGAAACTCTATAAATCGTTCAATCGTCGACATGATACATGTTGGCCTTTTCATAAAAGAACCCTTCAAAACCTTTTTTCACAATAAAAAGAGTAAAGGTAGAGATATCTTACGAAGAGAGAAAGATCCGGTTTGTGACCCGACTTGTGAATTTTTTCTGACGTCGACAGTGTTTAACGGTAGTTGTTCGCCTAAGCAGTTTCAGTATTTGACTATAACTCAGGCAGAAAGACTACTTAGGAATGGTTGTACATGTTATTTGGCCTATACAGTAGATACTCGAAATGAAGGAATTAAAATAGATAAAATACTTGTAGTTAGGGAATTTCCAGATGTGTTTCCAGATGACTTACCAGGTCTTCCTCCTGATAGGGAGATTGAGTTTGTTATCGACCTTGCACCTAGTACAACGCTAGTTTCTAGAGCACCATACAGAATGGCACCGGTAGAACTGAAAGAGTTGCTAGTACAATTACAGGAACTCTTAGACAAGAAATATATACAACCTAGTATTTCACCATGGGGAGAAACTTTATTGTTTGTAAAGAAGAAGGATGAAACAATGAGGTTATGTGTCGATTATAGAGAACTTAATAAACTAACCATAAAGAATAAAAATCCTTTACCTAGAATTGATGATCTATTTGACCAGTTAAAAGGAGTTGAATACTTTTCGAAGATAGAATTACGGTCAGATTATCATCAATTAAAAGTAAGAAAAGAAGATGTGCTGAAGACAGCGTTTAGAACACGCTACGGACATTACGAGTTTCTTGTAATGTCTTTTAGATTAACAAATGCACCTGCAACTTTTATGTATTTGATGAACCGAGTGTTTAAATCATGCTTAGACAAATTTGTCGTTGTGTTTATCGATGATATTTTGATATATTCGAAAACACGGGAGGAGCATGCTAAACATTTGAGAAGCGTATTGGAGATATTACGAAAGGAACAACTTTACGCAAAGTTTTCCAAGTGTGAATTCTGGTTGGAAAGAGTTCAGTTCCTAGGTTATGTGATTGACAAAAGTGGGATTGCAGTAGATCCAGCAAAGATCGAAACAGTTGTACATTGGGAACAACCAACAACTCCAACTGATGTAAGATGTTTTCTAGGTTTAGCGGGTTATTATCGACGTTTTATACAAGATTTTTTAACAATAACCCCGCTAACCAATTTAACTCGAAAGACGGTAAAATATGTCTGGACATATAAATGTTAAGAAAGCTTCCAAGAGTTGAAGAAACGACTGAGCATCGCTCCAATGTTATCTTTACTAGATGATACAAGAGGCCTTGTGGTCTATATTGATGTGTCTCACAAAGGGTTATGCAACATGGGAAAGTGATAGCTTACGTATCACGACAACTCAAGGATTATGAGAAGAGGTATCCTACTCATGACCTAGAGTTAGCTGCAATAGTATTTGCTCTAAGAATTTGGAGGCATTACTTTTACGGGGAGAAGTGCAAAATATATACGGATCACAAAAGCCTCAAATATATTTTCACACAAAAAGAATTGAATATGAGGTAGAGAAGATGGTTAGAACTAATAAAGGATTTTGACTGTGAAATCTTATATCATACCGGGAAAGCCAATGTAGTTGGAGATGCGTTAAGTAGGAAGAACCAAGAGAAATTAAACATAATAACAGACAACGAGGTACTGATAAAAGACTTTGATAAACTCAAAATAGAGGTGAGAGTTCCAACTACCTCTACCCAAAAAATTATTTGTTCTAGAGGGTGTTCTGATTTTATTAGAGAGAATTAAAGAAATGCAGGATAAAGATGAGATGTGTCAAAAATGTAAATCCGATATAACTCATATAAAGAATGTCAAATTCCAAGTAGATAAGGATGGGGTACTAAGATACAAAAATAGAGTTTGGGTTCCGTCAGACCAATCAATAAAAGATGATTTCTTAAGTGAAGCTCATAATTCAAAATTTTTCGTTCACCCAGGTAGTACGAAAATGTATAGAGACTTGTGTGAACATTTCTGGTGGTCTAATATAAAGAGGGAAATAATATAGTGGGTCAGTAAATGTCTCACGTGTCAAAGGGTTAAGGGTACACATCAAAAGTCGAGTGGATTACTATAACCCTTACCAATTCCTAAGTGGAAGTGGGAACATATAACTATGGATTTTGTGGTAGGCCTTCCTGCTATATAGAAAGGCCACAATGCAATTTGGGTAATAGTAGATAAACTCACCAAAATTAGCTCATTTCTTACCTATCAAGGTTACTCATACTTCATATCAACTTACCAAGCTATACATAAATGAAATTATTTTTAGACATGAAGTTCCTGTTTCTATAGTGTCTGATAGAGATCCAAGATTTACTTCAAACTTTTGGGGAAGTCTTCAAAAACACCTAGGAACTCAGTTAAGATTAAGTACATCATATAACCTGCAGACAGATGGGCAGAGTTTGAGGACCATTCAAACTTTAGAGGACATGTTAAGAACCTGTGTCATGGACTTCAAAGGGAGTTGGGAAGATCAATTACCTTTGGTAGAATTTTCCTACAACAACAGTTATCATGCTAGCATAGGTATGGCACCCTATGAAGCTCTATATGGTAGAAAGTGTAGAACACCTTTGTGTTGGGACGAGGTCGGGGAAAGACAAATGCTAGGACCCGAGATAATTCAACAAACTACGAAAATGATTAAAATTATAGGAGGAAGATTTCAAGCATCTTAAGATCGACAACGAAAGTATGCTAATCCACATCGGCAGCAGCGGAACATTAATGTTGGAAGCCATGTATTCTTGAAAGTATCCCCTTGGAAAGGCAAGATACGTTTTGGTAAAAAGGGAAAGTTAAGTCCGAGATTCATTGGACCATTCAAAATTTTGAGAAGGATAAGAGAGGTGGCTTATGAAGTAGCTCTACCTCCTGTCTTAAATCATATCAATAATGTGTTTCATGTGTCTGTATTACGACCATATAAACTTGAATACAAACATGTTATAAGTTACGAACCTATCTTGATCGAGAAAGATCTATCTTATATAGAAGAACCTGTTTAGATCGTCGACCAGAAAGAGCAAATCCTACGAAATAAAGTGATAGCATCGGTTAAGGAGATCTGGGGAAATCAGAATGTTGAAGAGGCTACATGGGAGCTCGAGAATAAAATGCGAGAGAACTATCCCCACTTGTTTACTTAACCTGTACTGTAATTTTGAGGACGGAATTCTTATTTAGATGGGGTGAATGTGAGTTCCTGAAACCGTAATAAGACTCGGTTATGTAAAAATTTTAATTATCAATAAAATCTCTTCGTTTTGATTCTGTATCGTGTTATTATATACGTTAATAAAGTCTTCGATCAAAAATATTTTTCTCCGAAAAATGTCGTGCTTGACGCGTCGTGCTTAAAAATTTTGTTTAGTAGTTGAACTTTTCAGTATATTATTTTGTCAAGCTGCTTTGTCATGCTTCCGTTGACAAAATGCTTTGTCGTGCTTATATTGGCGAAACGATTTGTCATTCTTTGAATGGATTAGGTGTCAAAACCTAAATTAGGAAACCCTAATTCCAAATTAGGAAATCCTAAACCTAATTTCAAAATCCTAACCCTAATTTCAAACCCTAAAACCTTAATTAAGGTGTACAAACCCTAATTAGGTTATCTTAAACCCTAATCATGTTAACTAAACTTAAATTAGGTATTAATAACTTCATTAAGTCATCCTAAACACAAAGATCAAAATCCTAAATTATAATTAGTTAAGATTAGGGCAAAATTAGATACTAATTAAACCCTAAAATTGCTTACAAGCTAGTGCCACCTCCTACTTCGAAAAATTCATCATATCTGATCCCCAAGCACCTTGTCATAGCTGCATAGGTTTAGAGGGAAGATATTTTTGGAGGCAAAATGTGAAAAAGACCTAAAAACCATAACCTTAAAATCCTACAAATAGCAGCCTCAAATCAGTGTAGAATCACAAATTTGTATCACTAATACACATATACTATCTGCCATAAGGAGCCCTAGCAATAGCAACATCAGAATCATAGCTTAGATAGCAAAATTTGCTCAAGAAAGGTATAAACCCAAATTTTACATTTGATCTTTGATGTTATGTTAATTTTGTTGTTATGTTGTTTAGTTATGTGTAATAACATGTTAGTTAGTGTTCTGGGTTGTTAAATCATGTTTTCATAACATCTAGATGCATCAAATAGGTGTTTTAAGCAATCTAAAAAATTGTTAAAAACAGGCCTAACAAACATATATCAGAGCCTATAGATCTTCGTGTGTTAATGATTAGGTCTGTTAATGATATGCTAGTTGTAGTATTACATGAGCTTAGTAATCTAAAAGAAGAATCAAGCCCATGGGATTAACAGAATGAAAGATATAAGTGGTCAAAGGTCATTGACTGATCACGAAAATCTGAAATCTGGAAAACCCACAAAAATTCCAGGAAGGTTCTGGCAGTCGTTTGACCTGCTCAGATCTTCGTCCCAGATGGTTGTTAAGCTATGAAAGTTTTATGTTTTTGTACGTTGATATGTGTAGTAGACCAATAGAGCAGTCTAACACCTTAAAAATTCATAGGGTGACTAGAATTAATGGTCAAAACTCGTTGACCGTTCACAGTTTAGTTTTCTAGAAAACCCAGTAAATGAAGAACATCAAGAACAATCTCTAACAAGACTTTGACCGACCTAGATCTATGCTTTAGGAGGTTACTCGGTCCAAACCAGTGCTATCTCGTTCAAGTATAACATATATACTACACACTGCAACAAATAAAACATTTATACAATACACAAAATCAAAGCTATTAGCCTCACAAAGTCGTTGACCGACGTTGACCAACGTTTTGGGTCACCCAGAAACCCAAGAACAACTCTGAAAGGTATTTTGAGCCTTAATAACTTTGTGATAGGTGATGTTTAGAGTCCAAAATTGATATCTAGTTATAATATTACATAAACACTATAACAATAATGCACTTACAAACATCGAATCAAAACAAGCTGCAAGAACAAGCTCTATCAAAGCAGTCACTTGGCCTTGACCAAGGTTGTTCTTTAAAGCTGAAGAACACATTCAGTGACGCTTATTGTCGCAATAGGCCTTCGACGGACAGAAATGAAAATAAATAAAATAAATAGAAATAATTACTAAATAATTATAAATTTAGTTTTAAAAATCATTTTAAGTTATAATAATTAACTTTTAATATTTTGACATAAATTTCATAATTATTTTTATTAATTAATAAATAAAGTAAGAAATTAAATCATTTATAAATAATAAATAATTATTTAAAAATGATTTAAATATTCTAAAAATCATAATAAATGTTTATAAATTATTTAAAAATAAAACTAAGGTTTTAATAAATATACTAAGTAATTGATAATTATTTAGGTAAAAAATTAATGATTTAAAAATCATTCTAATGGATAAATAAATATTTTAAAATGATTATAAGTTTTTAAAAATTATTATAATGATAAATAAATTATCTAAAATTGTAATAAAGCTTATGAATAAAGTTTTACCAAGTTTTTAACTTATTAGATATCCGGTGAAGTTTTAAAACAACAAAATCATACCGAACATAGACCGAACATATGTAGTTTGAGTAGTTAGGTACTGTTATCAATACTAATGATATCTATAAATATATTTAGCATATTTTAGTTTTCTTAAACACTTCAAGTAACATTAGATAAACGTTCTTCACACATGCAAGTATTCGAACTTTACCTTTTCATTGTGCAAATATTATATCCGTAAATGTATTACATTACGCAAGTTTTATACTTAAATCTTATGACGTTATTTGAATACCTTTCGATATCTTCTATTGAACCAGATTATTTCTTATTTATTGAAAAAGTTACTGCTATTGTTTCAGCATAACTTAAGAAATGAATCACTTATTCATATGATATTGAATTGTTGTTTATTAAGCATAAACTATTAGTCAAACCAAATTATTTTGGTAAGGCATCCTATACTGAGTTGAATTTACCCTAAATTGGGTTTTCTATATGTGTGTCTATGAATAGACAATAGAAGTAGGATGATATGCATACTTTTAGGATACTTAATAGGCTGATCCCCTATCTCAGATCCGAATACGTAGATTTCTAAGTCTGTGTGACTGACAGAAATGGTCGAGTGAAATAAAAATTCAAGAAATGGTCGTCAACCCTCAGTAAAGTGAAATTGTTGAACTATCGTTTATTTAAAATCAAATATTTTTTTATATAAACTTGCAGAGCATGTCATATCTCATTCTTGCAAATTATTTCCTTTTCAGTTTTAGACGATAATCATGGCACTTCTGGCAACCATAATGGGAAAAGACCTGGCATAGATTAGCTTTATTTAATGTCTTTTGTTATTATAAGTCTGATAAGACTTTATATAGTAATAAGAACTCAATGTTGTGAACCCTGTAACCAAACTTATTATAAAGTATATATATTATCATCTTTTGTTTTCGTAATCGTGTATTAATACATATTTAGATGATTAGTAGTATAAGTTACTTGTTACAGTATCCTTACGGATTATATATTTGAGTGAGGGTATTGGCAATATGGACTGTTCATGTTATTGCTAGTACTCTAGATTTCGGATAGATATGAACGACTGATATGGAAGGGATATTCATAGGATACAGTCTATTTATCCAAGTGAGGGTATCCAAACACAGCAATATTTTTAAACAAGAATTATTATCTATTATGGGGTACTGTGAACCTTGGATAGACAGGAACTATATCTTATTGAATATCTATAGTATTTAGATAATCGTGAACTCCAGATCGAATACCATGGGTGTATGGATTTGGGGGCGTCACAGCTACTCGGGGCTCAACCTCCCTAGGCTGACTGGATCCTCCAACATCCGACATCCTGACAATAAAAATTTCAAGTTTTTAGCTACTACGTGATGCTAATCGATATTCGACATTACTCGATGATACTCGCGAGTACAAAAATACAAGCACATAACACATAAGGTAGTTTATTATCTTTCTTATAACTCGATAAGAGTTTATCACCACTATGTTATTAATATTTTAAAAAGGCTACTACCCTAAGGTTTCCCCCTACCTATGTTTCATAACCTACAGCTCTGATACCAACTTGTAACACCCCCAAATTTGGGTACTTCATTTCCATAGGATTTGGTGTTCACTGTCCAAATAAACATATCTATCTACCCATAATAAATGCACTCTAATGGATTAAATAGAAATCCTCTCCTTAAGGGGTTACATTATCTGAATAAATAAAATCCCAGGTTGAATTAAACATCAATATGGAAACGTAAACAAATAAATAAGTCTTAAAAAATATCATAAGTCTTAACAACAAAACATCCATAATTAAAACAACAAGTCTTCATCACTTATTAGCTTTACCCTTGCCTTTGCTAGTGGAAAGCTCTTCAGTCCTTTTAATCTTAGCTGTAATGTTATTATGCAAGAGTGAGAATGATTGCCCACAAGTATAACAATATAACAGTAATAATAAAATGCGTGAAAATCAAAGAGTTCTGAATAATAAAAAGCTCGGCTTTTGAATTAAGATATGAATACAAGAATTAAAAGTACATCTGAGGGTCATAAGACCAATAACTATGTCCCAGGTTGTCAAGTATTTCTACTTTAAACCTTTAACAGTCGTAAAACTATATGGACTCTCCTACTCGTAATTAGGGGGTTCAGCTCTTAGTACCATGAATGTGCACATCATCTCAACGCTAACGTGTATATAATCCCCTATAAAGGGTTATTTATCTTAGTTTGACATCAGAGTTCGCACCAAAGGATGTTTGGTTTGGATAAGCTCAATAACTATTCTAGAATTTAGAATGTTCATCAACTATAGAGTAGTCGAATCAATAAGTGTTCGCTATTCTTACAAGGTTCAACAATAAATTGATAATCAAATCAAATAATGAATCTCAAGGGTATACAATTGAATAAGTATTGTATAACCGAAGTATTGCTTGAAAATAAATATACATCTCATATGGAATCTTGAACTTGAATAAATAAGAATAAGAACTTGCTTGATATAGAAACATAAGTTTAGGACTTGCTCAATGAATAATTTTGAGTTTAGAAACTTGCTCAATGTAAAGAGTATAGTTAGAAAACTTACTTCGTGCACAAGCTACAATTATAATAATTCACGTTCCTCAATTAACCCTACATATCATTACATTCACAGTACAAATTAATTCCAAGTCTGAATATACTCATAAAATCACAAACACTAGTTCTTAAACATGTTACAAGACTTTTCGAATAATGAGTTTACATAACGTATTTAACTTATCAATTAATCACATAAAATAAGTTAATAATTTGTTTTAACATCTCAATACATGCTTAACATGTCATTATGTTTATTATATTAGGTTTTAAAACACATTTCTAAACTTTGAACACTTAAATAAACTTCTCTGGGTCATACTGTTGGCCGGCGCTGCAGCGCCCAGTTTGTAATGGAGACCAGTGCTGCAGCGCCGAACCCACGTCAGCCAAGTCTTTGGTTTGGCGTTATAGTGTTGGGTTCCTTCATAGAACAGCCGCTGTCCTGCCATGCCTACGTCAGTCAAGTCCTTCACCTGGTGCTGCAGTGCTGGGTTCCTTCTCAGAATCAGCTCTGTCGCGCCATGAATATGTCAGCCACAGCTTGCCTGGCGTTACAGCGCCCGATTTCTTCACAGAACCAGCGCCGAGTCCCAGTATGGTCTGACAGTTCGCGAAGAACACATGGAAAAGGCCAAAAAAATGCCAAATTAAGTTCAAACAACAAATTTTAACATTACGCATGAGTTATAAACTTAACAGAAACATCATATAACGTTTCTAACATGCTTTTAACCATTTAGATCACATAATCACTCAATCCTTACTAACTCTATTTGATTAGATGATATAACTTTAGAATCTACAACTCTTCTTCTTCAACTCATAATTTCTCTCTCAAATTTATGTCTAACTTTTCTCTAATATGAATATATGAACTCTAACTTAACTGATATAATATACGTATATAAAATAACTAGTATAGATAATGATGTCAGTTAATTCCATAATGATTTTAACTGACACCCACTATCTTAAGGGCATGTTTGGTTTGCCACCAAAAGCTTATTCCTTTCCCATTATTTTCATTAAATGTTTATTACATAGTTTATTTGTCACACCTTAATAAATCAAATAATATCATTTAAATTAAATTAAATATAATATAATATTACACATTAAATCACATCATCACATAATTAAAATTCTCATTTAATAATTATGTCAAATCATTAAATCTCTAATTAATAATTAAATTAATTAGAATAATATTATAATTATTAAATAATTCCTTTAATTAAATAAACTCAATTAAATTCACACTTTGAACTATAAAAATTCTCCACAATAATTTAATCATTGTAATACATATAATTAAATTAATCCACTACAACTCTATCAAATAATTATTTAACTAAATAAATAAATCATCAACAATATTTATTTAATTTAATAAATATTTAAATTAAATTACAAAATTCTAGTTTGTCACAATCGATAAGGCGAGTTTATAGGCCACAGTTGCTACTCGGTCAAGCATTTTAAATGGACAAATAAATCGTGGGTTGAGCTACATGGTCTCCGACATTAAATTCCACGTCCTTTCGATGAATATCAGCATAACTCTTTTGTCGATGTTGTGCTGTTTGTATACGTTGTCGGATCATTTGAATCTTTTCCGTAGTCATACATACTAACTCCGGTCCCAACAATGTTGCTTTACCCACCTCGTCCCAACATATTAGAGAGCGACACTTTCGTCCATACAACGCCTCGAATGGAGCCATGCCTATACTTTACTGATAACTGTTGTTGTAGGAGAATTCCACCAATGGTAAGTACTTGTCCCAACTTCCTTTGAAGTCTAGAACGCAGAGTCTCAATAGATCTTCAAGAGTTTGAATAGTCCTTTCCGATTGCCCTTCCGTTTGAGGATGATATGCAGAACTGAGTCGTAAATCAGTGCCCATAGCTTTCTGCAAGCTAACCAAAAATTGTAAAGTGAATCTTGGGTCTCGATCAGAAATTATAGATATTGGCATACCATGCAGTCTTACAATCTCATTTATGTACATACAAGCAAGACATTCAAGTGAATAAGTTTCTCGTATAGGTAACAAATGAGCAGACTTGGTTAATCTATCGACAATAACCCAAATTGCATCTATGCCTTGAGAAATCTTAGGAAGACCCGTAACGAAATCCATTGTTGATGTGCTCCCACTTCCATTCTAGAATTTCAAGTGGTTGCAATGGACCTTTTGGCATTTGATGCTCTGCCTTGACATGTTGACACGTTAAACACCTCGAGATAAACTTTGCGATCCCTCTCTTCATATTGCTCTACCAAAATGTATGTCGAAGATCACGATACATTTTGGTACTTCCAAGATGGATTGCAAACGGTGTGTTGTGTGCTTCCATCATGATTTTATACTTTAAATCAGAGTCGTTAGGAATACAAGGTTTGGAGTTGACTCGAAGTATTCCCTCTTCGTCGATTCTTACTTCTGGAATAGTACTTTCTTGTATTTTCTTTTTCATACTCATCAGCTTCGGATTCGTAGCTTGAGCAGCTTGAACTATATCAATTAAAGCTGGTTCTATGCGTATATTTGTCATCTTCACGTGGGTCCCTATAGTGTTTAACTCTATCTCCATCCTTTATAAGTCATACAAAATGGGCCTTTGTGTTGATAGCATCGCACTCGTTTCCACATATGATCTTTGTCGACGTCGAGAAAAAAATCCCCGGGTCGGGTCACAACCCGGATCTTTCTCTATTCCTAAGTTTTGTCTACCCTTACTCTCTTTTTTTTGTGAAAAAGGTTTTGTAGGGTTTTTTAGGAAAAGGCCAACATGTATCATGTCGACGATTGAATTTTTTACAGAGTCGCCAATTGGTAGATTTGAAATGGTTATACTAACTCAACCGAGTTTTGTTTGAAAAGAGGCCCAATTGCAAGACACTGTTGAAACTTGATCTTTGAAACTGAAGTTTTGAGTTCGGGGGCTTGGTTAAGTGTGGGAAAGGTGTTAGGCACCCCACAACTCCCGTGTAAACATGGTACCACATCTTTTTAATATTTTCCTTTCAAATCTGCAATGTCTCTGTGTGAATGCTGGAAGACAATTGGGCTTATGCTTTGATTGGAAGTATATTTATGCATCTTTGAACCTATATACGAAGGATTTGATTTGATTTACAACAAGTCTTTGATTTGAGTTGCAAAAGTGTTTGATTTATTTTGCAAAAGCTTCTTTTTTCCAATAAGATTATTGAAATGATGTTTTTGAAAGAAGGTTTTCAAACCCTTACGCTAACATAAGAATTAAAGCATATCGGTACTTCAGTTTTATTTTTTCAGCTTTAAGGCTCAATTTGAATGGTGATTGTCGGGCTGTGAAGCATCCTCGACCACAAAATAGATACAAGTGTCGGTTTTCTCATGGGCATGACATCCATCGGAGTGACTCTGACATGAGAAACCATATTTGTACTATGTTGAGACCTTAAATCCGGATAACCATTTTAAGGTCTTTTGTATGTACATTTTTATAGAAAAATTGGCAAGTTACATTTATATAGTGGATTTTGTCCATCGTGGGAATCAGATTCTGATTAGTTTGATCATGAATCCCACGAATCCTAGGCTCACAAAGGGAGGCCAATAAACCTGCACAACTCAAATTTGTACAAAAATATATCCAAATATTTCCTGAACCAAGGATTCATCAGCAAATCCTGGCTCGCACATAGCTGAAGCATCTCGTTCCCACTCGATAGCGATCTAAGGGCCGCGAGGTAGCTTTTATAACTGAAACTAGAAAATTGCTAGATTTAAATAAATCTCAGCCATTCTCGCTTCCCGGTTCTGTCTGGACCTATTTTGAACCATTTGAAAGCCAGAGTTGGCGAGATTTACAGAAATCTAGTTCGCCCTCAAAAATGTCAGTGCCAATTCATATAAAATAAATATTTAAAGCAATAATTTAATAAAATGAGTAAAGCATTAAATATATATATATATATATATATATAAAAGCTGTAAAGGGCAATGGGTTTTCACTCACAAGCCTGTACTGAAATTGAAATATATATTTATTTATAAAAGCTGTAAATAGCCACGGAAGGATCCAGGCTTTGACATAATTGAAATATATATATATATATATATATAAAAGTGTAAAAAGGCCGATGGGTTTCCACGCATGTGCCCGGACTGGAAGGTATATATATATATATATTATATATATTTATAAAAAGTTGTAAAAGCCACGGAATGATCAAGACTAGACATAATTGAAATATATATATAGAAAAACTGTAAAGGGCAATGGGTTTTCACTCCGAGGCCCGGACTATTATATATATATATATATATATATATATATATAAAAGCAGTAAAAAGGCCACAGAATGATCAGGCTGAACTAGAATGGAAATATATATATATATATATAATTAAATATAGACATAAATAGTCAAACCAAGACTGGAAAGATAACCCAGTATGGTGAATGTTGTAAAAATAGTAAAAAGACCACAGAATAATCCAGGCCAAACTGGAATGTAAATATATATATATATATATATATATATATATATATATATAGTTAAGTATAGACAAATAAGTAGTCAAACTAAGACTGGAAAGATAACCCAGTATGGTGAATATTGCATATATCTATATATATATATAAAAGAAGTAACCTACTGCGGATTTGACATCCGGGTTTGACAAAATTGAAAAATTAGTATATATACAGCTAAATATATACAAAAAAAGCCAAACTTGTACTGGAAAAATAACCTAGTCCGTCGAAGTTGTTCAAAATGAAGATGCAAGTATATAAAAGCTGTTAAAAGCGACGGATCGTCAATCCGAGTTATAAAAATGCCAGAAAATGTCTTTAGGCACCCAAATGTACCAAAACTTAACAAAAACGACCACGAAACTGAGTTTCGGGCATATTTAGAAAACGATACATGATATACAAGTGTAAAATAGCGTAATGAAGTAATATAAACTTGTTGATTTTAAAAATACTCACAATGGATTGCTACACGGGCGTTTTGTCAAATCGTAGGCTTTAAACGTCCAAACTTACCGATTAATTTTTGATACGTGGTAGTATGTGAGTACATCTATGTGTTAGAGTGAAAGAATTTGGGTTTGGAAGAAAATAAAATAGCTGGAAAACCAAACGGGCAGGGGTTCAGAGCATTTCTGAATTCTTCAAATGAGCTGGGGGTGAGCTCATATATATAGACCTAAGAGAAGCAGATCTACCTGCTGCTACCTCAGGTAGAGGTGTGGCTTCACGTGGCAGGGCCCACATCACGGGTCCTGTTGCATCGAAGTACATGCACTCTGAGCAACTTGATGCCAGATTCGAAACTTTCTAACTTTTGATTGAAGCGTCCGTTTGAGGCGTGCTATACCTTTTCGGAAAGTCCTCGCCGAGCACGTCACAATGACATGGGAGAAAACCTTTTCCAAGTCCAAAAGGATAGGTTTATAATCGGGTCTTTGATTCCTCGCAGTTTGTCTGTTGAGCTGTCTTGTGCTGTTTCTGCTCGAGATCATCGTTGTGGTTTGTTCTGACCTTAGTGGTATTAATTCAGCTTGAGTTTGACCGAATCATCTTAGAGTTGGTAAAATGACCGGTTTCCCCCTCCCGAGGCTGCCTTTAATGTCGACATGGTCTTCGGCTGACTTCTTGGGGTTGTTTCCATGGTTTGGATCCCATTCAAGTCTGTTCGTCCTCAGTGTTGTCTCTGAGGCTGACTTGGTCCTTCCAAGGTTTCCCCTGGAGATGTTGTGATACTTTAGGATTGTTTGTAAAGTTGTCCTGACCTCCCGGGTGGAGACCGGGGCTGACTTGTACCTCCTGGGTTGAGATCGGGGCTGACCTGTACCTCCCGGGTTGAGACCGGGGCTGACCTGTACCTCCCAGGTTGAGACCAGTGCTAACCTGTACCTTCCGAGTTGAGACCAGGGCTAACCTGTACCTCCCGGGTTGAGACCGGGCTGACCTGTAAGTTCTAGGTTGAGACCAGGGCTGATCTGTACCTCTCGTGTTGAGATCGGGGCTGACCTATACCTCCTGGATTGAGAACGGGGCTGACCTGTACCTCCCGGGTTTAGACCGTGGCTGACCTGTACCTTTTGGGTTGAGATCAGGGCTGATCTGTACGTCCCGGGTTGAGACCGGGGCTGACCTATACCTCTTGGGTTGAGACCGGGGCTGACCTGTACCTCTCAGGTTGAGATCGGGGTTAATTTGATGGCCTGGTATTGAGATCGGGGTTAAGTTGATGGCCCAATATTGAGATCGGGGTTGAGTTGATAGCCCGATATTGAGACCGGGGTTAATTTGATGGTCCAGTATTGAGACTGGGGTTGAGTTGAGGGCCCGATATTGAGATCGGGGTTAAGTTGATGGCCCGATATTGAGATCGGGATTGAGTTGATGGCCCGGTATTGAGACTGGGGTTTATTTGAAACGATAGTCATGCCCTCCTATAGTATTAGTGACAAGGAAACAAAATTTTGAGTGTCTACAGTTGCCTCTATTTATCATGTTCATGCAATGTAGTGGAATGAACAGGATAAAGATTGCTAGACACTAGAAATGTAAAAGCAATGGCAAAGCCATGTATGGTAGGATACACGATGAGTGTTAGATACCTTCGAAAAGGTAGGGGTATCACTTATTGATTACGTTAGTTTCTGCTGTGGATAACGTGACCTATGATAACCCTTGTTGCAACATTATCTTGCAGTCGCTGGTAGGACATCAGAGTTAAGCTATCCTAGACTGTTTTTATCACTTTCTACTGGGGATGACGTCCTCTGTGATAGCTTTGTTGACTCTGACAGGGATGACATTATTGATCCTACCTTGGTTTGAGACCAATGGTTTCCCACACCTGTCGATACTCTTCATGGGGTATATTTTCCTCCCAGTTGATGCCATTTTACCTTTCTGCCGGTCTCTCTGCTTGGGATACATCTCGGTTATTGAGTTACCTCAGTGTGTGCTTCTAATACCTTATCTTGATGCTAATTTACACCGGTAGTAGGCAACAGGGGGTCAAATAACCAATCCTTCTTGGTGCTCCCTCTAAGGATGTGTATAACAGATTCAATCATTAGGGATGGATTATTATATTGCTTCTGTCATCGGATCACTTCCGATGCTCCGCGGGGGTTGTTCCAACGGCTGAGACGTCGCTGGGGTTGAGCCAATGGCTGATACTTCATTAGAATTGAGCCAACGATAGAACTATCACCGGCCTGTATCCGACACTTCTCTAGGTTTGGGCCAGTGGCCGAACTATCCTCGGTCTGTACCCAACGCTTAGCTGGGGTTGTGCCAACGGCTGAACTGTCATCGGTCAATACTTGATGCTTCGTTGGGGTTGTGCGAACGGCTGAACTATCACTGGTCTGTACCCAACGCTTCGCTGAGTTTGTACCAACGGTTGAACTGTCATCGGTCAGTACCAGACACTTCACTAAGGTTATGCCAACGGCTGAACTGTCACCGGTCTATACCCGACGCTTTGCTGGGGTTATGCTAACGGCTGAACTATCATCGATCAGTAACCGACGCTTCGCTGGGGTTGTGCCAATGGCTAAGTTGTCATCGATCAGTACCCGACGCTTCGCTGGGGTTGCGCTAACGACTGAACTGTCAATGGTTAGTACCCGACGCTTTGATGGGGTTGTGCCAATGGCTGCACTGTCCTCGGTCTGTACCTGATGCTTCGCTGGGGTTGTGCCAATGGCTAAACTATCACCGGTCTGTAGCTGATGCTTCACTGCGGTTGTGCCAACGACTGAACTATCATCAGTCAGTACCCAACGCTTCGATGGGGTTGTGCCAACTGCTGAACTGTCACTGGTCTGTACCCGACATTTTGTTGGGATTGTACCGATGACTGAACTGTCATCGGTTAGTACCCCGACGCTTCGCTGGGTTTGTACTAACGGCTGAACTGTCATCGGTCAGTACCCGATGCTTTGCTGGTGTTGTGCTAACGGCTAAACTATCACCTGTCTATACTCGATGCTTCGCTAGGATTGTGCTAACAACTGAACTGTCATCGGTCAGTACCCGACACTTCGACATTGTTGATTTTTGGCAGTTTCAACATTCTTCATCATTGGTCCTTGGACATTGCTTCGGGAGGAATACTAATGGCTTTCAGGAAGTTCCCCTTTCTGTCATGATTCCACTACTTAAACGTAGGATTTCAAGATAAACCGTTCAATCGCGTAGCGATTTTTTCTAAGATTTGACTTTTCAGCTTATATAAACTCCGTTTCAACTCAAACCGAACCTAGCGGGAGGGGGCGAGACCCATCCTTGGGAGCTGCAAGTAGAGGTGCAGCTGTCATAGGTGGGCTCGCTTCTACCTGCATTTTTATATTGGGCAGCGGGAGTCATTTGAAATCAATTTCATTTCGAGTTTCAAACGGAATTCGATTTTCTTCTTCAGATCTACGGAGTTCAGGCTGCCTTTTTCAAATTCTGTCAGCTCCCATGCATTCAGGGCATCACATGTAACATTTTACATCATTCTTTCGCAAGTTTTAACTGTTAAAAGCATGTAAACCACGTAGGGTGCTTTTGGACGCAATGTATAAAAAATGTATGCTTATATGGCCTGCTAAAAATTTTCTGACTTCACAAGTATGCATATTTTACTGTAATGCACGTCTTTATGTAAGAAAAATTAGATTCTGAGACAGTCATTGTTTGCTCTTTTTAATCAGTTTACTTATCCTTTTGGGGCCTAGTGAGCCTGGATTTTCAACTAAAAATGTCCATGGTAATTTGGCTACCATGTAAAGTTTACTTTTAATTTTATTTCATAAATATGAACAGTTCCTATTTTTGGGAAGGTGTGATATTGAATGACCACCTAGACATGCCTATGTGCATGTGGACAGTCCATTTTATAAAGGAGACTCTGACGGAATTTTTCAAAAGCCCGAGAATTTAATTAACATACAATTTTGACTCTATTGGGAATTTTTGATTGACCCATGCATGTTTTTAGGATTTATGTTTTTGAAAAACATGCAGTTTTGACTCTACTGGGGATTTTTGACTGACCGATGCATGTTTTAGAACTTAGAAATTCAAAAAATACTGATTTAATTTAATAAGCCACAGGTTTTAGGCTTACCACACACTTTTTGAGGTGATTTGGAGACTTTGTCTAGGTGATGGACCAAGACAGACCAAGTAATGCTAGCAGGGTAGTTTTAGGAGTTAGAGGGAAGCGAGCTTTTGATGTTCCTCAGCCACGTCCAGCTCGGCGGCCTCACAGATTAGCAAAGTCAGTGATTCGTCCAGCCCAGGATGAGCTGCCGATTGATATTGATGATGAGGAGGCTTTTTTTGGTGCTCTTGTCCCAAGTCACGCCCCACGTGCGGAGCTTCCGGGCTTTGGTGTGCCAACCCAGGAGTTGCTGGGAGACTTGAGTAGTTATCCATCGCGATTTCTTCATGCCAATTAGGTGACTTGAGGTTTTCATTTCTCTGGATTCTCTTTCTTTCTTCTGCCATTCTCGGGCACAGGTTTTTTGATATAGGTTGATTTTCTGATGAAGGTTCCCAGCTTTACGCAGTCTCAAGGGAACTGGATCAACGTGCACTCCCTCTACCACACTTTGCACCAGGAGTGCAGGGATATCGTTAACGGCTGGGGGTTTCAGGTCGTCTTCTCTATTCTTCCTCGTTGTTGCCCCTGGGGTTATGTGAGGGCTTTGTTTGAGCGCTGGTTCCACCAGACTTAGTCTCTTCATTTTTTGGACTATGAGGTGATGATGACCCCTATGGACTGGAGGTTCATCACCGACATAAAGTTCAAGGGTGAGTCCTGCCTGTTATGGCCGACATCACGCCCACTGTCGTTACATCCCTGCTGGGAGTTCCTTTATCTGCGCTCAAGGGTCGGATGGTCCGATCTGTTCCTTTAAGCATATATGGCCAGAGTGGGGTTTTACTTGAGCCTCCGCCTGATGATCAGAGGTTAGGGATCGCATCCTGAGGCGATTATTTTTGGTGATCATCAGGGGTTGTTTTCTGGCGGACAACTCATCGACTGTGTCTTTTGCCTTGGTCAGTGTTACCCGACATGTAGAGCGCCTCAGTAACTTTGATTAGGGTTCCTACACCTTTGCATATTTTCTCTGAGGTATGCGCATGCTCTCGGAGGGTTTGACGTATGCTTGGTTAGGATTCTACCCATTTCTGCTGGTGAGTACATCTTTCTTATACCTTTTTGATTTTTGCATTTACATTTGTCAGTCTTGGTCACTGAGGACTTTCAATATTTATATGGCCAGTTCTGGGTATATAAGAGGCTTCCTTGCCTACGGCCCGCCACTACTTTAGGTCTGGATACCTATCCCCCGGGATAGCGTTGGCATCACTCCACTCAGACGGAGGTCCCTGTTACTAAGGGTTTTACTGATTCTCGCCTACAGTTGGAGCTTTTGACAGCCGTAGCGATCTCATGGATCACATATACCTCTGAGTTTTGACTGTTGGATTTGAGGGAGGCTTCCCGACTGGTTGGGAGTTTACATTGTCGACCCGCAGAGTCCTATTTTTGATAGAGGGAGGCTAGGATAGCGTGTTATCTAGAGTATCATGTGTTAGATCTGCATTCCCTTTGTCCCTCTGGCTTGGCACCATTGGCCATTGATCCAGCCACTGACAGATATCCCTATGGAGGGCGTAGATGATTTTACCCTGTCAGAGGGTCCATACAACCAAGAGGCATTCAACAGTTGTTGGAGTCCTCGCACTAATAGAGCTCAGACTCGTGCTACCCAATTTATGGCAGATATGGTGCATGGGTCTGTGATGATTATAGACTGGATAGCTTGCCTCAGGGAGCCTACTCACTTGGACCAGATTACAGGACTGACCCAGGAGTTGAAGAGAGCTCATTTGTTCATCAGGCATCTTGGCCGAGATTCATCAAGGGAATTTTTTTTGACCCTTCTAGCTCAAGAGCAGGCCCCTCATCAGGTTCATTTTCCAACAGTTTTGTAGGAGTTGATCCTCCCTTGTACCGTCCAGACATGCCTGATGACCGCGACTTTGTGTCCACGGAGGGGATGGAGCAGGTTAACCACCTGAGTGTAGATATTTTAGATCTTTTTGGATAGCTATTGTAGCTATATATTTTGGTTGGCCACTGTTTTGGCTTTTGGGCGGCTGTACCCCATTTTGATAGACAACTGTTAGTAGTTGGGTGGTGGTGCCCCATATTCCTATATTTTTTTATTTTGCTTTGTATTTAGCAGACAGGGATGATGCTTATAGTAGATAGTTTATTATAGATATGCATAATATTTCCTATTTATTGCATCATATTTATCATTGTCATTATGCATGTATTAGGTCATGTGTATGCATTTAGACAGATGTGTTCAGATTTGACCACTAGATGGTCTTGTGATACGGTGATATAGATGTCGTCGTCCACTGTCAATCGTATTGAGCATTTACCACCATCTGTGGTGGCATCATCCTTGAGATCATGGTATAAGAGTCTACCCTTCCCAGCCAAGGGGGCACTTGATCAGATGTTAGGGCATTCATTGGCCCTCGTATATTTTCATGTTCCGTTTGGGTTAGTAGATGGTCTTTTACCCTTTTGGATACTGGAGAGATAGGTTTTTCACTTCGGGAGGCATGAGCTAACTCCAACTTTAGAGGAGCACGAGCGGTTCACTGGTTTGGCTTTAGACTTGCCCTACGCTCGCACTGCGATCAGCGATATGAGGAAACCATTTCTTCGGATGGCTGGTCTACGTCATAGTGTAGTTTCAGATGAGATCGTTTATGGACATGTGATCTCTATGGACTTCTTGATTGATCATTTCGACCGGCTGGACAGCTACGATTGTCATTCTGGAGATTTTATTATTTCGATAAAGGCATGTCATTTGGCCAGGATAGATGTTTTGTTGATGTGCATAGTAGCCTATGTCTATATGCCCCTTCACTTGGTCCACCTGGATGTCGGTTTGATAGTCTTGGTTTAGGCCCTTAGACAAGGTAGCAATATTCTTCCTATAATATTTGTCGAGACGCTGAGAGCAGCCACCCACTATAGTACCCACCCGGAGGGGTTTTTTAGAGGTAGTTCGGTCTTGCTGTACGTATGGTTCATGTCCCATGTAAGACTGATTGGATTTTTCAGACACCAAGGATACTGTTTCACCCATGAGATCGCCATGTCTTACTCCTTTCAGCCTACAGAGTGTACCGATGCAGAGACATGGTCAGTATTTCTTTCTGATATTGCACATCCATTCTCGATTCTGCCATGCTCAGGACTAGTCTCCCCCTATAGCTTCATCACCCACGCATCTGGCATGGACTATTTTCCCCTAGTGGGATTGAGGGGAGTAGCTACTTACCATCCTCTGGCTGTTATGGGCAAGTTCGATCAATTTCAGAGCCTGCATCATTTTGAGGGGGCTATTGATCAGAGGATGTCATCTTCGTCTATGTCGTCTGCTGATTTAGTCAGAGTATATGAGTGTTGGACTCCTAGAGAGAGGACTGATTTCTCTAGTAGCCATCCGGATCGATCTCTAGAGTACTCAGTGTTGTTGGAGGCAGATATAGCATCAACTTCATTCAACCAGTCAGCTCAGATAGTGGATTCAGACGAGGAGGAGCTTATGGAGGATCCTAATTCTCCCATTGAGGATGAGTTATTCATGGGTCTGACAGCAACATTAGTTGGTGATCCGCAGATCATTCCTGCCAGGACAGATCCAACTTAGGCAGACTCACTAGCTAGGATAACCTTGGAGAGAGATCAGGCTAGAGCATTGATGTTAACTGCCCTGTCTGGCAGAGATATAGCTTTTGCAAAGAGAGATGAGGCTCGAGCCACTCGAGATATGGCATTGGTTGAGAGAGACGAGGCTCAATCTTCTCGAGATGCTACTTTTGTCGATATTGAGGAGACATTGATTGCCAGGGAAGCATCTTTTATGGAGAGGGATGAGATCCGACCATCCAGAGAGGCAGCCTTTGAGGAGATTAAGGCGGTTTCGATTGCCAGGTATGCTATTTTTGTGGAGAGGGATGAGGCCATAGCTTCTCGGGATTTCCACATTGTCGACAACACTGCTCTCCGATCATATACTCATGGTCTGGTTGCCGAGATGAGTGTTTACATTGATTAGCACTGTGCCACTATGAAGATGGCAGTGAATGTTTTGGCCCGTATGGAGGCTGAGGGTATTACGCTTGCAGTGGCTCCTCCATCTTCAGAGCTAGATGCCATGTTGGCATTGTTGTCCTACTTATCCATGGGTCCATAGACTAGCTTTATTTTTTCCGCACATACTAGATTTGCCATTTTGTCATGTACAGGACACTATATATATATCAAATAGTATTACATATTAGAGAAATATATTTTGATTCACTTCCCTATTTGGAAATGTATTGTCATTGCTGAGTGATTACCACTTCTTTTATGACTTGATGTTGTTGATGTATCTTGAACTTCTCTTTGATGGACAGACAGTGAGATGTTAGAGAGTATCTCAGATAGGCCTGCTGACCAAGGAGACTTGATAGTTTTTAGGTTTCATACAGTTTCGGTGTCATGGGACTTATTTTTATTGGTATTTTTTCTTGAATGTTAAACCGCATCATAAAAGGCTGCCTACGTACTCCTGGGTTGAGGGAGATTAGGTCATTCGTAGTTCAGTTTTGGTATGAGAAAGGTTTGAAAAGTATTTATCTTGTGTTTTGAGTTTGGCTTGATGAGTTTTTGAATTGTTGTTTGGTTTGACCGCACCAGAAATGGTTGCCTACGTACTCCCGGGTGGAGGGAGATCAAGTCATTCGTAGTTCCAGCTTCTAGTGAAAACCGAACCTGATTTGATTTGCAGGACCAGGATGCGGGTATGCTTATGCTTCAGAGATAATACCTTTTTATGGTGTCTGAGTTGATGAGTTGGGGAAATTCGGTTTCATCCATTTCTTGCAATCAGATAGCTCCTCCCGTCAACATCTCCATGACAATGAAAGGGCCTTCCCAATTAGGGGCGAACTTTCCTTTGGTTTCATCTTGATTGGAAAAAACTTTCTTTAGTACCAAGTCATTTTCTTTGAATTGCCGTATTCGGACTTTCTTGTTGTAGGATCGAGCAATTCTTTACTGATATAACTGCCAGTGGAAAATGGCTGTAGCCCTCTTTTCACTTATCAGAGATAGTTGGTGGTACCGATCTTGCAACCACTGATCTTTGTCCATCCGAGCATCAATTAATACTCGCAAGGACTCCATCTCTACTTCTATGGGACGGACTGCTTCCGTGCCATAGACCAATGAATAGGGGGTAGCCCTAGTAGAGGTACACATTGATGTCCTGTATGCTAACAAGGTTAGAGGCTGCAGGTCAAGCCATTCCTTGTGATTGGCGGACATTTTCTGTATGATCTTTTTGATGTTCTTGTTGACTGCTTTGACAGCACCATTCATCTTGGGCCGATAGATGACGAAATTGAGATGTTTAATGTGGAACTTGCTACATAGTTCTTTCATCATTTGATTGTTCAGGTTTTTATCGTTGTCTGATACGATCACCTCCGGTTGTCCATACCGACATACGACATTGTTTCTGATGAAACTAATGATGACCTCTTTGGTGACTTTGGGAAATGAGGCATTTTCAACCCACTTGGTGAAGTAATCGATCATGGTGAAGATGAATCGATGACCATTGTTGGCTTTGGTTTCTACTGGACCCATCACATACATTCCCCACATGGAGAATGGCCATGGTGAACTCATGTTGTATAGCTCATTTGGAGGTGCATGTATGGCATTTCCATGTACTTGGCATTGGTAGCACCTCTTGACACAATAATCACAGTCAGCTCTAAGAGAGATCCAATAATGTCATGTTATTAATATCTTATTGGCTAGCAGATTCCCGCTCATGTGTGGACCACAGACTCCACCGTGGACTTCATCCATCAATCTCTAGGCTTGCTCCTTATCAAGGCATCTTAAGAGGCTTATTCCAGTATCCCTTTTGTATAGTGCATCTCCGCTTAGATAGAAATTCATAGCCATTTTGTGAATCCACTTTTGTTCGGATTGGCTTGCCCCAGCGGGTGTTGATCCATCTCGGAGATATTCCTTGACGTCTTGATACTAAGGCTGTTTGATTGGAGGTATTTCATCCGATATGTCTCCAATGTAATTTTCGTATGTCTAGGCCTTCTGAATTGTGAATCTGATGCAGGGAATCCCACTCCTATCGAATATGTGGATCAAGGAATCTAACATCGCCAATGCATCGGCGAAGTCACTGCTACCCCGAGGAATATAGATGAAGGTTATGTATTTAAATTCCACGGATATTTTGACGACCTGCCGATGATAGGGCAGCAAATGCAGTTCTTTGGTGTGATATGCCCTAGTGGTTTGTCTGATGACCAATTCGGAGTCTCTGGAGACTAGTAAATATTTGATACCCATGGATTGGGCTAACTTCAACCCCAGTATGCAGCCTTCATACTTGGCTGTGTTGTTGGTGTTGCCAAATTACAGTTTAGTAGCCACAAGATATTGTTCTCCTATACCAGAGATAAGGTTTGCCCCAGCTCCGTCACCCTCCATGTTTACCACTCCATCGAAATACATTTTCCATGGTTGGATTGTATTTTCTTGTTGGAGTTATTGAATTGTTATAAACCCATCATCCGGGAAATAAGTCTCCAGGGGCTCGAACCCTCCTGATGGTGCTTCGGCTAATTGATCTGCAATGCCTTAACCTTTGATGGACTTCTGAGTAACATAGATAATGTCGAACTATTATAGGATCAACTTCCATTTGGACAGTCGACAATTCAATATTGGCTTGTTGAATACGTACTTCAGTGGATCCATACGTGATATGAGGTAGGTCGTGTGCCCATAGAGATAATGTTATAACCTCATTGCAGCCCACGCTAACGCACAACACGTCTTTTCGATCAGGATGTACTTTGGTTCACCATTACTGATTCTTTTGTTGATGTATTAGATGGCACTCTCCTTGCTACTATCATCTTTCTGTCCCAGCAAATAGTCCATTGCATTGCATTGACTATTAGGTACATGAACAGGGGAACTCTACCCCTTGGGGGTACCAAGACTGGTGCTTCGATCCGATGCTTCTTGATGGCAAGAAATGCTTTCTGACAATCCTCATTCCATTTGATGGAGGAATTCTTCCTTAGTAACTTGAATATGGGTTCACAGGTTGCTATGAGTTGGGAAATGAACCTGCTTATGAAATTGATCCTTCATAGGAACCCGCATATCTCCTTCTCTGCTCGAGGTAATGGCATCTCAGTGATGGCTTTGATCTTGGCAAGGTCTAACTCGATGCCTCGATTACTCACCAGGAATCCCAACAACTTGCCTGATTTGACGCCAAAAGCACATTTGGCGGGATTTAGCTTGACGTTGTAGTTACGCAACCTGTTGAACAGCTTCCTGAGATGGTCAAGGTGATCGTCCTCCCTCCGGGATTTGATGATGATGTCATCCACATAGACCTCTATCTCCTTATGCATCATGTCATAAAACAGGGCCATCATGGCTCGCTGAAATGTGTCTCCAGCATTAATGAGGTTGAAGGATAGTCGTCTGTAGAAGAAGGTTCCCCAGGGAGTAATGAAAGCTATTTTTTCCCTATCCTCTTCATCAACCATGATTTGGTGGTAACCAGCAAAGCAGTCCACAAAAGAATACATGCCGTACTGTGCCGTGTTGTCTACAGGATGTGAATAAAAGGTACTAGGAAATTGTCCTTGAGGCAGGCTTTGTTCAAATCCCGGTAATCCACACATACTCGTACCTTCCCTCCGGGTTTACGTACGGGAACTATGTTTAACAGCCATTACGGGTATGTTGATATCATGATGATACTGGCTTTGAATTGTTTAACGACCTCTTCTTTGACTTTTAAACTCCATTCAGGTTTCAATCACCTGAGCTTCTGCTTGACTGGCTTGAAGCCATAATTGATGGGCATTCGATGAATGATAATATCAGTAGATAGGCCAATCTCTCTTCACGTGACCATGTAAACACATCCTAGAACTGTGTTAGAAGTTCGATCAGGTCGGTTTTTTTATCTTGTGTGAGGTCTATGTCGATCTGGATTTCTTTGATGTTTTCGGAGGTTCCTATGTTGATAGTGGTGGTTTGGTCAAGGTTTAGATTGGGGTGGTCTTCGACCCATTGTTTAATCTCCTCGAGCACCTCATAGTCATCATCCTCCTCGTGATTAATATCCATCATATTGAAGTTCAGTTTTACATCAAAGTTGTAGTCACTGTGATAGGTTGGCATCTCATCAGCAGTGACAAATAAATCCAACTTCGAAGTCCTAAAAAAAAATGCTTTCACTTTAATATATGCAAATGTTTAAATATAGAAAGCATTTAGCAAAGCATGATAACAGTTACTGTTATAGCTGTGCAATCAAAATTAAGCAGTAAATGAAAGCATGTTACAGGGCAGATAGACTCTCTGCCCCATTACCCTTTTAGACTGAGGCAAGGGACGCTGCTCCAGTTAACCAGGGTTAGATCTTCATGAATATGGAGGATCAAGGAATTGTGCTCGTCTACTTCGTCTCGGATAATGACTGGGACATCCTTTTCAATAGGGCCGGGGTTTTTCTTTAAACTACCCCCTTTTCCCTTCTTGATGCGAGGAATTTGAATCTAATCCTCGTCGTCACTGTCTGGGATCTCATTATTCATACCATCGTAGTTTATGATAACCCATATGTTAGCAAATGGGTCTCGTCCTTCGTACATGACCTTTTCTTTTCCCTTTTTGCTATCACCGTCAGGCTTTGGGGTTTTCTTTTCCTCTACCGGTATGATAGGAGGAACAGCATAGCGGATATCATAGTAGGAATCTTCCTCATTGGCTTTACAAAACCAGCATTAGTAAGGTTTGGCAGCAGTATGGTGGAAGCATGAGCCTTAGGGTGCTTATGTGGATTTCGGCGGCTTGACTAGGATGAATAACCCAATCCGGCTTTTCCCGACTTGCTCGGGACTTGTACTGGACTTGCAATACCTTGTTGGTTCTTTCCTAACCCTTCTCCAGGATGGAAACCCAAAGATACCATCTCCTATCCCATTGTCATCACTTCGGGAAAGACTTTAGGCTTCAAGGCTTGTACCCCAACTGGTATGTATTGAGTATCGCTCACCTCCAAGGCTTGAAAACTAGCAGGTTCAATTCCTGCGTCTAGGTTGATCACCTGTATGTCTCCCTATATGCAGACAGGATATTTTGGTTCGACATTCAGCGTGATTAGGTTGTCGTTGATAATGTATTTGAGTTGTTGATGGAGGGTGGATGGCACCGCCCCGACCATGTGGATCCATGGCCTGCCCAGCAACAAGTTGTATCCAGTGGCGATGTTGAGCACCTGAAAGGACACATAGAAAGTGTGCGGACCAATCTCCAAAGGAAGCTCTATTTTTCCCATAGCCTGTCGACGAGATCCATCGAAAGCTCGGATGACCACATGACTGGTTTTAATCCGGTTCGGGTTAATCTTGATTCTCTCCAAGGTGTCGTAGGTGCAGATGTTGAGGGATGATCATCCATCTACGAGCACACCTCCGATCACATACTCGGAAGATATCACTGCTATATATAATTGATAGTAGTGTGCATACAAGCCAATCATGTATGATGATAAAGCACATACTTTGTAAACAATCTTATTTATTTATTAATAAAATATTCATTTAAGGCATTTAATTATCTACATGGTGCTATTTTTAATAATATGTAAATAACCCATAGTTTTAAGTAATGATTTTATAATCATGACGAGATCATGCTAATGAGATCTAAATTCTTAGAAAGCTTAAAAACTAAAATAGTTTCCAATTGTGGGATTACTAAAATGGGGATTAGTAAATCTGGATAGATTAGTACATATGTTACTTGCTCATTGGATGAGGATGACTGATCTCATGGTCATTTGTGTGGAGACACTAAAGCAAGTATGTAGTTGCTTATTGGATAATAAGTTCAATGAACGTGACTCGCTATGGAATACCTAATGGAGTTTTACTCGTCTGTCAATAGGAATTCCTAATGTGATAGTAGTACAAGTGATCCTTGGACTTGAGATCATCATAGTATCTTGTATGTAACAAATTATACTTTAACTTATTCCTTAAGATCTTTTAAGGCATATATAGGGTATGCTTGGGTATAATGAGTTGCATATGGAGATAATGTATGATTAATAAAGAATCTACCACCTCTAGTAAAAGAAGAGATATGTCCTATGTGATTCGTTAAATGACAACCCAGGAATCATTGGCCAAGGTAGAATGAAATTAGAAAGAGGTTTCTAATTTGCATTATTTAGAGTTATGCGTTTTCTAATCGAAATATATATGATTAAATAAATTAAGACTTGACAGTAAATCCATGTCTTATATTTAATTGAGACATTGTATGGTGGAAAGATTGAATTGTACGGTAACTATTAACTCACAAGTTCTTTTAAGATTAATGTTGAAATCTATATTATCTGAAAAGTCGTTGATCGCTAGGGAGGCTTATCCCTATTGTAGAATAAATGTTATTTATTTAAATAGATTAGTAGTTTAATTTATTTATTTAAATAAGATTAGAATTGTTCTAATTGATTTATTCACAATCGGTTTAATATGGAGAACCTAAAGGGTCACACCATAAAAGGAAGAAGAATTATTTAAGAAGAAAATGACATGATAGTAATAATGCATTAAGTGTACTTAATTTAATCTATGGTGATAGAATAAATTAAATAGCTTAATGTTTATTATTTAATATTTTTGAAATATTAAATATAAATTAATAAGAGGAGTCTTATTATTATTATTATTATTATTATTATTATTATTATTTTAATTCTAAAAGAGTTTAGAAATTAATATAATATTAGTACTCTCTCTCAATCCTAATAAGATTAGGATATAAATTAATTAAAAGTGTTTAATTAATTAATTAAAAAAAACCTATTCTAATTAGATTAGGTGGGTTAACCTAATATCTATATAAGAGAGTCTTATATCAGAAATAAGGTACGTGAATTTTTCCAAAAGTTGGGAGTACACATATTCTATAGAGATAGAAACAAGGGTTAAGCCAATAACCCATCTTCTTGAGTTCTTCATCTTCCTTGGTGGATCACCGTTAGAGGCCAAACAATTGGGTGGCTGACATTGATCAAGGGAAGGAGCCACTACAGAGGAATCAAAGGAATCAAAGGAGTAGAACTTGTACTTGAGGAAGCTTGGATCTTCAAAGGTATAATTTCATCCTCTCCTTCTATGTATTGACTGATAATTGATGCACAAGAAAGATCATGGTAAAGGGCTTGTAAGAAAATTTTAAAATCTAATTTTTCATCCCTTCCGCTGCGTTTATGTAATTTGATTGCATGCTTTTGTTTCTAGCAAACCCAACAGTGGTATCAGAGCCAATCTTGCGCTAATTATCAGTTTATATTATTCCATACATGTATGATATGCGATTGGATTGAGTTCTTGGGCAACAAAATTTTTTCAGATTCTGCGAAGCTGTGCTTCTGCGCCGGTGCAAGGCATTCTTGATGTGCAGCTGCGCCGGTGTCTGTTCCTGGTTTTCATGCTGCGCAGCTGCGCCGGTTCCCTTTACATTCCTGGCGCAGCTGCGCCACTAGACAGGAACTGGGAAATTTTTCTTTTGTTTTGATTAATTAAATAAATGGTTTATTTAATTAATAAATGTTTAAAATAAAGATGTTTATTTTATATGAAATATGATTTCAGAATTGCTAAAATTAAAGAGTTTAATTTGGAATTATTTTTGAATGAAATAAAGGTGTTTATTTTTCCAAAAACAAAGTTTAGCAAACTTTTGTCCATTAACTGATATTAATACATATATGGAATGAACTTACTTTCATGAGATGAATAAGTTTTATTGATACATATGATGATATATATGTTAATAAAAGGAATTGATTATGGACTATGACTAATGTGATTGGATTTTATTTTGGATGAATGCTTGAATGTATGGGTTTTATAAAATGGTGTCTGCGTACATCGTCTTTTCTATTTTTTATTATAAATTCTATCCCTCTCTTATGTACTTCCCCTTGACTGTTGATCAAGGTTTCTATTTAAATGAAATAGTTTATGTAGTAGGATTAGTTAGAATTTTTGAAGAACTGGAGATCAAGGAGGAAGAAGCGCTTGAAGACCTATTTGTATGGAGCCCGGGTTTAAATGTAATCATTAGGTTTAAATTTAAATTCTTGCACTCCTAAGTTTGACCTTTTTGGTTCACTTAGTGGCTCTAGTGAACCAAACTAGAATAAAAGCCCATAATCAATCCGGGTAGAATATAGTATTCTGTATTGCATGCTAAATATTATATATATATATATTATATTTTATGCAAACATGCTTCGCATGTTTAATAAAATGACGCGTATTTTATATATATATGTGCATGCGCGATAAACAAGATGAGACATAATAACAAACCCCTCAAAGAAATAATATTAAGTCCGAAGCGTTCAAATGATATTTGGAATATCGAACGTCTCTTTCTAGCATGACTAATTAATAGAGTATTAAATATTTAATATGAGTTTGTTGTGTTATCCACAAGGCGAGTATTGAGTATTTAAGATGTTAATTAATCACATTTGATGCTTATCAAGAAAATTGAACGATCTAGTCTTGTTGTGCTACCCACAAGGACGAACATTTTTCTTTTTTGAATTTAGGGAAGTGCTAGGCCGGGCTTAACTTAAATCATTTTAGTTCGTATGTGCACACACATGACCATTATGATTTAAGAGGCAAAATAAAAGTAGTTATATGGTGATGTAATTGACAAGAGTTGTCTACCTATTTATTTGTATATCGCTTGTTATGCTATCCACAAGGTTATATACATTTGAAATGGGATCCTTAATCTCACTAGCAAATCTTTAATTAGATGTTGCTGAACTATATAAGTGAGGATAATATAGTTTGATGAAAATAGTGGGAGATACCAATTTAAAATAAAAACCTAAATTTATTTTGTTATGAAAAGTTATTAAAATGAATGTTTGCTAAAAATATTATCTTTTCACATGCAGAATTTTAAAAATGTCAAAATCACTAATCTCACTACGAAGCATACTTGCTGCAAATAAGCTTATCGGGCCGAATTATGAGGACTGGCTAAGAAATTTGAGAATTGTTCTCACTGTTGAAAAGATTTCTTATGTCCTAAATGTTGGGTTTGTACGTAACGCAATCATGCAATCAAATCACATAAATAGGCGGAAGTGTAAGAAACTAGGTTTTTAAAATTTATACAAACCCATTACCATGATCATTCTTGTGCATCAATTATCAGTGAATGAAGAAGGAGAAAAACAGAATTATACCTTTGAAGATACAAGCTTCCTCAGGTACAAGTTCTACTCCTTTGATTCCTTTGATTCCTCTGTAGTGGCTCCTTCCCTTGATCAATGTCAGCCACCCAAATGTTTGGCCTCTAACGGTGATCCACCAAGGAAGATGAAGAACTCAGTAAGATGGATTATTGGCTTAACCCTTGTTTCTATCTCTATAGAATATGTGTACTCCCAACTCTTGAAAAATTCACGTACCTTATTTCTGATATAAGACTCTCTTATATAGATATTAGGTTAACCCTCCTAATCCAATTAGAATAGGGTTTTACTTAATTAATTAATTAAATACTTTTAATTAATTTATATCCTAATCTTTATTAGGATTGAGAGAGAGTACTGATATTATATTAATTCCTAAACTCCTTTAGAATTAAAATAATAATAATATTAATAAGACTCCTCTTATTAATTTATATTTAATATTTCTAAAATATTAATTAATAAACATTAAGATATTTAATTTATGCTATCATCATAGATTAAATTAATTATACTTAATGCATTATTACTATCATGCCATTTTCTTCTTAAATAATTATTCTTCCTTTTATGGTGTGACCCTTTAGGTTCTCCATATTAAACCGGTTGTGAATAAATCAATTAGAACAATTCTAATTTTATTTAAATAAACAAATTAAACTAATAATCTATTTAAATAAATAATATTTATTCTACAATAGGGATAAGCCTCCCTAGCGATCAACGACTTTCCAGATAATATAGATTTCAACATTAATCATAAAAGAACCTGTGAGTTAATAGTTACCATACAATTCAATCCTTCCACCATACAATGTCCCAATTAAATATAAGACATGGATTTACTGTCAAGTTTTAATTTATTTAATCATATGTATTTCGATTAGAAAATGCACAACTCCAAATAATGCAAATTAAAAACCTCTTTCTAATTTCATTCTACCTTGGCCAAGGATTCATGGGTTGTTATTTAACGAATCACATAGGACATATCTCCTCTTTTACTAGAGGTGGTAGATTCTTTATTGATCATTCATTATCTCCATATGTAACTCATTACACCCAAGCATACCCTATATATGCCTTAAAAGGCCTTAAGGAATTAGTCAAAGTATAATTTGTTACATACAAGATACTATGATGATCTCAAGTCCAAGGATCACATGTACTACTATCACATTAGGAATTCCTATTGACAAGCGAGTAAAACTCCATTAGGTATTCCATAGCGAGTCACGTTCAGTGAACTTATTCTCCAATAAGCACCTACATACTTGCTTTAGTGTCTCCACACAAATGACCATGAGATCAGTCATCCTCATCCAATGAGCAAGCAACATATGTACCAATCTATCCGGATTTACTAATCCCTATTTTAGTAATCCCACAATTGGGAACTATTTTAGTTTTTTAGCTTTCTAAGAATTTAGATCTCATTATCATGATCTCATCATGATTCTAAAAGCATTGCTTAAAACTATGAGTTATTTACATATTATAAAAACAGCACCATGTAGATAATTATATGCCTTAAATGAATATTTTATTAATAAATAAATAAGATTGTTTACAATGTGTGTGCTTTATCATCATACATGATTGGCTTGTATGCACACTACTCTCAATCTCCCACTTGCGCTAAAGCCAATCGCCATGGTATCTCATACCCATCTTCTCTAAGTGACGATCAAACTGCTGTTGTGTTAAAGCTTTAGTGAATGGATCTGCAATGTTGTCTTGAAAGTCTACACGCTCCAAGGTGACGTCTCCTCTTTCAATGATCTCCCTGATCAAGTGAAATAGCCGCAACACGTGTTTAGATTTCTGATGAGACCTGGGTTCCTTAGCCTGTGCAACCGCTCCGGTGTTGTCACAGTGTACGGGAACTGCTTCTCCAATGCTAGGAACCACACCAAGTTCAGTTTTGAACTTCTTCATCCAAACAGCTTCCTTTGCAGCTTCACTTGCAGCTATATACTCTGCCTCTGTCACTGAATCAGCAACCGTTTGCTGCTTGGAACTCTTCCAACTCACTGCACCTCCGTTCAAGGTAAACACATACCCTGAAACAGATTTACTGTCATCTTGGTCTGTTTGAAAACTTGAGTCCGTGAATCCCTCGAGTTTTAATTCAGACCCACGGTAGACAAGAAAAATATCTTTAGTCCTTCTCAAGTACTTTAGGATATTTTTCACTGCCTTCCAGTGCTCTTCTCCTGGATTCGACTGGTATCTTCTTGTTACACTAAGTGCGTGAGCAACATCCGGTCTAGTACATATCATACCGTACATGATAGATCCTATTGCAGAAGCATAAGAGATCTTACTCATACGGTGTCTCTCCTCAGGTGTCTTTGGGGCCTGTTTCTTGGAGAGATTTATTCCATGGCTCATCGGCATGAGACCTCTTTTGGAATCTTCCATGCTAAACCTCTTTAGCATCGTATCAATGTACGTTCCTTGGGATAAGCCGAGCATCCTTTTAGATCGATCTCTATAGATCTTTATCCCCAAAATATAGGATGCTTCACCCAAGTCCTTCATGGAGAAGTTTTTAGATAACTAGATTTTAATGGATTGTAACATAGGAATGTCATTCCCTATCAGTAATATATCATCAACATATAATACAATGAATGATACTGCGCTCCCACTAACCTTCTTGTATACACATGGTTCATCCTCATTTTTGATAAAATCAAACTCTTTGATTGTCTCATCAAAACGAATGTTCCATCTACGAGAAACTTGCTTCAACCCATAAATGGATCGTTGTAGCTTACAGACTTGATTTGTTCCAACTTTTGAAATAAATCCCTCTGGCTGTGTCATATACACATCCTCCTCAAGTTTCCCATTGAGGAAGGCCGTTTTCCCGTCCATCTGCCAGATCTCAGAGTTGTTGTAAGCTGCAATCGCAAGAAAAATCCGAATGGACTTGAGCATGGCTACTGGTGAGAAGGTTTCATCATAGTCAACTCCTTGTCTTTGTTTGAAACCTTTTGCAACCAGTCGGGCCTTATAGGTCTCTACCTTTCCGTCTGCTCCAGTCTTTTTCTTAAAAACCCATTTACACCCAATAGGTTTAATACCTTCAGGTGGTGAAACCAAAGACCATACTTTGTTTTCATACATGGAGTCCATTTCGAATTTCATGGCTTCAAGCCATTTCCTTGAGTCTTTATTACTCATAGCCTGTTCGTAATTCAATGGATCATCATCATTCATGATGTGTACCTCATCGTTATCCTCTATAACGAATCCATACCTCTCAGGTATCTTCGGTACTCTTCCAGATTTACGAACAGGGTGTGGTACAGTAGGTTCTTCTACTTGGTTAGGTACCTGACTTTGGTCCGTGGTAACTTGTGGTTCTTGAACTTCTTCAAGATATATCTTGCTCCCACTGACCCCTTCATGGATAAAATCTTTCTCCAAGAAGGTAGCATGTTTCGTAACAAACACCTTTTAATCAGTTGGATGATAGAAATAATACCCTACGATTTCTTTAGGGTATCCCAGAAATCTACACTTATCGGATTTAGTCTGTAGCTTATCATTTTCAAACTTTTTGACATAAGCTGGACAACCCCAAGTCTTAACATGCTTAAGATTTGGTTTCCTCCCTTTCCACATCTCATATGGAGTCTTTGGGACGGATTTGGTAGGTACCTTGTTAAGTAGGTATGCAGCCGTTTCTAGGGCATATCCCCAGAAGGAAATTAGAAGGTCGGTAAAACTCATCATGGATCGAACCATGTCCAACAGTGTTCGATTTCTCCTTTCAGATACTCCATTTAACTGTGGTGTACCTGGAGGAGTCCATTGTGAGACTATACCATTTTCTCTGAGACAATTGAGAAACTCACTGCTTAAGTATTCTCCACCTCGATCTGATCGAAGTATCTTAATACTCTTGCCCGTTTGTTTATCTACTTCACTTCTGAACTCTTTGAACTTTTCAAATGATTCTGATTTGTATTTCATTAAATACACATATCCAAATCTTGAGTGATCATCAGTGAAAGTAATAAAATAAGAATACCCACCCCGTGCACTTGTTGTCATAGGTCCACAAACGTCTGTGTGAATCAATGTCAACAACTCTGTAACTCTCTCTCCTTTTCCACTAAAAGGAGATTTAGTCATTTTACCCATGAGACAAGATTCACAAGTTGGATATGATTCATAATCAGATAGCTCGAGGAGCCCATCTTTATGCAACTTGGATAATCTTGTTTCATTGATATGACCGAGTCTACAGTGCCACATATAGGTATAATTAATATCATTTCTTTTCCTTTTCTTAATTTGTTCAATTTGAAATATATTTTCTTGTAAGTCAAGTGTATAAAATCCATTTCGCAAATTTCCAATACCATATAAAACATCGTCTTTATAAATAGAACAACCATTGTTCTTTATAATAACGTCAAAACCTTCCATATCCAATACAGAAATTGAAATAATGTTTTTAATAATATTCGGAACATAATAACAATTATTAAGATAAATGTATTTGCCCGAAGGCATTGCTAAACATTAAGTTCCTACAGCTAATGCATCAACTTTTGCTCCATTTCCCACTCGTAGGATCACCTCATCTTTGTTCAGCTTTCTACTTCTGACCAGTTCCTGCACAGTATTACATATGTGAGAACCACAGCCGGTATCCAATACCCAAGTAGAATTATGACTTTCAGAAAAAGTAATTTCAATCATAAACAAACCTTAATTGGAAGTCGAAGCTTCTCCAAGCTTCTTCTCTGCTAGAAATTTCTTGCAGTTCCTCTTCCAATGTCCCGGCTCATTGCAATGAAAGCACATTCCTTTAGCTGGTTCAGGTTTCTTTTGCTCCTTTTCTTTCCCTTTTCCCTTAGCCTTCTTAGATTTCTTCTTTTCAGAAGACACCTTGGGCCTCTTCCTTTTATTGGAAGAATCCACCATCAAGACATGGTTCTTCTTGGATGAGAAGCGACCTTCTGCAGTTTTTAGCATGTTAAGCAGCTCAGGTAAGCTGACAGCTAGCTTATTCATGTGAAAATTAACCACAAACTGCGAGAAGGTCTCAGGGAGTGACTGCAAGACCAAGTTTTGACTCAACTCCCCATCCATGACGAACCCAAGCTGTCCAAGGCGTTCAATCAAATTGATTACTTCAGAACATGAGTCTCGACGGCAGTGCCCTCGGTCATCCGAGATCGGAAGAGCTCCTTAGATATCTCATATCTAGCAGTCCTACTCTGTTCACCATATAACTCCTTGAGGTGAAGCAGCATAGCAGGAGCATCTATTTTTTCGTGCTGACGCTGAAGCTCGTTATTCATGGATGCGAGCATGATGCATTGAGCCACAGATGCATCATCTTGCCACTTATTAAAAGTGGCAATCTCTTCCTCAGAGGCTGTTTCTGAAACAGATTTAGGGATAGTGGAATTTAGGATATAAGAAATCTTTTCAGCAGTGAGAACAATTCTCAGATTTCTTAGCCAGTCCTCATAATTCGGGCCGGTAAGCTTATTTGCATCAAGTATACTACGTAGTGAGATTAGTGATTTTGACATTTTTAAAATTCTGCATGTGAAAAGACAACATTTTAGCAAACATTCATTTTATTAACTTTGCATACCAAAATAAATTTAGGTCTTTATTTTAAATTGGTATCTCCTACTATTTTCATCAAACTATATTACCCTCACTCATATAGTTCGGCAACATCTAATTAAAGATTTGCTAGTGAGATTAAGGATCCCATTTCAAATGTATATAACCTTGTGGATAGCACAACAAGCGATATACAAATAAATAGGTAGACAACTCTTGTCAATTACATCACCATGTAACTCCTTTTATTTTGCCTCTTAAATCATAATGGTCATGTGTGTGCACATCCGAACTAAAATAATTTAAGTTAAGTCCAGCCTAGCACTTCCATAAATTTAAAAAAGAAAAATTTTCATCCTTGTGGATAGCATAACAAGACTAGATCGTTCAATTTTCTTGATAAGCATCAAATGTGATTAATTAACATCTTAAATATTCAATACTCGCCTTGTGGATAGCACAACAAACTCATATTAAATATTTAATACTCTATTAACTAATCATGCTAGAAGGCGACGTTCGATATTCCAAATATCATTTGAACGCTTCAGACTTAATATTATTTCTTTGAGGGGTTTGTTATTATTTGTCTCATCTTTTTAAGCGCGCATGCACATATATATATATAAAATACGCGTCATTTTATTAAACATGCGAAGCATGTTTGTATAAAATATAATATATATAATATTTAGCATGCAATATAGAATACTATATTCTACCCAGATTGATTATGGACTTTTATTCTAGTTTGGTTCACTAGAGCCACCAAGTGAACCAAAAGGTCAAGCCTAGGAGTGCAAGAATTTAAATATAAATATGACTATTACATTTAAACCCTGGCTCCATACAAATGAGTCTTCACACGTTCCTTGCTCCTTGGTCTCCAATTTCTTCAAAATAATTCTAACTATCTCTATTACATTAACTATTTAAAATTAAATAGAAACCTTAATCAGCAGTTAAGGGGAAGTACATAGAAGGGAGATAGAATTTACATCGAGAATAAAACTAGAGAAGACGAGGTACGCAGACCCCATTTTATAAAACTCATTCATTCAAGCATTCAACCAAAATAAAATCCAATCACATTGGTCATAGTTCATAATCAATCCCTTTTATTACCATACATATCGTCATATGTATCAATAAAACTTATTCATCTCATGAAAATAAATTCATTCCATATATGTATTAATATCAGTTAATGGGCAAAAGTTTGCTAAACTTTGTTTTTGGAAAAATAAACTCCTTTATTTCATTCAAAAACAATTCCAAATTAAACTCTTTAATTTTAGCAATTCTGAAATCTCATTTCATATAAAATAAACATCTTTATTTTAAACCTTTATTAATTAAATAAACCATTCATTTAATTAAATAAAACAAAAAAAAATTCAGTTCCTGTCCAGTGGCGCAGCTGCGCCAAGAATGTAAAGGAAACCGGCGTAGCTGCGCAGCATGAAAACCAGGAACAGCACCCGGCGCAGCTGCGCAGCAATATTGCCGTGTACCGGTGCAGCTGCGCAGCTTCGCAGAATCTGAAAAATTTTTGTTGCCCAGAACTCGATCCAATCGCATATCATACATGTATGGAATCACATAGACTGATAATTAGCACAAGATTGGCTCTGATACCACTGTTGGGTTTGTACGTAACGTAATCATGCAATCAAATCACATAAATAGGGCGGAATCGTAAGAAACTAGGTTTTTAAAATTTATACAAACCCATTACCATGATCATTCTTGTGCATCAATTATCAGTGAATGAAGAAGGAGAAAAACAGAATTATACCTTTGAAGATACAAGCATCCTCAGGTACAAGTTCTACTCCTTTGATTCCTTTGATTCCTCTGTAGTGGCTCCTTCCCTTGATCAATGTCAGCCACCCAAATGTTTGGCCTCTAACGGTGATCCACCAAGGAAGATGAAGAACTCAGTAAGATGGGTTATTGGCTTAACCCTTGTTTCTATCTCTATAGAATATGTGTACTCCCAACTCTTAAAAAATTCACGTACCTTATATCTGATATAAGACTCTCTTATATAGATATTAGGTTAACCCTCCTAATCCAATTAGAATATGGTTTTATTTAATTAATTAATTAAATACTTTTAATTAATTTATATCCTAATCTTTATTAGGATTGAGAGAGAGTACTGATATTATATTAATTCCTAAACTCCTTTAGAATTAAAATAATAATAATATTAATAAGACTCCTCTTATTAATTTACATTTAAAATTTCTAAAATATTAATTAATAAACATTAAGATATTTAATTTATGCTATCATCATAGATTAAATTAATTATACTTAATGCATTATTACTATCATGCCATTTTCTTCTTAAATAATTCTTCTTCCTTTTATGGTGTGACCCTTTAGGTTCTCCATATTAAACCGGTTGTGAATAAATCAATTAGAACAATTCTAATTTTATTTAAATAAACAAATTAAACTAATAATCTATTTAAATAAATAATATTTATTCTACAATAGGGATAAGCCTCTCTAGCGATCAACGACTTTCCAGATAATATAGATTTCAACATTAATCATAAAAGAACCTGTGAGTTAATAGTTACCATACAATTCAATCCTTCCACCATACAATGTCCCAATTAAATATAAGACGTGGATTTACTGTCAAGTTTTAATTTATTTAATCATATGTATTTCGATTAGAAAATGCACAACTCCAAATAATGCAAATTAAAAACCTCTTTATAATTTCATTCTACCTTGGCCAAGGATTCCTGGGTTGTCATTTAACGAATCACATAGGACATATCTCCTCTTTTACTAGAGCTGGTAGATTCTTTATTTATCATTCATTATCTCCATATGTAACTCATTACACCCAAGCATACCCTATATATGCCTTAAAAGGCCTTAAGGAATTAGTCAAAGTATAATTTGTTACATACAAGATACTATGATGATCTCAAGTCCAAGGATCACATGTACTACTATCACATTAGGAATTCTTATTGACAGGCGAGTAAAACTCCATTAAGTATTTCATAGCGAGTCACGTTCAGTGAACTTATTTTCCAATAAGCACCCACATACTTGCTTTAGTGTCTCCACACAAATGACCATGAGATCAGTCATCCTCGTCCAATGTGCAAGCAACATATGTACCAATCTATCCGGATTTACTAATCCCCATTTTAGTAATCCCATAATTGGGAACTATTTTAGTTTTTAAGCTTTATAAGAATTTAGATATCATTATCATGATCTCATCATGATTCTAAAAGTATTGCTTAAAACTATGGGTTATTTACATATTATAAAAACAGCACCATGTAGATAATTATATGCCTTAAATGAATATTTTATTAATAAATAAATAAGATTGTTTACAAAGTATGTGCTTTATCATCATACATGATTGGCTTGTATGCACACTACTATCACTAAATTCAACTATCCCTGAATCTGTTTCAGAAATAGCCTTTGAGGAAGAGATTGCCACTTTCAATAAATGGCAAGATGATGCATCTGTGGCTCAATGCATTATGCTCGCATCCATGAATAATGAGCTTCAGCGTCAGCACGTAAATATGGATGCTCCTACTATGCTGCTTCACCTCAAGGAGTTGTATAGTGAAAAGAGTAGGACTGCTAGATATGAGATATCTAAGGAGCTCTTCCGATCTTGGATGATCGTGGGCACTGCCGTCGAGACTCATGTTCTAAAGGTAATCAATTTGATTGAACGCCTTGGACAGCTTGGGTTCGTCATTGATGGGGAGTTGAGTCGAGACTTGGTCTTGCAGTAACTCCCTGAGACCTTCTCGCAGTTTGTAGTTAATTTTCACATTAATAAGCTAGATGCCAGCTTGCCTGAGCTGCTTAACATGCTGAAAATTGCAGAAGGTCACTTCTCATCCAAGAAGAACCATGTCTTGATGGTGGATTCTTCCAATAAAAGGAAGAGGCCCAAGGTGTCTTTTGAAAAGAAGAAATCCAAGAAGGCTAAAGGAAAGGGAAAAGAAAAGGAACAAAAAAACCTGAACCAGCTAAAGGAATGTGCTTTCATTGCAACGAGCCGGAACATTAGAAGAGGAACTGCAAGAGGTTTCTAGCAGAAAAGAAGTTTGGAGAAGCTTCGACTTCCAATCAAGGTTTGTTTATGATTGAAATTAATTATTGTGAAAGTCATAATTCTACTTGGGTATTGGATACCGGTTGTGGGTCTCACATATGTAGCACTGTGCAGGGACTGGTCAGAAGTAGAAAACTGAACAATGAAGAGGTGATCCTACGAGTAGGGAATGGAGCAAAGGTTGCTGCATTAGCTGTAGGAACTTATTGTTAATAACTATTATTATGTTTCGAATATTATTAAAAACATTATTTCAATTTTTGTATTATATGTGGAAGGTTTTGACGTTATTATAATGAACAATGGTTGTTCTATTTATAAAGACGATGTTTTATATGGTATTGGAAATTTGCGAAATGGGCTTTATATACTTGACTTGCAAGAAAATATATTTCAAATTGAACAAACTAAGAAAAGGAAAAGAGATGATATTAATTATACCTACATGTGGCACTGTAGACTCGGTCATATTAATGAAACAGGATTATCCAAGTTTCATAAGGATGGGCTCCTAGAGCTATCCGATTATGAATCATATCCAACTTGTGAATCTTGTCTTATGGGTAAAATGACTAAATCTCCTTTTAGTGGAAAAGGAGAAAGAGTTATAGAGTAGGATAATTCCTCTCATTTTATACAGGTAGTGTCTCCAGATCTTTAGCTCGAAAACGACTGCTGCTAACTCTAGATCACGAGTAGGATAATTCCTCTCATATTCTTTGAGTTATCGCGAGGCATAAGCTATGACTTTCCCATGTTGTATGAGAACACATCCTAACCCTTTGCCTAACGCATCGCTGTAGATGATAAATCCCTCCGAACTAAATGGTATTGTCAGAACAGGTGCTAAAATGAGTCTCCTCTTGAGCTTTTGGAAGCACTTCTCACATTCTTTGCTCCATCGGAATTTTGTATCTTTTCGAGTCAGTTGAGTTAATGGAGTGACAATTCGAGAAAATCCTTCCAGGAATCTTCGGTAGTAACTAGCTAAGCCCAGAAAGCTATGTATTTCGGCTATTGACTTAGGTTGCTCCTAACTTTGTATTGCTTCAATCTTCACCAGGTCAACTGATATTCCATGTTTCGATACCACGTGCCCAAGGAATGCTACTTCCTCAAGCCAGAACTCGTATTTCTTTAACTTGGCGTATATTTTATTTTCACGAAGCTTTTGGAGTATCGGCCTCAAGTGTTGCTCATGATCTTCACGGCTTTTGGAGTAAATGAGAATGTCATCAAAAAAGGCAACCACAAAATTATCCAAATATTCCTTGAATATCCGGTTCATCATATCCATAAAGGCCGTAGGAGCATTAGTCAATCTAAAAGACATGACTAAGAATTCATAATGCCCATATCGAGTTCTGAAGTCAGTCTTTGGAATGTCATCAGTTTTAATCTTTAATTGATGATATCCAGAACGAAGATCGATCTTTGAGAAGAATTGCGCACCTTATAACTCGACAAACAGGTCATCAATGATAGTTAGCGGATACCTATTCTTGATGGTGATATGGTTCAACTCCCAATAGTCGATACAAAGTCGCATACTCCTGTCTTTCTTCTTTACGAAAAAAATAGGAGCACCCCAAGGAGATGTACTAGGACGAATAAAACCGATGTCTAACAACTCCTGTAGTTGGGTTTTTAACTCCTGAAGTTCAATAGGAGCCATTCAATATGGGGTTTTGGAAATGGGTTTTGTACAAGGTTCAAGGTCAATACAAAATTTAATTTCACGTTCTGGGCATAGGCCATGAAGTTCTTCGAAAAATACGTCAGGAAATTTATTAACAACCGAAATATCATTTAAATCTAACGTATTTTTGTTTCAATTGGTGACATGGGCTAAGAATGCTTGACATCCATTTTTTAATAAACGAATGGCTTTATGACTTGAAATAACAGTGATTGATTTTAGTGGTTTGGTTGTTTGAATTCGTAACACAGGTTGGTTAGAAATATTAAAGCTAACGTCATTACGGAAACAATCAATTTTAGCATGATTAGTGGTTAACTAGTTGATTTTTAAAATCACATCAAACGCAAGTATTTTCAGAGAGTTGAGATCAATAGGTAATGTGAGGGTGCCAATTTGAATCAAGAAAGATTTGTAAAGTGTGGATGTAATGAAGGTTTCTCCCAATGGAGTTTCAACAGATAAGTCAAAGTCTAATTTCTCAGGGTCAAGTTCAAACGTTGAGCACAAGTAGGTGAAATAAAAGACTGGGTAGAACCAGTATTTAATAAGGTATAGACTTCGTAAGAGTTTATGATTAGCTTACCCGTGATAACTTTGTTCGGGTTCCTCACTTTTTGGGAAGTCACGACAAAAGCTCTCCCCTGAACCACCGACTTTGACTTGTCCGGGGCAGCTTTTGGAGTCACCATCCCAGCTGGACTTGACTTCGCTATAGGGCACAATCGAGCTATGTGACCTTCTTTTATGCAATTATAACACACTTTGGGTTGCTGTGTACAATTTGGACTGATGTGTCCTTCTTGTCAATATTTGTAACATACGACCGGTGGTCGTTCCCCTCCCTTAGAAACGGGTGCTGGTGCTGGTACTGCTACCAATGAATTTTCGTTGTAATTATTGAATCTTCTCTCTTTGAAATTTCTTTGACTCACTTCTTCTATTATCTTGGCCATGATTACCATCGAAGTGGTTACCATTTCTGGCATGATAATTTACTCCGCATTGGTTATCATTATTTCAATGATTGCTGCCACCAGTACGACTATTATCGTGTGGTCGGTTGTTGTCTTTTGGTTGAGCTGTCTCATTATCTCGCTCCAATAATTGAGCCCTATTCACAACATCTGAATACAAACAGAGTTTATGAGAAATGAGGTATTGACGAATTTTAGGTTTCAAACCTCTCAAAAACATTCATGTCATTTGTTCGTCATTATCCACCAAATGGGATGCAAACAGGGATAATTTCCCAAACTTGGCAGCGTATTGTGATACAGTCATATTGTACTGTTTCAGTTTGATGAATTCCACCTCCTTCATATGACGAATACTTTTTGGAAAGTACTTGTCGTTGAACAATTCTTGGAACTTTTTCCATGATATCTTAAGTGCGGAAAGCTGAGTACGTTTCACAGATTTCCACCAGTAATCTGCCTCTCCACGCAAAATAAAGGTGGTGAAGGGAACCTTTTGCTCCTTTGTGCATCCCAGAACATCAAATATTTTGGTGATCTGCTTAATCCAAGCTTCTGCCTTGAGTGACTCTAGTTTTCCCTAAAACTTCGGCGATCCCAACTCCTTGAATTACTTGGCAGTGACCAACCATGAGTTACCATTGTTTCCACCAGCATTTTGAACATGGATCTCTCTCGTCTAGTTTTGCATGAATTGTAGAAATCTCCTAAACACCACATCGTTCATCGTCAGGTCGGTGGTGTTGTTTACATGAGGATTATTATCATCCTGATGCACATTATCCTGGTTATTGATTAGAAGTGTCTCAATGGTCTCATATGCTCCATTTCTCATCTCCCAATTTTCAGATACCATTTTCAAATACTGCCATAAAATAAGGGTTAATTAAAGAAATTGACAAGTCACATATTATCCCTATATTCCGACCAACCAATTAAATAACAAATAAACTTAGGTAGGACACACTAGCAAATCTTTTACTCATCTCTCCCCTCCTTGTTCTAATCCTAGATCTCCACCAGAGATCATATCACTAAGCTCTGATATCAACTGTGACGCCCCCAAAATAAGGTCCACACAACCCATTCAGAGTCGCGAAATACATAGTATAGAATTTAAATACAAATCTTCCTATTCCAACTATTAAATTGTTGTGCAAAATACGACCACACAAACTGCAAGCTTCAATATAGATATTATATTGTATATAATACGAAAATATCAACGCTCAAATTAAGTCCTCATTACAATTGTTATCACACTATTTTACGGAATAGTGAGGACTACTATTGCACTATGTCGGACCATCACTCCATTCCCCGACTAGTCCCAGCTATATTCTCATTTTCTGAAGAGAACAATAAAAGAAAATGGTGAGCTCAACTAGCCCAGTAAAGAATTTTATGACTAAGATAATGAAGAATAAATTATCGTTAGCCTTCAAAAAATAAAATATAGTATAATGGACAACAAGTTTTAGATCAACAACTGCAACAGAAATAACAATCTATTAAAAGAGTTAAGTAGAGAATGATGTCTACTATGTTCTACGAGTTAGAGGTCCATCAAAAATATTTTATCCCTGTAACACCAATCAATAATCAACGAATTATCTATGCACTACGGGCCAAAGATATTCATTTGTATCACTAGTGGTCATGATAATGCCAAACACCTGTCTATCTTTGCACTACGGGCCAAATATATTCATCAATCAACAGTTCATCTTTGCACTACGGACCAAAGATAACTTTCATCACAATTTAAGTCTGAGGATTATGACAATGATATAAAGAATGAATCAAGTGAGATCAATGATAAATATTAGAGATTTATAATTCAATTTATACATAGTTCAAGAATGTCCAAATTGTCAACATGAAGATCAAAACATAGATTCAATTTCAAGAACAAGATTCATAAAAGATAACTTGGACAAAGAAAAGAAAATTAAATCCCGTTGTGAATAGTACTCATGAATAGTATCGTATGAATAGTACTCATGAATAGTCACCATGAATAGTATCCCGACATGAAAAGATTAAAATTTAATAAGAAAGTTCAGATCAATATTCCAGTGAAATGATATTAGATGAAGCGCAAACCTTAAGGAATTTCTAATCATTTTAGGAATTATAAAAGCAATATTTACTATAGTAAGTTTAAATTTAGGAATATGAAATGAAATAATATCACTTACATAATATGGAGTATGAAAAAAAATGATATCCCTTACGGGTATTGAAATAAAATAATATCATTTACCTTAGTAGAAAACTAGATCTGACTAGTATAACGGATATAATCCTGAGAAAATCTTGCACTATAAGCTACACTCAAAATATTCTTATACTCAAAAGAAATACTAACAATATTGCAGTAGGAACACTTGTGTTTTTTGGTGTCTTAGGATGAAGGGGTAACCTCCCTTTTATAGTGCAATCCGGTGCAAAGAAATAAACAAACCTGCCTAATTCTCTGCCTAACTGTCATTTTTTTCTTCTCTGCCTAACTTTTTTTTCTTCTTGCCTAACTTTCAATTCCTTATAGTGAGGCCCACAAATTCACATGCCTACAAATCATATATTATAATAATTTTATAATTAAACAATTAAAATTATACTGTTATATCATCACATTATATTATTATACCTTATTCGTCCCAGGATAAAAGTCTTTATTACTATTTTGGGTAGTCCCATGTTAAATGTCCACTTTCCTTTAATAACCAAACTTTTACACAGTTTTTCCTATTATACCCTTAGTATTAAATATCTCTTATTTTTTTTAATTCTAATTCTCTTTCCATATTCAATAAGTAATTAGTTATGTGCTTAAATATTTTGAATTGAAAAGTTAGGAAGTCACTCTCTCACCTACATTGGAAATCTCTCATGCACTTACTTTGTTTCATTATTAATGACATTATTATGGGCAACTCTTCTTAATATGCGTGAAAAGTCCACCAGGACTTTTATCATGGGACGGAGGGAGTAATAAAATATTAAAATAATATATTTGAATGATTATTTTATTGGAGATGATAATTATGGTTTCATAAAAAAAATATGTCAAACTTTCAACAAATGTCTCATGCTAAAATTCCTCCATTTGTAACAGAAATTGGATAAATATCCACCACATAATAATTATTCACAATTAATATTATAAGGTCACAATATTGACAACCAGATCGTTCTCAGGAAAAAGGGGACTTTCCGATAAGGATTTATCCTTATTGGCACGCAATTATATAACTTAGCCCCTTTTCTTGACAGAACTTTTTAGACATTGTCAATAATGCTATCTAATAATATCATTTAAATAATATAAGTTATTATGCTGTGACAATTATTGATTTAATAATATAAAATATTGTGCAGATGTTACTGTAACAATTATTGAATCAATAATTGAGATTTTATTCAACAAATATTGTATTATTGAATACTAAGTGACTTCTTACGTAAGAATCATTAATCAAAGATATTGTGCAATACCGTGTGCTATTGTCCAACAACGCGTATTACTGTGCTTTTATCACCAGGTATTTCCATAGTTAGCGGTATAATTTCTGCCGTCAATTTTTAGAAAACTTATTTTTGTCGTTTTCTTCATCCGACAGTTTTTCGTTATGAGGCCCACTAATGATTGCGCCGTCGTACGAATATTACCAGACAAAAAAAATATTCCCAGACCAAACTAATATATATAACAGGAACATACCTTGAAAATATCAGAATTGTCTGACAAAGTTTCGATTTACAAAAAATGTGGCAAGATTTGGCTGTTTTGGACTATTTAAATATAGTGAATGCATTTTAAAACTTCTAGGAAAAATATATTTTCAGAAGGGGACTATATTCAGTTGATTTCCAGAAAAAGAAATAATTTTAGAGATGTTTTGCTATTTTTCATATAAATGATGATATTATGAATAAATGAATTAAATTAATTATGCGATGTTAAAAATTTGGAAAATATAATTTTATGATTTGAAAAGCCTATATAAGATATATGAAGGTTTTTGATAGGGTTTTGGTCATTTGTGATGAGATATTATGTTTATGGCATTTTAAGATGATTAAATGAATTAAATAATAAAGTGTAAACAATGAAAATAAATATTTTATTGATTTAATAAATGTTTAAAATGTTATTAAATGACTAATAATATTAGATTAAAATATTATTAATATAATTAAAAATATTAGACTAAAATATTATTAAAAGATTAATAATATTATCTTAAGATATTATTAAATAATTAATAATATTACACGGAAGATTAAAATTAATTATATAGAGAAATAAAGTTATTTTAAATGTAGTTTGTTGAATTGGACATTCAATGGACTATATTATGTATATAGTATGCTAATAAGGGGAATCTAGGTTGCTAGATTAGAATCCAGTTTGCTGGATTGCAATCTGGTTTGCTGGATTGGCAATCTGGTTTGCTGGATTGTCATTTGGTTTGCTGGATTAGAATCTAGTTTTCCATGTTAGTATTCGGTCTACCAGATTATAAATAAGAACTTGAAAAATAAAAGAGTAAGTGTTAAATCTTAATGTATATGGTTTAGTGATTGAAATACTATCAAATGATGATAATATTACTAAAGATTTGAGGTGTTTGATTATGTGATTACATGTTAGATAAATTATGGAATAATGATATGATAAGGGAGATATATGATACAAATTGAGAGATCAATTTTATTAATAATAGGTCTTTCAAAATAAGTCGTATAAAATTATGTAGCAGTAAACAGTGATCAAGGCAAGTATCCCCACTATATGCATTTACATTATGCAAGAGATCTATAACTATGCAAGTATCTGAACTCTACTTTTATTGAGCAAGTTTCTTAACTCTACTTTTTATTGAGCAAGTATCCCTACACTATGCATTTACTTTATGCAAGAAATCTATAACTATGCAAGTATCCGAACTCTACATTTATTGAGCAAGTTTTTTAACTCTACTTTTTATTGACCAAGTATCCCTACTCTATGCATTTATTTTATGCAAGAGATCTATAACTATGCAAGTATCTGAACTCTACATTTATTGAGCAAGTTTCTTAACTCTACTTTTTATTGAGCAAGTATCCATACTCTATGCATTTACTTTATGCAAGAGATTTATAACTATGCAAGTATTCGAACTCTACTTTTATTGTGCAAGTATCTAAACCTTACACACTGCTTTTATTTTGTGCAAACAAGTATATATTATGCAAATTCCTAAATTAACATGAGTTATTAATTTCAAAGCATGTTCGTGAATAATTATTTTTAATTATTCACATCCATAATGATCTTTGTTATTCGTTTATGCAAGTATCCTTACTTTATCGGATTTCATTCGATTCGTTCATTGTTTACAAGTATCTTATTAATGTCTTCATATGATTCATATATAATAAAAATTGTTCTGTTCTTTGTAAGCTAAGTTTGGTTATACAAGTGTCCTCACTTGTATAAATTATTGTATTTGATTAAGTGTTGATACATACTATTGAATTTCGATATGTATACATGGTTTAAAAGTTGTCTATGCTATTTAACTTGGCTAGACATAGTTGTATAGGTATCATTAAATATTATTGTTGATAATGAAGTTGTCCAACTAAATTTCTTTAGTTCGGACTCCAGACTGAGTATGAATATCCCGTAATTGGAAAATTTTTATGCTCCAAAGGCGGTTATGATGAATGCATATGTCGTTCCAGCATGTAGTATTGATCAATACAGGGCATACGGGCTGATCACCCAACGTGCTCGTAAGTTAGCCGGTTTGCAGATGAATTTCTGTACAAACCTTTTCAAACTGGAAAATAATGGTTCATGGTCTATTGACCGCTTAGCATTTATAGTCACTACGTCGTTTCAAAATTTTAAATAGTTTGATATGTTATTAAGAATTGTTTCAAATGACTTCACAACTATTGATTCGTTGTAGAAGTATACTTCAAGGAAAACATTTATTTCTTTCAGCGGATGTTTATTAACTGTTATTACTTGTTGAGCAATTAAATGTTCATTCTTGCTTTAAAATTAAATTTTTTCAGCTAAGCGTGATCGACCAGAAGTTTTTGGCAAGGACAAGGGAAAGGGGAAGCTGAAGGAATAGGTTATAAGGTGTTATTTGTAATAACTTGAGTTATATATTACAATAATATGATACTTATCATGTAATAAAGTACTTAAAGGTCGCCGTACCTGAGGATTGGACAACTCTGATATAATTTTTCAGTTTGTAATATATTAAGTACTTCGAATAAATTGTATTGTGTAGCACCAAGTACGGGTTTCAAGTACCCGGATTTGAGGGCGCCACAGGTACAACCATTTAACTCATACCAATTGGCGACTCTGTCTAATTCGGACCAATAAAATCAATTTTTTCAAAATCATCGACATTGTATATTGGTCTTTTCCTGAAATCTAACCCTCAAATCAAAGAAATCAGGAATAGAAAACATAAAGGGTAGAAATACATAGGAAAAGGAACCAAGATTTTTCCCGACATCGACATGTGGCGATTCTGCTGGGGACAGTAGAGGGCTTAAGCCGCATTTAAATATTTTTAAAATTCCCTTATTTATCTACATATGTATGTATGTTGTCTTTACATTGAGTGGATGTAAATAAATATTTTACTGCTTTATATTAGTGCTTTGCACAATGTCATCATTTCATATGGTGAGACGCATTGTATGTGATTGTATGTTGTGTGATTCCTCCACCAAGAGGCGAACTTGTCGACGTTTGATTACTGGACTCAAAGGAGACTAATCCTGTGAGGCTCAAGAAAGGCACCACTCAGATCCGCTCCAATTGAAAGATCGAATTAAGTTCCCATCTAGTAAATTGCGATGATCTGGGGACCTTCATGCCAAAAAGCTGCTAGAATAGCCTAAGATAGGTCAGCATCTGATAAACCAAATGCGAAAAGAAGTCTCTGCATACCTTTCTCTTTCAAATTCTATGTAAATTTCAAATTCCATGTAATTATCAAATAAATATAAATATACATTGCATTCCCTGTCAAATTTATTTTTGAATAGATATTAAATTCTGTCATGCTATCCTGTCAGCAAAATAACTAATAGCTGGTTTGCAGGAAAAGATTAATATATATCAAAATTAACATACCTACTTTTATTGTAGGCCAAATTGGTCCAATTACCAGATCCAAATCTGAGAAGGCAAAAAGCCTACCCACTAACATGGACGAAGGCACCCAACAGTGGACCAATTTCGTGTCTCGAGAAGAGTTTGAGGGACTCAAAAATCATATAGCAGAGTTAGCTGTTTTCCTGGAAGAACAGAGCAAGAGTACTCAGGGTCAACAAATACCAATTCAAGAAGAAACCTCCTCGCAAAGAGGAAGCCAGAATATTGACAAGAAAGAAAAAAAAAGTTTACATACCTGACCCACAAATTAATGAAAAATCCAACAAAAACCCTTGTAATCACCAATCTCAAAGAAGATCTAGAAGCTAGTGACATTAGAAAGAATGTCCAGCAAATGGAAGAAACCATCCAGTCAATTAAAGGGATTAGAGTCTATGGGAGTGTAAATTACTTAGATCTATGCATCTTTCCAGGGGCCTGTTAACCAGACAAGTTTAAGATCCTAAATTTTAAAAAATATGACGGATTAGGTGATCCTGACATTTATTTGAATGTTTTCATTGGAGAACTCGGATCCTATGTCTAAGATGAGAAACTAAGGATGCAGCTGTTTCAGAACACTTTAACTAGAGAAACTAGAGCATGGTATGCCCGACTGGATAATTCCAAAATCTACAGCTGGGAGGAGCTAGCACATGCTTTCCTAAATCAATACAATTTCCAATCACAAATGGCTCTAGATAGGTATCAAATTACCAAGGTTAAGAAGCAAAGTAGTGAATCTTTCCATGAATATACCCAACGGAGGAGAGACTTGGCTGCTCCATCAATGACAGAAACAGAAATGGTCATGACATTCATTGAAATACATGAAGCTCTATTTTATGAGAGGGTTCTAACAAGTATAGGAAAACCATTCTCAAAAATGATTAAACACGGAGAAATGGCTGAAATGGTATTAAAGTCTGGAAAGATCAAAGACCTTACTGCTTTGGAAGTCGTGGGCGAGCATATTCAAGCTGGAAGCTATGGAAATAATCATCGGAGAGTTTATAAAAAGAAGGAGGAGGACGTATCCTTGATACTTCAAGGACAAAGTCAGAGAGGCAATCAAAACTTGCCCATTCAAACGAGAAATAATTCCCCTTTCCAAACTTCTACACAATCTTCAAATCCTCCATTTCAAAAAACCAGAGAAGTTAAACGTCGAAGAACATTCACACCCTTAGGGGACTCACTAGAAAATGTGCTAAAACTTCTGACAACACAAAAGAAGAGTGTCTAGCTCCTTCCTCCAGCTAATCTAAGCGGATGGAATTTTTACCCAGTAAGAAATGTCCTTATCATTTTGGAGCTCCGGGCCACGATACCCAAGATTGTTGGTCTCTCAAGCACAAAATCCAGAACCTGATAGACAGTGGGGAGATTGTGCAGACAACACAAGAATAACCACACGCTCAAGATAATCCTTTGCCTCAACACAACATAGAGAGCGTCAATATGATCGGTATGGGAAGTAGAGAAAGTTCCAAATACCTCCAGTACGTAGGAAAGTCCTCCCAAGAAAACAAGGATAGGTCGGACAATTGAGAATGTTCAGAAAGGCAGTTTTTGATAAAACAGAAAATCAAATCTATCAAGGAACAAGTTGGTCAACTAGCAGAGCTGGTAGTTTATTAACATCAGATAACGCAATAATTGATAAATTAGACCAATTAGCGAGAAACAAATCTTCCTACGCCTAAAATTAGTCATATTGCCAAGAAGGATCATTACCTGTTCCATTATCATGAATCCTGGGCAGACAAAGTTGCTAGGGAAGAAAAGTTCTAAGCTAACAGAGAGTTCGCCTATAAAAGAATTTTCAGTAATTTGAATCAGCCTACGGAAGAAATTCACCAAATGTTGATCAACGAGGGAAAAGTTACAGAATTGTTACCCCTAATAGACCCTCGATCCAGGAAGTTCAATCCCGATTGGATCTGTCAGTATCATTGCAACACTCCTGGTTATGATACAGAAGATTGTTGGGGATTTCGCCACTTAATTCAAAATCTGATTGAAAGCGGTGAACTGCTGAGAGTAAGCCAAGATTATGGTTATCCTACTGAGGGAGCAACCTTTTCTCCCATGGCATGGAATCTGAAAGAAATAGTAGCTATCATTTCCTATGAGAAGGATCTAGCCGTAACGCCCTTGATAATTCGAGGAGATGGGGGCAAAGAGGGAAGGAATTATGTGAAAGTGGTTGTTCCTGAACCTCTAATATTTCCATTCAAACTGTAATATCCTGTAGTAAGCTTGAAGAGAGTCCCATAGACCAATGGGAAAGATGAAGGATTAACATCAAACCACATTGCTATTATATCAAAGGAAAACCCGTTGTACCTACCTCAACGAGTTATAAAGTCAGTCATCCAATCCAAGGGAAGAGTGCCTGAGGAGAAAATTGAAGAATTCCTCAGCAAGATGGGGCATAATGAAGTAAAAGTGGTGCAACGTTTAAAAGAGGCACCCCGACAGATATCCATTCTAGATTTGGTCCTATCTTCAGAAGATCATCGCAAGATCTTAGTGAATGTAGTGGCAGAAGAAGCATATCTGTCGAAGACGATAGATACAGAAAAGTTCTGTCACTTGATAGAGCACATTTTTAACAGCAATGTGATATCTTTCACTAACAATGACACACCGACATAAGGGACGGGTCATTGCAAGTTATCACATATAAGTGATGTCCTCAGGATATGTGGTTGGAGGTGTGTTGATAGATGGAGGATAATCCCTGAACATCTATCCCTATGACACATTGAAAAGAATGAAGATTAATCCAAAATGAATCCGGACTAGTCATGTAGTCATGAGAGCCTTTGATGGATCTTGATAAGAGGTTTTAGGAGAAATCAAACTTCCATTGGAGATTTGTCCCCACACTTTCTACGTATCCTTCCAATTACTAAACATTACCACAGGATATAATTTACTGTTGGGAAGACCGTGGATCCATACGACAGGAGCAGTTCCATCCACCCTTCATCAATAGGTCAAGTACATCATTAATAGCAATCTAATAAATGTCGATGTCGAACCATAATATCCTGTCCATATACAAATCAATATGCCTGTAATCAGTCTCAATGAGGGGATTGAGACAGTAAGTTTTCAAGCCCTTTAAGTAAGCAACACTCAATACCTACCTATTGGGGCCCCAGCCTTGAAGCCAAGAGTTTCCACCAAAGTAATATCGGTTGGTCAAGAAATGATATCCTTAGGTTTCTGGCCTGGAAAAGAGTTAGGGAAGAGTAAGCAAGGAATTAGAAGTCCAGTTCAAATCCTTATCCAGACAGGGAAGGCGGGATTAGGCTATTCGTTTAGATCAAACCACCAAAACCCACACTAGCATCCATTAGTTCCTTCCTCTCCATTCTGCTACCAAACCTTACTGATGCAGGATTGGTAAAGCCTATGAGGAAAATTCCGGTTGCAATCGCCGGTATGCTAATTCCTAAGGCTAAACCGATCATTAAAAAAGAAATCCTAAAGCCTGATGAGAAAAGCAAAGAAGGGAAGGAAAGGTTCCTACGGCGAGGACAAAACCCATTTTCAATTATTAATTTTCTGGTGCATACTAAGGGAACGAACAATGATATCCCAGATGATGATACTACACAAGATCAACTCATGATCCCTTGCATGGACAGAGCTGAAGGGAATGTCCCAAAGAAGAATGCCAACCTTGATGAAAATGTTGTTTTAGTCATCATCAATGAAGAGATGGACAACAGCAACCCCTTCATCCTCCCAATCATTGAGGACTTTATTCAAGATAATTGGAACATCACTCCGTGCATCAATCGAAAAGGTAGAAGCGTAGAAAATCCATCTGCCCTGAAGTGTGGTTTTATTTTCTGCTTAGTTTTGTTGCGCAGCGCTAGTAGTTACTTTTTGTTATGCTTTTGCTAATGCTTTGTATGATCAAACAGTTTCATATATTAAGTGAAAGCATTTTGTTTTTAGGACTCTAACATTAGATTTATTTGGCTTTGTTGATGAGATGCCAAATTTTAACAGTGACTACAACTTTGATGTAGAACTGAACTTTGACTTAATGGGGATTGATCAAGAGGAGATATATGAATATGAAGTGCTTGAGGAGATCAAAGAATGGGTCAAAGACAAACCCAAACCAAGCCTTGATCAAACCATCACTGTCAATATCGGAACCTTAGAAAACCCTAAAGAAATCTAGATAGGCATAGACCTTACCCCAAATCAAAGAAAAGACTTGACCGGCCTCCTAACTCAGTTCCAAAATGTGTTTGCTTGGTCACATGAGGACATGATTGGTTTGTCTACCGATATTGTCATTTATCGACTGCCCATTAAAGAAGGATTCAAGCCAGTCAAGCAGAAGCTCATGAGACTGAAACCTGAGTGGAGTTTGAAAGTTAAAGAAGAAATTATCAAACAATTCAAAGTCGACATCATCATGGGGTCAACCTACCCTAAGTGGCTATCTAATATAGTTCTTGGGCCTAAGCCCGGAGGGAAGGTACGAGTATGCATGGATTACTGGGATTTGAATAAAGCTTATCTCAAGGACAACTTCCCAGTACCTTTTATCGACATACTAATAGACAACACGACGAAGTATGTCATGTATTCTTTTGTTGACTAATTCGTCGGGTATCATCAGATCATGGTTGCAGAAGAGGACAGGGAGAAAATAACCTTCATTACTCCCTGGGGGACCTTTTTTATAGAGGATTATCTTTCTGCCTTATGGTAGCTGTCGTCTAGCACTACAAAATTTACCTTACTCAGGTTCTACTAACTCAAGAATCAGTATAGCAATAAGCAAGGATCGATCCCACAGAGAGTGAATTGTATTTTAACTATCCAATGATTTCGAATGAATTGGGGGATTTTTGTTGAAAACTGTTTAATTTAACTAAAGTGAATTAATAAGAAAATATCAATAAGTAAAAGAGTTCAATTCTTCAGTTCAATATCCCCTTTTCACAATTATGAATTAATCAAGTTAATATACTATTTATCTTCTACTGAGATTAATAAACCTAGATAACCACGATCGTAAATTACCCGCAAATCTCCTTAAGTGTAGATCTAATGCGATGATCGTCAACCATAGATTCTAACTAACACACAACCTAGAACTATCAGCCTAAATTTAATATGATAGGAGCATTAAGCATGAGAATTTGATTATTCCAAGCAATAATTACACAATCAAGAATTATTTAACTTATCTTCAGAATATCTTAATAATATTTCAAAGCTTGTCCACAATAAAATACTATTAATTGCTACTTAGATTAGACACACTTCGTTTGCTTAAAATCTGTCTTAATCTAGCATATGATATTAATTTATTAATATAATCCTACATAAACAAAATTAATCAATTGAATAACATATATGAAAGTCCATGTAGATAATCAAAAATAATCTCAATATGAAAGAATAAATATTATGAACTTTAATCAAACCATAAATTGTTAATCAAGTTCAACATCCCTTCAGAATTGAATAAATGAATTAGCCTAACATGCCTTGATGAATAGCCTCCAAGATGAAAGATGAAATTTATGATCCAACATCCTCTCATCCTAGTAAAACAACTGATATATATAGTCTAACAAAACCCTAGACTAATAAGGCAAGTCTGCAGTCCTAATCCTTCTCAACTCTGCAATTAAAAACATTTAAATCAGGTTAGCACGTCCGTCTGGCGCCCCCTGTGCCCATCTCCTTCTTCTCCGGGCGCGCCCTGCGCTAGGTATGCAGGAATCTCTAGTCTTTGAAGCAGCGCGGCCCACGCCGGTTCCTTTGCAATTGCAGCGCGCCCCGCGCCAGTTGGTCATCAAGCCCAAATTTGCTTCTTTTATCCTCTTCCGCCCAATCCATCTCCATTCCTACACATAAAAATAAAACACATGAAAATTAACATACATACTTAAGTAAATGCAATATAACAAGCTAAGAAATACCTATTACGTAGGTTAAAAACTTACTTATCAAATACCCCCAAACTTGAACAATTGCTTGTCCTCAAGCAAACAAACACAATGAAAACTACTTAACAAAATGAATGCAACCTAACGACATCGATCAAAAATCTCAGTAAGCAAACACAGGTTGTATACTTCTTACGAATGAACACTTAAGCTCACAAACCATCTTCACTCATTACCAATCATAGACTTTCATATCATCACATCACATACATGACTCTAATTCTCTCTAGTGCGTGTGTGCCCAATTGTATATCAGTAATTCAAAGTAGTTCATAAGATTATTCTCAAAAAAACAACCTACTCAAACATAGATATCTACACAATCATGGCATCCACATAAGTATATCGAAAATAAGGCTAAATTAGCAATAACAGAAGAAGCATCAAATCTCATGCTTTGTGGGTGCATTTTAATGCTCTATCCCACCAATTATTTCATAATTCTTACTTGTGCAATGTTTAACCCCCTTAGGCTATCCAATGTTACCCATGTAATGGACTTTCGTCCAACGACTCCTAAACCCGAAGGCTTTAGGGCACTAGGTGTTAAGACATCCCTAGGGTTTACTTGTCTGAGTAACAAAGGCCACGAGGTCAAACTAAATCAGTTTTTATTTCATGAGTACTTTTTTTTTCTCAATTTTTTTCTTTTTTTCTTTTATTATTTTCTGAGCCTTAATTTCCCCAAACTTATGTTTCAGCTAATTCTCTATCTCTAATCTGTGATCAAGTAAGTGTTCGTGGTTCTAATACACATAAATCCCTAATCACTACTGAAAGTTAATCGGTGTGCTTGAAAGTTGAGAGAAAATTACAATCATGCAATGACGTTACTATGTTTAAAACTAATCAGATCATGAAGCTCAATTTTATGCAAGATTTAGTGCAAATATCATCAGCCATATATTCCATTACTTTGATGTACTGCTCAATCTCCATGTATGATCCTATATGCATGCTTCTACTAATAAAATTCTTAATGAATGCAATATATTCTTTTTTATATATAAGATGCATATAAATTAAACAAATTAAATCTACCCTACATAGGAAAACACAAAAAATAATTTTTGAAATTTGAACTTTTTTACTCCCCCCACACTTAAATCAAGGAATGCCCTCATTACTTGGCATATGTAAATTAAAAAATGAGGACTTCCCTAAGAGACGAGCTAAAACTCGTCGGAATCGTCATCCTCTTGTGGAGGGTAAGCAGGCAGAACTGGAGGAGTGGGCATCTGAACTTGATCATTCAGAGAGAGGCGCGAGAAGGCGTCGACTAATGCAGTGAATGCCTTAACATTGTACATATGCGTAGAAGCTTGACATTGGGCAAGTCGCATACTTCGTTACAGACTGCGTTGCTGAAAAGTGGATGGCGACTATGCTTCATCCGTATCAGACATCGGCTCATCCGCTTGAGGTGGTGGTGAAGATGTCGATATCATGATAAACCCCTCCCTCTCAGATGTGATCGTGTCCCTATCCATGGTCTATAGGACTCTATAGTAGGATGGTTAATGATGGCCATAGGCTGGATGATAGGCTCAGAGCCGTGCCATTGAACTACTGCCTTTCTGTATAGGTCTGTGATAAGGAAACCGTGCAGCACCCACCTGTTGTTCCTCCCCTTAGCGATCGTGCAATGGACTCTTGAATGCACCGGCCGATGTCGACGTTCAGAATCTCGACCTCATTATTAGACACTTCCTCATGAGTTCTAATACCAAAAAGTAGTCGTACCCGTTCTTTGGTGACGTAATTTTGATGACACGTTGGCATGAGTCGGGCACATATGAAGGCATACCAGGCTTTGCCGTATCTGCTCAAGGCGGCGTGTGGAAAAGAAATCTTTTTGTCGGTGCATACTCTGGTGACCTACTGAGTGTCTGGCTTGCAGAGCCACTGATAAGTGGCTTTTATAACCACTTATTCGGATAGTAACCAACTCATTCTGTTGCTTAAACTTAAGTATCATTGTCCATTTTATGTGTTTTTGCTTTGTTTTGTGATTTTCAGGTTTAGAAACTCTTCGGGTGCAAGCTTAAAAGGGCAAAAGAACGCTTAAATGGGACAAAGCACTGAAATGGGCTTAAAGCATGAAGATAGCATGGGTGAGGAAGCAATGAAGGTGATGCCACGTGTCTAGAGGCCGAAAAGAGCAAGAATGGCCTTTGAAGCAAAAATGGGAAGGAAGTGCAATCCGGACATCGTTTGGGTGGTTCACGTTTATTTTATGTTCTTGGATTAGAACTTGGTTCATATTGGATATCATCTTATAAGCTTTCCAGAACATCTTGAATCATCCCAATCGGAGTTCGGAGGCGAGAGTTATTCCCCATATACCAACGGACGTCAAACCTCACAGTTTTGAGTTTTCATGCACATCTGTCACTTGGAGCTCAATTTCAGCCTTCATCCATCCATTATTTCTCAATTCTCAAAGAATCAAAGTTGTAGAGCTATTCAATAGCTTCGATTTGACAGGTTGCAGGCCTCATAACTCCTCCCGGATCATAATTCCTCGTGGGAACGATATCTTTACTCACTCTTTATTACTTGTTGACTGTGTATACTTGCGCGTTAATTGTGTCATCTAAATTGGACCAACAAGTTTTTGGCGCCGTTGCCGGGAATTAATTGGATAACTGTTTGCCAACATTAGTTTAAATCACATTAGTCTTACTTTAAACATTTTTCTAATTTACTTAATTCTCTTCAGATATTCTCTTTTCAGGTACAATGGACTCAAATTTCTATCCATGGAACTACACAAGTCAAGAGTAACCAAGGGAAGTAGGTAATGATGGCGTCGACCCAATTGCTTCACTTTCAGCACAGCTAGAGGTTCTCTCGAGGAAGCTGGATACTGTCTCAGCTCAGCAGAATCGAGAGACGGCAGTGACGTATGACTACGGTGCTGGGAGCTACGCGAGCAATCAGGAGCCTATCAGTTATGGGCAAGAGTAGTATGGGGGTGAGTACTCTTACAATGAGCCTTATCCCAATTATCAGCAGGATTGGGGGTATCATCCAAAGCCTTCAGCAGACTACTATCAAGACCAACACTGGGATCCAAATCCCGCATATGCCCCAGAATGCACCATCCAGACTCCAGTTTTTGAGCCACAACACAATTTTGAGGGTGACACAGAAAATGCAAGCTTGGAGGATGGAGGTGACATATCACTGAAGGACATCTTGATTGAGCAACAGAAGTCAGTCAAGAATATCCAGAACTGGGCAGAGAAAATTAGTAGGGCCTTGATGATAGAGGATGAGCAAGGGCAGACCCATACTGTGAGCTATCAAAAATAATACGAGCCAAGTCCAAATTATGCAACTGAACCCCCTTATCAATCCCCATGTTTACAAGGAGAACAGTCTACAATGGACTTCAGGTATAGGAGCTTAGAAAGCCAAGAGGAGATGCTTAGGAGCTAAGAAGAATCGAGCCTAAATTTTTAGAATCAGATAGCCCTAATCCATAATGCTCCCACCAATGAGCTTCAGTACATGGATTCTGAGACTGAAACTGAAAAGGAAGGATTGGAAATTATGTGGGGGAACTCATTAGCATTAACAAAGGAGATCTTGGTCAAACAAGAGCAGTCAATTGAGGATCTTCAAACTTGGGTAGAGCAAATTAGCACAACTTTAAGGAATGAGGAGGTGATTGAGCAAGTAAATGAAGCTCAAATGCCTCCAATGACTGAAGCCTTAAGTTATGAACCCCAAGATACATGGTGCTATGAGATGGATGCAGAGACTGATGAAGAGCCCGAAGTGCAGTTACAACTGGACGAGCCTAAGGCAATGGAACAAGAAGAGATAGTTGGGGATGTGGAACAGTATGAACCAACAGTGATAATACCCCAAGAGCCTTCTCCGCCGAAGTTTGAGAATCCAGTCAAGTTTGCACATCCTTACCCCCTTGGGAGCCACATTTTAGAGCCGGATCTCGATGATATTAGAGAGTCCGTAATCTTCAAACCATGGTGGTCAGAAGAGAAGAGAATAGAAGAAGAGTCCATTGTATGGTCTATACCTCCATGCCCCGATCATTTCACCTACACAACAGAACCCTTGCCTAGCTCCCCAACCTTCAGGACGGGGAATTCTTTTACTTATCATGTGCTAGGTAGTTTAAATCTGCATCCGCTCCTACTGGGAAGCCGCCAAAGTCACACAGCTATTCTGATGGATGGAGGGGTTCTCAAGTATCGTCGGGGAGTTGGGCAGCAGTGAGCAGACACAGTCAAGCTAGAGGACTATAAATCAAGCGCTAGATGGGAGGCACCCCATCATTTCTCTCTCTTTATTTAATTCTCCATTACCTCCTTCCCATTATCCCTCTCTCTATCTCTATGTTTAATTATCCATTTACATGCTTTCTATCACATTTCCCTCCCCCTCGTTTAATTCTTATTAGTTAATATTTAGTTTAAAGTTTTTGCATACTTTAGCAATTAGGAATTCATTGCCTACATTTTTGGTTTTAGGCATGAATGCGTATAATTTTTGGTATTAAAAAGCTTATAGCATATTTTTGATGCACTAGCATTTCTTATATGCACTTAGAGAATTTTTGGGAATTTAAATGCATATATCTTTCCATGTTCATTCTCTTGATGTAAATAGATAATATACTTTTGATAGTGTATGAGGGCTTAATAAAGGTTATATGTCTTTCTCATGATTAATGCATGCTGCAAGAAGCCAAGCTAAAGGGCCAACCAAGTGCATAGGAAAAATTCTGCAGAAACAAAAATCTAGCAGCCCGCGCGGCAGCACCCAATTCAAGGCATTACCATGCGCGGCCGCGCCACATACAGACTGGTCCTGACTTGGGAAAAATCTTACAGATTTTTGGGGGCACTAATTCATATCAATTATCACCAACCCCCAAGCCTCAGTCCCTATAATCATAAACCCTCAGTTCCTTAATGCAATCCCCCATCTCTTCCATTTTATGCAATTCCCCCCCACTACAAGCCTTAGTTTTGAAAACCTCCTACCTCCTCAATCCAAAGTACCAATTCCCATCCACCTCATCCTCTCAACCTGATCAATTGAGATAGTGAGTGTGGGATCTCTAGCAGAGCAAGATTGATTTGGAGTTGGATTGGTTCGTTGAGTACAGTGCTGAGCGGGATTTATTTTCCCAAGAGCAGAGAGAGACGGGGAAACTTCTGAGAGGATGCCACTTCATTTCATGCAGCATCAAAAGCCGAGTAGGGGAGTTTCTTTTTTTCTTTTTTACCTTTACCTTCAATAAGGACATTGAACAGTTTAAGTTTGGGGGTATTGGTGTTTATTTTGCATATAGGAAATTCATTTCATGTTTTGCATGGAAATAGTTCATTGCATGTAAGTTAGTTCATATAGTGCATGTAGGTTGTAAATAGTTAAAATTTGTGAAAATTTTAAAATTTTTCTTTTGTTTTTGCATTCTGTGTTAGAGCATACTGCATGAATCCAGTTTTTAGTTGGTTAGTTATGTATGTTTCCTGTGAAGAAACTGAAATCACTTGATTGTTGAACTGATTTGAGACTTAAGCCTGATTTTATGATCATATATGTAAATCCTTACCTGTCAGATACTGTGTAACCAGTAAGCACGATAGAGTAAACACCATGATATGCTAAGTTTAAATGTTTACATACTTGTCTTCTAGTGAAAAAACTATGTTTTAATAAAAGAGTTTCAGTTCGTATATAATAATAAGTAGACTGTTAAAAGCTTAAGTTTGGGGGAAACAGGGGACATGCATGATATATGCGGGGAGATGGAGTATAAGACGCACTCCATTGTAGAAAAAGAAAAAAGAAAAAGAAAACAAAAGAAAATGCATTGAAAAAGAAAAAAATAGAATAAACACTTCGGCTACGTCGAGTTCTGTGGCCTTTGATATTCGAGCAAGTAAGCCTTAGGGGTGTCTCTACACCCAGCGCTCTAAGGCTGTCTGGTCTGGGAGTCATTGGTTGAAACCTCGCTACATGGATATCATTGAAAAGCCTAAGAGAACTAGGCAGTGCACAGTCGAATGTGTACACGGGAAAGTGCGAATACACCCTCGTGAGTAATAAAAGCTTAAAGAAAACCCCATGTTGACTCTTAACTCTAGTAATGCACGGTCTTAGTTAGAAGTTATATGATTTACTATTTTTCTTAAGTTAAAGCTTCTTTTTCCCCTAAGAAGCATAGTAGGTGAGTTATTTATATGAATGCATATCTAATGGTTGCTAAGCACACAACGCACAATACATCAGTGTTGACAGTTTTGGATTTGCAGAATATGCCTTATGGTCTTGTTTTGGGTAGCTTATTTGTTCGACTATCTCGTGGTTTTTTGAGGCATTGCTTTGAAAGTTCAATACTGGCTGGGAACTTAGATTTGCATTCATGATAGCATAGGTTGCATACATTGTAGATACTGCATTGCATCTTTTGTTTAGTTTTGTTTTGGTTGCTCGAGGGCAAGCAACGTTTAAGTTTGGGGGTATTTGATAAGTGGCTTTTATGACCACTTATTCAGATAGTAACCAACTCATTCTATTGCTTAAACTCAAGTATCATTGTGCATTTTATGTGTTTTTGCTTTGTTTTGTGATTTTCAGGTTTAGAAACTCTCCGGGTACAAATTGAGCTTAAAAGGGCAAAAGAACGGTTAAATGGGACAAAGCACTGAAATGGGCTTAAAGAATGAAGATAGCATGGGTGAGGAAGCAATGAAGGTGATGCCACGAGTCTAGAGGCTGAAAGGAGCAAGAATGGCCTATGAAGCAAAAATGGGAAGGAAGTGCAATCCGGACATCGTTTGGGTGGTTCACGTTCATTTCATGTTCTAGGATTGGAACTTGGTTCATATTGTAAGCTTTCCGGAACATCTTGAATCATCCCAATCGGAGTTCTGAGGCGAGAGTTATGCCCCGTATACCAACGGACGTCAAACCTCACGGTTTTGAGTTTTCATGCACAACTGTCACTTGGAGCTCAATTTCAGCCATAGTCCATCCAATATTTCTCAATGCTTAAAGTATTAAAGTTGTAGAGCTCTTTGATAGCTTCGATTTGATAGGTGGCAGGCCTCGTAACTCCTCCAGATCAAAAGTTATGGCCGTTTTACCAGATGACTCTGCTACAAAAAATCCTTAGCGCGGGCGCGCGGATTTCTAGGCTATTTTGGGTGGGGCCGCGCCAGTCCCCAGCTGTGCCAGACTTGACTTTTCAATTGAACGGGACTTGGCTTTTGATTGGGATATAAGGGGGCTCGTTTGTGGCAAGAAAGGGCATCATATATTGGCCCTAAGCCCTAGTTCCTCTCTTTTCTTCCTTTACATATTGTTTAGTCTAGATTAGGAGTAGATTAAAGAGTAGATTAGTGCTAGTTTAGTTAGTTAGTTAGATTCTAGGGTTAGATTAGAGAAGAAGATTGAAGCAAGAGATTGACATTGAAGATCCACACTTAGTGAAAGAACAAAGATTTGCAATTTCTATCTCTTCATTCTCCTTGTATTCAATTTGTATTTGGATAATGTATAATCTACTTGTGGATAATATATTCGAGTTGTCTATGACTTAAATCATATTTTGAGGTTTCAATGGAACCTAATGAGTAGTTTAATTTGATATTCCTTCCATGATGGTCTTATTTGATTACTATGTGTTTGCCTATTGCGATGTATGCTTTCATTGCTTAATTGAGTCATGACCAATTACTGTGATAACCCACATGGGATTGAAAGACAAAGTGTGGGTTTAGATCTAATCATAGTAGCGGGCGATTGTACGTCCTCATGGCGTTGGACGTATGATTTGTGCTTAGGATAGACATATACCGAAGCGCCGCTTGTAGTCAATAAAGGACTTGACCTTAAACCCTATTTATTTGTAAACACCATAGACATATAGGGGTTTAGGTAATGTGGGTGTTCACGTGCGTTCTATCATCTGTGGATTGCACATGATATGGATTAGGTGCATCGAAAGATGGCCTTCTCTTACCTTCATGTTCTCGGCTAACAACTATAATGATTAATTTGACCTAATTGGAAGTGTGTCGACTTAGACAAATCATTAAGGGAAATTGGAATCTCTTATCTTCATTATCTAATTTTACTCTAGGATTAATTAGTTTAAGTTTACTTCCTTGCCTAGTTTAAAGTAGTTTTAATCCTTTCTCTTTACCACCCGTTTAAATAAGACTGAAATGATTATGTGCTAGTGCTTTGGTGACCTTTTATCTGTTAATTCCTCGTGGGAACGATATCCTTACTCACTCTTTATTACTTGTTGACTGCGTATACTTGCGCGTTAATTGTGTCATCTAAATCGGACCGACAGTCGCTCTATGATCTCGTCGAGATTTGGAAGATGATCCTCGTAGCGGTCTGTCTATGGTGTTTCCACCCCAAAATAGTCATTGATCGCCTCTGCGTCGAAGGACACCAAAGTGCCCCGAACCAAAACCACGTGATCAACATGCTCTATGGCATTGGCGTAGAATTCTTTCACAATGTTGATCACCGCTGGCTTAGGTTGCGCGACCAGTTGAAACCACTCACGCTCCGCTATCATCTATGACATGTCGCCGTCAAGGTTTGCATCCGGCTTAAGCCTTCTTTCCAGTACCAAAGTCTTTTTTTGATGACTTTGTCGCAGCGTGTTGACGTGCCTTCGCTCATAAACTGACTAGCATCAAAGCGCGGCGAAGCACTAGAGGATGAAGTCCTAGCTCGTTTGGATGTCATGATGAAGTTTGCTCTTCGAATTGGTATTCAAAAAGTGAAGAGAACCTGTGAAAACCTGTTGAAACAATTCGTCGAACACTTGGTGGGTGACAATTTCTCTCCCCCAAACTTAGTACAATTTATATCGTAAACTCCCCCAAATATAAGAATTTGAATCCAACTTTGGGTCTTCAGTAACCCAAGGATTCCCAAAACATTTATTTAAGCAATACACTGAAATTGATTATACCTTAGATAATAAAACCCAATTAACAGTAAATAAAAATTACTTGTAATACCTTTGAATTGTTTCTTTGATTGGATTTGTGTGTTAATTCAAGTTCCTTTCTGTACCTTTCCTCTAATCTAAGATGATTTATTTGTTAGTTGCAGAGGAAATTCTGGAATGGGTGGTGGTGGACGAATTTGATTGGTATTGTTATGTAGAGAGAGAGAGAGAGAGTAGAAGTAGGATTGGATTTCGAAAAGATGATTTTGTACTTGGGTTAGGCTTAGGAGATTTGTATAGGGTAGGAGTAGAAGAGATGGCTTCGAGTTAGCTTAGGATTAGAGGAATTAGAATTAGATTAGGTTTTGGGAAGGACACAACATGATTTAAAACCTTTTTAAAATCCAAAATCGTAGACCGGCGCGCCCTACGCCAGGTTATTACTCCTCGCAGCGCGGCCCGTGTTGGCGTGTTCTCTCAAGTCAATTTCCCTGCAACACTAGCGCACCTCGTGCCTAGTGCAGCACGTCTCGAGCCTAAATGGCTTGAAACGCCTGATTTTTATTGGATGTGCAGCATGCCAAGCTCCTAGAGTGACGCGCCCCGTGCCAGCCTTTTGGCATTGTTGATTTTGCTTTGCTTGATCAGTGTCTCTACCACCTTCTGCATTGAATCATGATGTGCCTTAGGAGTTTATTATACTAGGCATATGATACTAAAATATATATATCAAAACTAAAATATAAGATACTAAGGTTTGAGAAATTTGGGTTGCCTCCCAATTAGCTGCCCTTGTTTATTGTCGTTGGCTCGACTTGACGCCCTATCAATTATCCGGAGGTTGGATCCATCAGCGTCATGACCTCAATTTCCTCTATTTGAATGCTATCCAGGAGCGGCTTCAGCCTATGGCCGGTCACTTTGAATACATTTCTAGTTTTTGGATTCTGGATATTAACTGCATCATGAGGAAAAACATTAGAGATGACAAATGGTCCATCCCAGCGAGAGCGCAACTTTCCTTGAAATAACTTCAATCTTGAATTGAATAGAAGGACTTTCTGTCCCATAGTGAAATTTTTATGTAAGGGCTGCTTATCACGAAAAACTTTTGTCCTAGTTTTGTACAACTTAGAACTCTCGTATGCTTCGGTCCATAACTCCTCGAGTTCGTGTAACTGCAGGTTCCTATTGACGCCAGCTTGATCAATGTTCATATTGCACTGCTTGATCGCCAGAAAGCTTTAGTTTCCCGTACACTAGCCTTTAAGGTGACATACCTATCGAAGTTTTGTATGTCGTCCTATAAGCCCATAATGCGTCTTCTAATCTTAGACTCCAATATTTTCGGTTGGGGTTGACTACTTTCTCCAGAATTGATTTGATTTCTCGGTTTGAGACCTCTGCCTGGCCATTGCTTTGCGGATGGTAGGATGTAGATACCCTGTGAAGAATGTTGTACTTCTTCAACAAAGCTGCTAACACCCTATTGCATGAATGACTTTATCATTGATGATGGCCCGTGGTGCTCCAAACCTGACAAAAATATTAGACTTGACAAATTCTGCAACAACTTTAGAATCGTCAGTCTTGGTGGCTTTAGCTTCCACCCATTTGGATGCATAATCAATTGCCAATAAAATGTAAATATTTCCAAAAAAAACAGGAAAAGGTCCCATAAATTCAATTCCCCAAACATCAAAAATTTCCACAATTAGGATAGGGTTTTATGGCATCTGATTTCTATGAGATATACTACCAGTTCTTTCACAATTTGCACATGATTTACAAAACAAATAAGTCTTTAAAAATAGAGGGCCAAAAGAAACCACTCTCTAACACCTTATGTGACGTTTTCTTAGGTCCAAAATGGCCTCCACAGGCATAGGAATGACAAAAAGTTAGAATAAACTTGATTTCATTATCAGGTACACATCGTCTAACTATCTGATTAGCACAAAATTTCCACAAGTATGGGTCGTCCCATACATAATGTTTGGCATCACTCCTAAGCTTTTCTTTTTGGGCTTTAAAAAACTCACTTGGTACATAAGCACTTACTAAAAAATTTACAATGTCGGCATACCAGGGGGTTGTATGTACAATGTACAATAGATGCTTGTCTAGAAACATGTCGTGTAATGGTAGTGCTTCATCTTCCTTAATGATCATGCTCAAGTAATCCACCACCAAGTTATCCGCACCATTTTTGTCTTTGATCTCTAAGTTAAATTCCTGCAGCAGCAGGATCCACCTTATAATTTGAGGTTTGGATTCCTTCTTGGTCAGTAAGTACCTAAGAGCAGCATGGTCAGAATAAACTATAACTTTAGTACCAAGTAAATAGGATCTGAATTTATTTAAAGCAAATACAACATATAAGGGTTCTTTTTCTGTTGATGAATAGTTTATCTGAGCCGCGTTCAAAGTTCGAGAAGCGTAGTAGACCGCATGGACAGTTTTGTTAATCTTTTGGCCCAAGATGGCGCTGACAACATAGTTTCTAGCATCACACATTATCTCAAAAGGTAACCTCCAATTCGGTGGTTGAATGATGGGGGCTGACGTCAACAGTTTCTTTAATGTATCAAAGGCCACCTTACATTCATCATTGAACTAGAATTCCTCATCTTTCTGTAGCAACTTGTATAAGGGCAATGCCATCTTGGCGAAATCCTTAATAAACCTGCGAGAAAATCCTGCATGTCCAAGAAAAGAGCGTATCTCCCGCACGCTGACGGGGTAAGGCAATACAGATATAATATCAATCTTAGCTTTATCAACTTCTAAACCATTGACTGACACTACAAGTCCCAATATTATCCCTTGTTCTACCATAAAGTGGCATTTCTCCCAGTTTAACACAAGGTTTATTTCTAAGCATCTGTCCAGTACACGTGTCAAATTATCTAAACAGGCATCTAACGAGTCACCATAAACTGTGAAATCATCCATAAAGACTTCAATACATTCTTCTAGAATATCTAAAAAGATACTGACCATGCATCATTGAAATGTACCTGGGGTATTGTATAGTCCAAAGGACATTCGCCGATAAGCAAAGGTACCGAAAGGACATGTGAATGTGGTTGTTTCCTGGTCTTCTGGGTCGATCACAATCTAGTTATAACCTAAAAAACCATCTAAAAAGCAATAATGAGAATGCCCTGCTAAACGTTCTAACATTTGATCAATAAAAGGCAAGGGAAAGTGGTCTTTTTGAGTTATAACATTTATTCTTATATAATCTATGCACACTCTCCAACCTGTTTGCGTCCTTGTAGGCACTAATTCATTACTGTCATTCTTGACAACCGTGATACTTGATTTCTTTAGAACTACAAACACTGGACTTACCCATTGACTGTCGAAAATAGGGTAGATGATTCATGCATCAAGTAATTTGATCACCTCTTTCTTCTCTACCTCCATCATCAGTGGGTTCAACCGTCTTTGTGCATCTCTCGTTGGTTTAGCTGCTTCCTCTAACAAAATTTGATGCATGCACATAGAGGGACTAATACCCTTGATGTATGCTATTGTCCAACCAAATACTGTGATGTGGTCCCTAAGAACTCTCAACTTTTCCTCTTGCACTTTGGTTAGATTACTAGCAATTATCACATGTAAAGTTTCATTAGCCCATAAATATGCATATTTTAAATGTGCCGGTAATTGTTTTATTTCAAGTATTGGAGCTTTCTCCACAGATGGTAATAGCTTTTGATGAGTTACAAGTAGTTGAATTAATTGGACTGCATGCTTCTCTGAGAGTTTAGGTAATGAATGTAATGCAGCCACAGTTTGCTTCAAGTCCTGACTGTGCTCAAATTCATATGTCCCATCCATGTTCAAATTACTGGAAATAGCAACCTCCAAACTATCTCTTTGAATCTGTTTAAAAGTTTCCTACATTAACGAATCACAGACATCAATAGCATAAACCTGAGAGATATCACTAGGGTACCTCATGGCATCATAGATATTGAATTGGATCTTCTCGCCATCAAATTCCATTGTCAAGGTCCCGTTGTGAACATCGATCATAGTCGTTGCTGTCTTTAGGAATGGTCTTCCTAGCAAGATGTGTGATGGGTTCGGGGAAGTATCATCTTCCATATCCATGATGTAAAAATTTGCAGGAAAGATTAGTTCGTTCACCTGCACCAAGACATCTTCGACTACCCCTAGGGGGTAGGTGTTAGTACGATCAACCAATTGAATAACAACATCGGTATTTTTCAAAGGTCCATGATTCAGAGACTTATAAACAGATAATGGCATCACCTTTATTAAAGCACCTAAGTCTAGCATGGCCTTTTCAAATCTAGTGTTTCCTATATTACATGTGATCGTAAACATGCCTAGATCTTTACATTTAGGTGGCATTTTTCTTTATAAAATAGCCGATACATTTTCCCTACTGTGACTTTCTCATCGTTTTCCAATTTTCATTTATTAGTACACAATTCTTTCAAAAATTTAGCATACTATGGCACTTGTTTAGTTGCGTCAAGTAGTGGAATATTCACTTCTACTTTCCTAAAGGTTTCTAGAATATCTTTATCTTGGTCATCCTTCTTTGATTTTCTAAAATTTCTATGAGGAAAGGGAAGTTGTATATCCTTAATCTGACAAGGAGGGTTAGGGTGCACCTTAATTTTCTCCGATTCCTCCTTTGCTAGATCTTTCTGATACTCAACTATTGCTGTTGGTGTGTCCATCTGTTTTCCGCTCCGCAGTGTTATGGCACTGGCATTCTTCATTAGGTTCACAATAGTCTACGATTGAAGCTACCTTTTAGAACCTTGAGAGTCCAACCGACCTACAGTAGTGGCTAATTGGCTCATTTGACTCTCCAAGCTATGGATGAAAGACTTCATCTCTTGTTGGAATTGTTGTGCCTGTTGCATGAACGCCTTGAACATGTTCTCCAAGGATGTTCCAGGATTAGCCGGTGCTACTGGTCTAGGTTGGTATTGTGGCTGATTTGGTTGAAACTGCGGCTTAACTGGGTAAAACCCTTGTGCCTGGGGCCTAGCACCCCCATAACTGAAGTTATGATGATCCCTCCATCCTAGATTGTATGTGTTGGAGAAAGGATTATATTTCCTCTGCGGCTGTGCTTGGTAATTCCCCACTGCACTAGCTTATTGTGTAGTATCGTCCTCTTGCAATGTCGGACATGCATTTGTAGGATGCCCCGCCATTAAACAGATTTGGCAAGCTTGTGCAACCGGTGCGTTACTTGTAGCTAATTATTTCACCAAAGAAGTTAAGTCAGAAATTTGTTGCTCTACATTAGTTGTGCTTACCTCACTTACTCTTTGGGCTAGATTAGAATTCCTTATTCCATACTATTGTGCATTTGCGGCCATGTTGGCAATCAAGTTCTTAGCCGCCTCCGATGTTTTGTCCACTAATGCACCTCCACTAGAAGCATCGATCATACTTATATCCATTGGTAAGAGTCCTTCATAAAAGTAGATGATAAGGTGTTGATCGTCGATCTGGTGGGGTGGATAGCTGGAGAAAAGCTTCTTTAATCTCTCCAGGTACTCATACAGTGTTTCACCACTGAACTGTTGGACTCCGCAAATGTCATACCTGATGTTGGCTACTCTTGAAGCAGGAAAATCATTCTCTAAAAATAGCCTTTTCATGTCGTTCCATGATTGAATTGATCCCGCGGGGAGATAAAACAACCAATCTTTTACCAAGTCTCCCAGTGAGAAAGGTAAAGCTCTCAACTTAATCTGATCCTCCGTGACATTGTGTGGCTTCATGGTGGAACACACAATATGGAGTTCTTGCAAATATTGTACGGATCGTCACTTGTAAGACCACGAAAAGTAGGCAAAAGGTGAATTAATCCAGATTTTAGTTCAAACGAAACATTTAAAGTAGGATATTCAATATAAAGAGGTTGTTGAGTAAGATTAGGAGTTGACAACTCCTTCAAAGTCCTGTTATTTGGCACCACCATCTCCTCTTCTGATTCACTTGAAGAAGATTGGTCTGAAAGTAGTGTTAGTGAGATGTTGAGGCTCGGTGATGGATCTTCTTCGGAATCTACAAGTGAAACTTGGTTTTTCTTAGCTTCCGTCCTAAGCCTTCATGCGATTCTCTCTATTTCTGGATCAAATTTCAAATCAAGAGATTGAGAGGATCGAGGCATAAAAATAAAAAAATTAATGAAAATAATCGAATAACTAAAAACAAAATTGCACTCCCCGGCAATGGCGCTAAAATTTTTGTAGATATCTTCTAGCACTACAAAATTTACCTTACTAAGATTCTACTAAATTAAGAATCAGTATAGAAATAAGCAAGGATAGATCCCACGGAGAGTGAATTGTATTTTCACTATCCAATGATTTCCAATGAATTGGGGGATTTTGTTGAAAATAGTTTAATTTAACTAAAGTGAATTAATAAGAAAATAAAAATATCAATAAGTAAAAGAGTTCAATTCTTCAGTTCAGTATCCCCTTTTCACAATTATGAATTAATCAAGTTAATATACTATTTATCTTCTACTGAGATTAATAACCCTAGATAACCGCGATCACAAATTATACAAAATTCTCCTTAAGTGTAGATCTAATGCGACGATTGCTAACAAGAGATTCTAACTAACATATAACCTAGAACTATCAGCCTATATATAATATGATAGAAGCATTAAGCATGAGAATTAGATTATTCCAAGCAATAATTACACAATCAGGAATTATTTAACTTGTCTTCTGAATATCTTAATAATATTTCAAAGCTTGTCCACAATAAAACACTATTCATTGCTACTTAGATTAGACACACTTTGTTTGCTTAAAATCTGTCTTAATCTAGCAGAAGATATCAATTTATTAATTTAATCCTGCAGAAACCAAATTAATCAATTGAATAACATATATGAAAGTTCATATAGATAATCAGAATAAATCTCAATATGAAAGAATAAATATTATGAACTTTAATTAAACCATAAATTGTTAATCCAGTTCAACATCCCTTCGGAATTGAATAAATGAATTAGCGTAGTATGCCTTCATGAATAGCCTCCAAGATGAAAGATGAAATATATGATCCAAAATCCTCCCATCATAGTAAAACAACTAATATATATATAGTCTAACAAAACCCTAGACTAATAAGGCAAGTCTGCAGTCCTAATCCTACTAAACTTTTTTCAATTAAAAACATTTAAATCAGGTCAGCCCGTTCGTCTGGCACGCCCCGTGCCCATCTCCTTCTTCTCCTGGCGCGCCCCGCTCTAGGTATGCAGGAATCTCTAGTCTTTAAAGTGGCACGGCCCACACCGGTTCCTTTGCAATTGCAGCGCGCCCCACGCCAGTTCGTCATCAATCCCAAATTTGCTGCTTTTCTACTCTTCTTCCCAATCACTCCCCATTCCTGCACATTAACACAAAACACATGAAAAGTAACATACATACTTAAGTAAATGCAATATAACAAGCTAAGAAATACCTATTACGTAGGTTAAAAACCTACTTATCACCTTATCAATGCCGGTGCCACCTATCAGCGAGCCATGATGACCCTTTTTTATGACATGATGCACAAAGAAATAGAGGTCTATGTGGATGATATCATCGTTAAATCTTGGAATGAAGACGACCACATTACCCATCTCCAAAATCTTTTCAACCGGTTGCGCAAATATGACTTAAAGCTGAATCCGACCAAATGTGCCTGTCGACGTCGGAATATTTTTTGGTTTCTTTTCCTATGTGTTTCTACACTTGATGTTTTCTATTTTATTTGTTTGATCTGAAGGGTGAATTTTTAGGAAAAGACCGACATACAATATCGACGATTTGAAAAAATTTGATTTTATTTTTTCGAATTAGACAGAGTCGCTAGTTGGTGTGAGTTAAATGGTTGTACCAACTCAACTAAGTTTTGAAAGTTTTGCAATATGACCCAATTATTGGACTCTATTTAATTGGTCTTGGAAAACAATATTTATAGAGTTCGGGGGCTTGATTAAGCTGGGGGAAGGTGTTAGGCACCCCCCGACTTCCGTAAAACACGGTTTTCGCGTCTTTCATTCCCTAATTGTTGTGTATGTGTGTGCGTGTGTGGGTTGCAGTTAATTGGGCCTAAAGTGCTTTATTTGAAAGTAGTGTTTGATTTAATGAAAGTCCATTTCAAATGATAATATGAAAGTGATGTTTTGAAAATCGATTTTCAAAACCTTTCGCTTTCATAGGAATAGAAGTCTTTTGATACTTCCATTTTATTCTGTATTCGGCTTGATTTGGATTTTATAGAAGATGCAAAGCATAAATAAATATCTACATAAGGGTCGGACCTCTTATTGTCATGAAAGCCATCGAAGTGATCCGAGCACCACAAACCATGATTTACTATATTGAGACCTTAAATCCGGATAAACGTTTTAAGGTCCCTCTGATTTTCATTTACAAAAGGACTGCAAGCTGTATATAAAGCTGAAATTTGTCCATTATGGGAATCGAATCCAGATTCATGTGATTAATCTTAGATCTCGTGATTCCTAGGCTCACACAATATCATCAAAAAGCTTTCACGGTAGCTATATTGAAATAAAATGCAAATTATAATCTAGACGTCGCAAAACGAAGGATTCATAAGTTAAATTCTTGCATGCGCGTAGCCAAGATTCTCGTTTCCTTCAGATACAGATCTAGGATCGCGTAGTTGCTTAATATTTAAAAAACTAGAAAAAAAACTAGATTTAAATAAATCTTAGCCATTCTAGCTCAACGGTTCCAACTTTACAACTTTTGAACTTGTTAAAAGTTTGATATGGCTAGATTTAAATAAATCTAGTCCACGAACTTTACATTAGTATAGATTTACATCAAATGAATAATTAAAACTGATATTTAATCACATTAAATAATATATATATATATATATATATATTACTTATATATATATTAAAGTCGGAAAGAGCCACAGATTCACAATTCAGGCGTGACTGATCAATATATATAAGTAATATATATATATATATATGCTTATAAATATATTAAAGCTGAAAAATACCACATATTAGCAATCCAGGCCAAACGAGATAATATAATATATATATATATATATATATATATAAGATTATATATATATATATATATTAAAGAAGCAAAAAGCCACAGATTTACAATCCAGGCATAATGAACACTTATAAATATATATATATACTTATACATAAACTTATATATATATTAAAGCGAGAAAAGCCACAGATTTGCAATCTAGGCCAAAATAACACACACACACATATATATATATATATACACATATATTAAAGACATAAAAGCCACGGATTTATAATTTAGGCAAAACTAAGAGTTATAAATATATATATATATATATATATATATATATATATATTAAAGCAGTAAAAAATTTTAGATCTAAAGAAATCTCACACTGTACAGCGAGGAAGGCTTTAAACCTCTTTTAAAGCTTGAAAACTCTGTTTCCACCAGTTAAAACTTGATATGTTAGTATATATACGTATACAAGTGTTTAAAAAGAACAATGTCGAAGTTTGGAAGATTGATGGTAGGGTTAAGAGCTGAAATATGCAAAATGTTCTGTCTTTTTCTCTTTTTTTTCTTCTTTTTCTTCGCTGGTGGGGGGTCTAATTTATAGACCAGGGAGTTACGGGTCCACATGCTGCAGCCACGGGTCTACCTGCGGCTAACCCGGGTGGCCCCAGTCCCGTGGGTCCCATTATCTCGAAGTACGCCCACTCTGACCAACGCGTTGTTTACTTAGAACTTTCATAACTTTCAATCCGGGAATCCGATGGAGGCGTGCTATACATTTCTGGAAAGCCCTTTTCGAGACCTACACATTGACATGGGATTTGACCTTTTTTGAATTCGAGAAGATGGGTCCATGACCAGATCTCCGAGTCTTCGTAGTCTGTTCGTTGAGCTTTCTTGTATTGTTTTCATTCGGGATTGACATTATGGTTATGCATGACCTTCATGGTAGTGATTTGACTTGATTTGATGTTGAGTTGGCCAAATGACTATTTTTCCGTTTTTGGGGTTATCTCCAGGGTTGCTGGGCCTTTCTACTGTTACTTAGGGTTGTCTTTGAGTTATGATTGCAGTCGATTCTGTTCTTCCTTAGAGTCATCTTTGAGGGTTGATTTGATATCCCATGGTTGTCTTTGGGAATTGATTTGATGCTTTGGGGTCCTCCAAGGTTATCTTCGGTGTGTCAAAAGACACTTTTTCCCTCCTACAAGTTTAGTAGTAGGAAAATAAAATTTCGAGTGTCTACAAAAGCCACACTTTATCATGTTTATGCAATGAAATTGATTGAAAATGATAAAGATTACTAGACACTTGAAATATGGCAAGGTATATTTAATGATGCAAATCGCAATGCAATAAATATTATGATGAATGTTAACATGTTTTCGCAAATCGCACTTCGCAAATTGCATTTTGCAAATCGCACTTTGCAAATCGTAAATCGCATTTCGCACTTCGCATTTCACACTTTGTTATTGGCCAATAGTACTTCGCAACTCACAAATCGTACTTGGCAAATTAAGTCATGCATCACATACCTTTAGAATTTATCGATGCCTTTGTTGGTGGCTGACATCAACAGCTTCCACCAACGGAATTTCCTGAGTTTGTTTGATGAAGATTAACTGAGATGTTCATATCTTGGACGTTTTTAAAATTCCTGCTGGGGATAATTTTATGGCTGAAATTGCCGGACCTTCCCGATGCATATATTGGGAGTTTACAAACGTCTTATCACCAGGTTGAATGTCGATGCCTACTCGAATGGTAGTTTTCAAGGTTTTATCACAGGGTTAAATGCTGATGCCTACTCGAATGGTAGTTCACAAAGGCTCATACCCTGCTGGTAGTTGACAATGGAGAAATTTTCTTAAGTCTTGGCATTTAATGTGCATGCATGTTTAACTCTACTGAGGATGCATGCTCACCCTTTCTGAGGCGATTTGGAGTTTCTTTTTAGGCAAGGATTTTGATAGGCCTAGCAGCTCCAACTCCCGTTCGCAGAGTAGATTCAGATGTCCCCCTTTCATACGTCATCTTGGTGGGGATCTCGCTGAGGCTGCTACTTTTTTCTTTCTGAATCTGGACCTGGTGCTGGTCCCTCTGGTGGTTTAGACACTGATGGCTTTACTAGAAGATATCTTGATATCTTCGGTGAAGTAGTGTTCAACGGCTTACATCACAAGATCTTTCACCTATGATACGCTGGATTGACACAAATGATTTGATCATTGATTATGAAAATGGGCGAGCTCTTTACTTGCGACCATGCTGGATTAGATACTGGATTGGCTGGTGACCAGGGTGTTGCTAACGCCTAGGAGGATGTGGCACGCTCCTTCACTGTCCAGATTTGAAATTCAGTGTAGAGGCCTTAACTTATATAAATTTGGTGCAGATTGATATATTTGATGATGTAGACTTCATTTACTAGACCTTTTGTCGTCGGGTGTCTATTTTTGAGTTAAGAACTTTCTTGAAAATTTCTCATTTCTTTTGTCGGGGCAAACTTATGTCGCTGTGATTTCTTTCAGGAGTTTTCCCTTATCTTTTGATGAGGAGCTTGGTCCTGTGATAGACTCCTTCCATTTCATTGAATGACGAAATGCCACAGCCCTTTCGTATGTTATTATAGGGGTTCGTAGAAGAAACTCGATTTGTTGACCACATCTAAAGTGAGCAATATCATGCATATTAGACAAATAACAAAATGTGACAAAAGATTGATGGCTCTGGCCATTGGGATTAATATAATCTTGTCAAAGAAGTTAAAGTTCATGAAATTGAATGTTTGCATGCTGATTTCTTTTATCTTATTGCTAAAAATCTTAAAACTGAGTATGAAAATGAAATATTTCCTAAGGAAATCAAAATTTTCATTAACAAGTTATTAAATCAGAATAAAACTTTTAAGCATCCATTGTCATTGTACATGGGTAGGATCATATTCAAAAGACTTATCTCCCTTTATCAGAGATACTTTATCTTCGTTCTAGACGCTATTCTTCGCAGAATTGACTTCATATGACACATGTACTATGAGTGACGCAACTCTTAGCAGGGGTTTCCTTTCCATGACTTTGCAAATTTTTCTTAATTTTCTTTTTTCTCTTTTTTTTCTCACCTAACTTGTCTCATTTTCTTAGGCTATTCAGAGTTACCCATTTAATGAGTTTTGGGACAATGACTCCCAAACCAGATGGCTTTATGGCACTAGGTGTAAAGACACCCCTTCCATTTTACTTGCTTGAGTAACTAAGGCCATATTTTGAGATAAGTCAGGTGGTATACTCTATTTGCTCCTCGTCTGAGCTTGTGCAAGGTCTGTTTTGTTAGGCTTAAATTACCCAATTTAGTGAGTGTTGGGCTGGTGACTCCTAAACCAGATGTCTTTAAGGCACCAGGTGTAAAGACACCCCTCAAGTTTAATTGCTCGAGCAACTTAGGCCACGATTCAGATCTGCTCAGGTCTCGCATTCTTCTTTTTGCAATGCTCGTTTTCTTAGGCACTAAGTTAACCATGTAACGAGCGTTGGGCCGGTGACTCCCAAACTAGATGGTTTTAGGGGCCCAGGTGTAAAGACACCCCTTAGGCTTAATTACTCGAGTAACCCAGGCCACGATACGAGACATTAAACTTGCTACTTATTTTTATCTTTACATTAATTGTCATTGCTACTGCCATAGTTCATACCCACCACTAAGAGTCAGTTAAATTGCAAAGTACAGACATGCATATGAGGTCAAGTCTGCTCCAAAAAGCACTTTGAACTAGGATGTCATGCCTAATCAAATGGTTGAATAGTCTTAAATCTCTAATCATTCCCGTGATTCTTGCTGCACGGACGTTCATCAGAATTAATCCAATTCATAACAAGTTAAACGAAATCTCTCATCTTCTTTTTTTAAAATCTTATTCTGAGATTCTAATGCAAGACTTATCTATACTTATCATGTATATTATCGCTAATGCATGTAAATAGAAATTGAAAGCACATAAAGAGATGAAAGAGTAGTACCTCATCCGTGGATCGATGTATTCTAAGAAAATTATGATTGGCAAAGACCGATTGATCATACTGGATTGCCAATGATGGAAGCTTTGATGATGACGGACCATGTTGATGGTGCTGACTGGTGCATTTTTCATTGGATGGTTGATAAATGCCCAAGTGTTGAGTTGTCGCTGCCTACAAAATTGCCCCAATCTTGTTTGTTGTAAGGGTGCCAATATCGATTGATGTTGATTCTGAAATCTCCCCACTCTTGCTTGTCATCTGTGGTAATTACTTTGTTGTATGTTTGTCAGATGGGCTGATAAGATGCCGAGATCGCAAGAGTGTTTTACCTCATGATCCACACAGTGATTGGGTAGAGGTGAGCTTTGACATCTAGGTGCCCCGATCCTTGCTTCTAACTTGTAGGTGTACTCGAGTTTGATGACCTTTTTTGCTTTTGATTTAATAAAGGCTTGGGATTGAGGGTGTCAGCTATTTGAAAGTCCTTATTGATGATCATGCTTGATATATCGCTGTGTTGTTGTTTCAAATTTGATGATTGATATCGAGATGCCTTCAGACTCCAATTAATTGGACCTAAGAGCTCAGCTTCGTTGGTGATGTAATGGCTTTAATCGTATTTTGTTTGATCTGTGAGGTTTTAATCTGTGGCCTTTTACTCGGGGAACAGGTCATCGGGTATGAGATAAACTTTTCCACGACGATAGCCCATGTGCTTCTATGGGTCAAAAGAGATCAAGTATTCTCACACTTCAGGAATGATGAGTTGCTGACAGGTTACATCTTATGATGATTGCCATTTTATCCTTGTCACTAGTCATCTTGATGAATCGATGTTTCTTCCTTTCCGAGACTTGTGCCAGATTTGATGGAATGACATTGAGGTGTCGTTGGGTCTTCTAAACTTGGCTCGCCAACCTTGAGGGTTTTTCTTGGGTGTAGGCTTTTTAGGTTTGATTTTGGTATCTTGAGACTAGTCTTTGGGTTTACATTTGGGGTTGGATTTTGGGTTTGAATGTTTCTTTTGAAGGTTAGACCACACCATAGATGGCTGCCTATGTACTTCCGTGGTTGGATGGAGATCAGGTCTTTCGTAGTTCAGGTTTGGCATGAACGTTTTGAAACTAGTAGTCTGTATAGGTAATGAAGTATTCGGGGGATTTGAAAGGCGTTTATTTTGATTGGGTTGAGAGGTTTTTTGGATCTTTATTTGGTTTGACCACACCAGAGATGGCTGCCTATGTATTCCCATGGCTGGAGGGACATCAAGTCATTCGTAGTTCATACTTGATAGATTTTTGGAGTTTTTTTTTATTTCTTGATTTTTTTGATTTTTAATTTTATGATTTTATGATTTTTTTGATTTGATTTGATTTTTTTTTCAATATTTACATGCATGGAAAAATAAAAGACATAACGCTAAGAAAGTGATAACGTCCCAACATCTCCTGGAACTCGTAACTTTCCTCTAGATCTACGTCTTCCTGGCTAGCTGAGACCTGTTAGTCCAGTTGTCAGTGGTTATATTGCCTTTGAGGCTCGTGATCGAGGTTACCTCATGGTCGTAAATATCTTCAATCATTTCCATAACTTGATTGCCTCCTGATTCAGCACATCCCTCAAGGATGCTCAAACTGGACCCGTCGCAAAAAGGGATGAACTCTTAATTCCTTGATGGGTTAGCTTCCTTGACAACTTCACCACCTTTTTCTTCATCTGTTCCTTCACCTTTCTCATAGACTTGAAAGGATTTAACTATGAAATTTCTTTCAAACTGTTGTTGTATTTCTCGAAAGAAACTTTCCTTTTTGGCTTTTTCCATTCTAGGAAGGATTAGTATTTCCTCCTCATCATCTAGGACGGTAAAATCAAGAATGTGGTTGCTAACTATTGGCAACAGAATGTTTGAAAATTATAGAGGAATTTCTTTAGGGGGCTGTCTTTTTTCCTCTATCACTCATAGCATTAGGATCAATCCACCTTGTGTTCTACTAGGATTGGTGCTCATAGTCGTCACCTCCTTTGAACTGCCCATCTCGAGTGGACATCTTAAGCTTTTTATTTCCTTTTTTCCTTTTCTAGTCATGGGGACTTCTATCTTCAGCTCTCTATTTTCAAGGAGATCCTGGATTTTATGCTTTAGAGACCAACATTCATCAGTTGCATGTCCAGGTGAGTTAGAATGATAGAGACATCTTGGTGGAATCATAACTTTTCATCTCGGGATTCATAAGAGGTAGCAACTCAGTAATCTTTTATTTGCTTATCAGAATGTGTAGCATCTCTTCATTTGATTTATTAAGAGAGGTGAATTTTTGGTCTCTTTTGGAGGCTGTTTGATCTTTCTTCTTTAAGAATTTGCATTCCCCCGATCGATTTTTCTGGTGGCGAAAACTTCTAGTAATTTTATCATTACACTTTTCCTTTCCTTTCAGCATGCTTTGATCTTCTTCAGTCAACTGGATTATTTTGGAGGGAGATAGGCTTGCATTCTGGCTAACCTCTTTTTCCTTTAGACTTTCTGATAGTTGAGTGAAAGCTGCCTTGTATATTGATGTTGGCGCACTATCAGCCTAGCTAACAGAGTTACTTTATTCTGGATCGTTTCCAATTTTTTCACTACTGTCATACCTTCCTCTGAATTTTCCAGCTCTAGGACATTGGTTTTATTCCTTTGGGGGTATTCCTTTATCTTTTGTATGTACTTCCGATTTGGACACATTTCAGCGCTTCCTAACCCGATCATGTTTACTTCTTCCGTATCATGTTGCATTAGAAGGTTGGTGTTGACATTTGGATGGTCTGGTTATTGGACCACATCATTGCCACTTTCGATCAAATTATAGATTTTATGTTTTAAAGACCAACAATCTTGTGTATCGTGTCATAGAGACCTTGAATGATAAGCACATCTCTGGCTTGGATTGTATCTTTTGCTTCTTGGATCCAGAGGTGGAGCTAGTTCGGTAATTTTCTTGTGATCCATTAACATCACCAATACATTTTGAAGGGAATCGCCTAGTGGAGTGAATACCCGATTTTCTGTTCTTTCAAATTTTCTCTTTTTGTCCTGATATTTGTTGAATGCGGCCTGTGTAACGCCCCCAAAATAGGTTCAATACTCAACCCATTCTGAGTCATCAAATACATGGTATAAAATTCAAATACAATCTTTTATAACATACGGTCGTGCAAAATACGACCACACAAACTATTAGCTTCAATATAAATTGTATATAATACGAAATATAAACACTCAAATTCATTCCTTATTCATTACAATGATTGTCTCCCTATTTTATAGAATAGTGAGGACTTCTACAGATCTAAGTTTGATCATCACACTGCTCCCCGACTAGTCCCCGCGATATTCTCATTTCCTGAAGATGACAATAGATGAAAAGGGTAAGCTCAACTAGCCCAGTAAAGAATATTATGACTAAGATAATGAAGAATAAATTATCGTTGTCGTATAATGCGAATCTTCTCCGTGGTTTATTGAACTAACTCAGGTCCAAGCATTTGTCTTTCTATAACTTCATCCCAGCATAAAGGTGTTCTACACTTCCTTCCATACAGAGCTTCATACGGTGGCATTCCAATACTGGCATGATAACTGTTATTATACGTAAATTCTACCAAAGGTAATTGGTCCTCCCAACTCCCTTTAAAATCCATAATACAGGCTCTCAACATATCTTCCAGCGTCTGAATGGTTCTCTCACTTTGGCCATCAGTTTGCGGGTGATACGCTATACTCAATCTCAGCTAGGTTCCCAAGTGTGCCTGAAGACTTCTCCAAAAGTTCGAAGTAAACCGTGGATCTCGGTCTGCCACTATGGATACAGGAACTCCATGTTTAGAAATAATCTCTTTTATGTATAACTTGGCCAACCAATCAAGATTATAAGTAACATTGATAGGTAGAAAATGAGTTGACTTGGTGAGACGATCAACTATTACCCAGATAGCATTGTAGCCTTTCTGAGTGACAGGAAGTCCTACCACAAAGTCTATAGTGATGTGCTCCCACTTCCATTTAAGAATCGGTAGAGGTTGTAGTAATCCACCCGGTCTTTGATGCTCAGCTTTAACACTCTGGCATGTGAGACACTTACTTACCCATTCTGCTATCTCTCTCTTCATGTTCGACCACCAAAAATGCTGACTCAAATCTTTATACATCTTCGTACTTCCCGGATGCACAGCAAACTTGGAACTATGGGCTTCTGCTAAGATTTCATCTTTCAATACCTGTACCGCTGGAACCCACACTCTATCTTCATACCTCAGTACTCCCTACTTATCCAGTCAAAATTTAATGTTCTTCTCATGAGTTATCTCAGCCTTACATTACTGTATCCTTCTCCTGCATCTCTTTGATTTTATCCAATAAGGTTAAGGTTGTTTTTATCACATATAACTTCTGATTAGAGTTAGCTTGAGCTCTTACTTCAATCTCAAGTTTTTCAAATTCTTTTATCAGTGCCTTGTTGTTTGTAATGGTATTTAACTTTTCTTGATTCTTTCGGCTCAATGCATCTGCCTCTATGTTAGCTTTACCAGGATGATATAGGATCTCACAATAAAAGTCCTTGATTAACTCTAACCATCTCCTCTGCCTCATATTCAACTCCTTCTGTGTTAAAATATACTTCAGACTTTTGTGATCTGTGTATATTTCACACTCTCCCCTATACAAATAATGCCTCCATATCTTCAAAGCAAAAACTACTGCGGCTAACTCCAAATCGTGAGTAGGATACCTTTTCTCATAATCTTTAAGTTATCGTGAAGCATAGGCGATCACCTTCCCTATAAACTAGAAGACCCCCAGTTTCATCTGGTAATGATAATACTGGTGCCCTACTCAGCAATTTCTTCAATTCTTGAAAACTTTCTTCACACTTGTCCGTCCAATTATACTTCATAGTCTTTCGAGTTAAATTGCTTAGCGGGGTTGCTATTTTGAAAAAATCTTTTATAAAACGACGATAGTACCCTACCAATCCAAGAAAACTGCGAACTTCTGTTGGTGTTGTTGGTTGATCCCAATTCATGATTGTTTCTATCTTTGCTGGATCCACTGCTACCCCATTCTTATTAATTACGTGCCCTAGGAATTGAACTTCATCCAACCAAAACTCACACTTGGAAAATTTTGCGTAAAGTTGTTCCTTTCTTATTATCTCTAATACCACTCTCAAATGTTTCGCATATTCCTCCCGTGTCTTAGAGTATAATAAGATATCATCAATAAACACCACCATAAATTTATCCAAGAATGACTTAAACACTCGATTCATTAAGTCCATAAAAGCGTCTGGTGCATTTGTTAACCCAAAAGACATCACAAGAAACTCATAATGACCATATCGGGTCCTAAAGGCGGTCTTTAGTACATCTTCTCTTCTCAACTTCAGTTGATGATAACCTGATCGTAGGTCAATTTTTTAAAAATGCTCCGCTCCTTTTAACTGATCAATCAAATCATCAATTCTTGGTAAAGGGTACTTATTCTTGATGGTCAACTTGTTCAATTCCCGATAATCTATACATAATCTTAATGTCCCATCCTTCTTCTTTATAAACAACACAGGTGCTCCCCATGGTGAAACACTAGGCTGTATGTATTTCTTATCTAGGAGTTCTTATAACTGAACGTGCAACTCCTTCAACTCCACTGGTGCCATCCTATATGGTGCCTTTGAAACTGGTGCCGTACCCGGTGCAAGATCAATTACAAACTCAATCTCTCTGTCAGGTGGAAGACCAGATAGATCACTTGGAAACATGTCCGAAAACTCATTTACTATAGGTATTTGATCAATTTTTCCCCCTTTTTTTCTTGTATCCACAAAATAGGCTAAATACCCGGTACCATCCTTTCGAAGCAACCTCTTAGCCTGCATAACTGTTAAACACCGGACTTGCTTTGGTGAACAACTGTCCTTAAACACTACCTTTGTTTTCGACGATGTCCTTAAACTTACTCGTTTCTGTTCGCAATCAATTACTGCCTTATGCCTATTTAACCAATCCATCCCTAATATTACATCAAACTCCCTTAATTGTATAGGTATAAGGTTTACCGATAATGTATGCCCCAGAACTTCTACACTATAATTCTTATGTACTGTATGAACAAGGATTATCTCTTTGTTAGCAATTTCTACATTGAAAGGTGCATCTAAGTATTCATATGGCATTTGTAATTTCTTAACAAAATCAACAGATGCAAACGAGAAAGAAGCACCCGAATCGAATAACACATAAGCAGTTACAGTGTCAATTGTTATGATACTTGTCACCACATCTTGTGCTGCCACCGCGTCCCTTACTGTCATGTTGAAAGTTCTTGCATTCGGGCGATTCTGAGTAATTCCTGTAATCGCTGCTCCTGGCTTATTGTTAAAATTCTGACCTCCTCCCACATTCACCTTCTTGGGTTTTGGACAGAACTTTGACACATGACCCTCTTCCTCACAGTTGAAACATTTGACACCCTTGCTCTTATCCTTCTTTTGTGGACACCATTTGGAGTAATGCCCATCTTCTCCACAGGTATAACAATATGTCCCTTTAAAATAGCATTCCCCTTTGTGATTCTTTCCACATATCTGACAGCGCTCAAACCTTTGATTGTTGTTGTTGTTACCTCCTTTGTTGGAATTATTGTTAGGATTATAATCTCCTTTTCCAAGGTTATTTCGAAAAGCTACCTCCCATCTTCTCTTATTGTTGTTGCTGTTGCTCCCACTCTTGTTTCCTTTTCTAGTAATCAACTTCTTCTCCTTATTAAATTGCAGTAAAGCTTCTCCTTCTTTTTCTGTTATAATAGCCTTCTCCAGGATCTCCCCAAATGTCTTCACCTGAAATGCCAAAACTCTACTTCTAATTTGGGGTTTCAGTCCCCCTTCAAACCTCCTTATCTTTCTCGCCTCAGTATCTACTTGATGTGATGTAAACCTAGCCAACTCGATATATTTGGCTACATATTGTGTAACTGTCATCTCTCCTTGTTTCAATTCCAGGAATTGAACCTCCATATGATCTTGCATTGAAGTTGGAAAGTAATTGGCAAAGAAAAACTCCTTGAATTTGTCCCAATTAGTGGCACCTTCTCTAGCTCTTCCTTTGTTTGCTTCCCACCAGTGGTTAGCTTCATCCTTCAGAAAGAAAGTAGCAAAGTCTACTTTTTGATCATCATTTACCTTTGTTACTTTAAACATCTTTTCCATCTCAGTAACCCAAGTCTGAGCTTTTATAGGTTCATCAGTTCCTCTAAACTCTGGCGGTCCCACTAATTTAAAGTCCTTAAACTGAGTTTTGGTTGGGTTATTGGGTGCAGCTGGTATCGCATTAGCTTGTCTTCCTTATAAAGCTCCTACCAGAATATTAACTAGGGTTTGGGTTGGATTTGCCTCTTCCTGTTCTTCCTCAATTTCCCCACGAGGTCTTCTTCGTGGTGCCATTTATCTAAATATAACAAATAAGTAAGTATGAATACCAGTTCAATAATTAAGCATCCCATTTTGATAAATAAAAATTTGTATATCACATGGCAAACCTATATATACATATCTAGTGACTCATTTTAGATCACTAGTTATACACACAACAGAAAGTAAACTACATAGCCTGTCCGACTAGCGATTTATCCCTATCACTAGCAGTATCATCGAATTTTTCCTTAGTCTAAAGTTCTTCCTTCTTTCTTGTTATCCTCCTTTTTAACTTTTCTACAATCTTCTCATACTTCTTCAACCTTTTGTCCATGTACTCTATTTCCTAAGCGACCCTAGATCCTGAAGGCCATTCTATCCAAGTATGGATAGGGAGTACTATTTGCAACGACACTGCATCAATTATTGGCTCTGCTATGATCAATTGACGGTCTTCTGACATCCTACAATCAGATTTATAAAATTTATTAGCATCTGATAAAAATTATAACTTACTATTTTATTAGTATTCTTATCTATTAGCTTCCCTAACAACTTTCCCTCTCTCGTAATAACTCTATTTGAGCTTATCTCCTTTATCAACTAAATATTTCCGAGGTTATAGCCTAAGGGTTTCAGCCTAAGGGTTTCCTCCTAAGGTTTCTAACCTAAGGCTTTGATACCAAAATTGTGATGCCCCAAATTCAGCACATTCCCTGTAGCAGATTTAGTGCTCACGTAAATATTCTATAAGGCATTAATTTTTATAAATCCAAAATTCATAGTATACAAATCGGTTAAAAGTTCTCGTCAGAACAATTGCCATATTTGGATACCCTTACTTGGATGTATGGATTTATGATCTTACAGATATTTCTTGCATATCAATAATTCCTATCTATCTGACATTCACAGTACAGATGATAATATTGTTCTTGGAACTGAGGAGCTACCTCAGTGCTTACAGAACTCCTAAAATCATTCAATACCCTCATTCAGATGTATAGTTCATATAGATACTGTACTTGATTCTAATCACCAATAACAATGTAACACCTTTTAACTAATAATTTAATAACATAATAATATCTGCTTACCTACGGTTAAACTATTATATCATAAAATACCAAATTACATTCTTAGTATTCATACAATAAACACCTGTTTCCCTATTTACTTCTACTCACATGTATGCTTTCCTAAGTCTGTTGGGGTGTTTGACGCAACTGCAAAGGAAAAGAATATTTGCAAGAATGAGCTTTGAAATGCTCAGCAATTTTTAAACAATTATAGTTTATACTCACACCGTATCTGAATTTAAGGAAATATTTTATTCAGAGTATTTTTTCTCACATTCCTAAGAGTCACAGAGACTTATATGAGTTCTATCATTCCTAGAAATCATAAAAGACTTATAGGAGTTCTGTCATTCCTATGAGTCATGAAGACATATAGGAGTTCTGTTTGGATATCTCATAGGAAGTTAGCCTAATCATATCCTAGGAGTATGCATATCATCCTACCAATCCAACACAATCAAAGTATATATGTACCAAGCAACATTGGTTTTGATATCGAATCATAAACATTTATACACATAACAGTTTGTATGTATTAGTTATGCTTGAACAATAAGTCATAACTTTTTTCAAATCATAGATATCACGAATAATGATTTTAATGATTTTTTATATCAATTTACAGGACTTACATTTAATGTTGAAATTAAATGAAGTTAGAAAAACTTGTCTTTCGTCACGATCGGCTACTTAGGTTATTTGAAAGTATATTCACCACCTATATATATTATAACAATCATTAGAAATAATAATAATTAATTTCTAATTAAAATACTAGTGTCTGGGTTGATCTTGGAGTCCGTTCGGTACTTTACAGCTTTATTGAATAGTTATCGCATTAGTTTTTCAATAATTTTATTGAAAATTTTTAATATCTTATTCATATGCTTCAGATATTATTTATCATAATTTTCTAATGCTCAAAATAATTTTTAAATGATTTAATATCATTTAAAATAATTTTTAAGTTATTAATATTATCTTTTAATATTTAATTAACCATTTAAAATGATTTTTTTATAATCAATATTATTTTTAAATAATTTATTTTATTTAATAATGATTTTTAAATTATTATTACTATTTTTAAATAATTTCTTATTATTTAAAATAATTTTTAAATCATTAATATTATTTTTAAGTAATTTATTATTAATTACTATTATTATTATTAATATTTAAATATATTAAATATTAATAAAACTTTATGTCAAAATATTAAAAATAATTTATCAGAATTTTTTTATATTTATTTCTATTTATTTTAATTAATTTTTAAATATTGCATGTCGCTAAAGACCTTTAGCGACAGAAGTGTGGCTATAGGTGTTCTTGGCCCAGCCTAGAACACGTTGGTCAACGGCTTGGAGCTCGGTTTGACTCCATTTTTCTGGCAATCAGCTTAGTTTCTGGGTAATCTAATCCAATGAAAATGTAGTACTGATGTAGTAGTACATTTATATGGTCACTTTACTACTTAACAACATTCCTACAAGTTCACACGACTGGTCAAAGTAGCATCCTAACGTTGTTCTTGAAATTCTGGGCTGCCCAGAAAGAACCAGTCAACTCCGGTCAACGACCTTTAAGGTCTTACAACTTTTCGGCCGGTTAACTTTTTGGTGTTCCAGTCGTCGGGATCTATAAACAAACTGTAAGGTACATGATTTGAGCAGTCATAGAGGCTATATCTCAACAAGCATCAAGATCCAAGCCTTCAAAAATCTTGTCAGGTTGCTGCTTAACATTTCTGGGTTACCCAGAAATGGAAACTGGATGGTCAATGTAGTTTGACCGTTTATATCTTCCGGCCAGTGATTATCTAGGGTTTTAGAGTGCTATGGTTTTGTAGATCTCATGACAAGGTATAAGCCTACTAGCATCTAACACTTAAACATCTTGACATAAAAGAAATCCAGGCAGTCAAACGGGTTGTCAGGCTCCTATTTACGTTTTCTTGGTTACCCAAAAAACGGGCGATCAACGCCGGTCAACGGGTTTTGACCCATTATATCTTCCAATCCATTGTTCTGAGATCTAATCTATCACTACTAATCGATTAACAACCTTGCAAGCTATGATTATCAACTCTTAAAACATCAAACCATCAAACAATCAATGAGATATAAGGGCTGACATTCGTTGTCAGACCCTGTTTTGACACTTTGGCAGCTTTGCTTAAAAATCAATTTTGATGCTTTTAAATGTTATGGATTCGTGTTTTAGCAACCCAGATCACTTAATAACTTACTATTGAACATATCTAAACAATAACAACAACAATTAAAATATCAGAATTTAAAAATTAAACTAGGGTTTAATATTTAACCTTTTTGATCAATCCTTGTTCTTTCTTCTTCTGATTTCGATATGGGCTTGTTAGAGGTGGTTTCTGGACCAATATATGATATATATTTGATGTAAAAGTCGTGGGTTTAAAGAACTAACACTTATCTTTATGTCCAAAGTTTAAGTGGGGGTTATTTAACTTTTTCTTTCTTATTTTGACAACTAAGGCTAGATAATTAATGTGCTAGGGTGTGTTGTTATGCCAAGAGGTTATAGATTCATGGGGAAAATCTTTTTCTTTCAAGCAAAAGATTTGTTCCTATCTTGTTTTGTAAGAAAATAAAATAAGGGTATTTTGGTCATTTCGCTTATACTAAGGGTATTTTGGTAATTTTCCATGTAAATACAAGGATAATTTAGTCATTTCCTATTATCCTTTGAAAATTTAAAAATAATTATGAACAATTAGGGTTTATAACCTGTAATTAGGGTTTATAGTTAAAATTAGGGTTTCATAATTAGGGTTAGAGCTTTCTAATTCCTAGTTAGGGTTTCCTTATAATCTTTTCCAGTTAAATCTTTAATACATCATATTAAATATATGTATACAATAATATATAACATTATTAATGTATCATGCTATAATTTCCATTTATTATAACCCTTAGGGTTAGAATTCCTTATTATAAATTAGGGTTTTCCTTATAAAACCTTACATCCTATTTACACAGTTATATCGTATGTGTTGCTTTATAATTATATATATATATATATATATATATTCCAATAATAATGTTAAATACACATCACACAAGATATCAGTCATAGTTATATTTACTGTTTATATTAATATTCCTATTTAAAATTTGGAATATTACAGGAATGACAACACCTCTGCTGGGAGTCAGCAGGGAGGACAACAGAAGAGGAAGCTCGAAGCATGTGCTACGTGCGGGAAGACTCACACTGGAGTGTGAATGAAAGAAAAACGGGTGTGCTACAACTGTGGTCAGGAAGGCCACATCGCGCCGAGTTGCCCAAACTCGAAGAATGGAGCTTGCTATACATGTGGATCCAAGGATCACATGGCTCGTAATTGCCCTAAGAAGCCAATGACAGGGTCAACAGGGAATGGAGGAAATGGCAGTGGCAGCACTCTGACTATTTTCAGACCATCGCCATTGCAAGCCGTTCGACCCACTGCCCGCACATTAAATATGACGGTGCAAGATGCGGTGCAATCAAAAGATGTGGTGGCAGGTATTATTCCGATCAATAGTATAAATGCATCTGTATTATTTGATTCAGGTGCTACTTGTTCATTCATATCTGATGATTTTGGTAAAACCCTAGACTTACCTATAGAGGAGTTAGCGTATCCCTTGAACATAGAAATTGCGAATAGGGAAGTCAATCCTGTTAGGTTTGTATACAAGAAATGTAGATCAGACATTAAGGGTCAAGAGATGAGGGTAGATTTGATTTCGATAAAACTTGGGGAATTCGATGTCATATTGGGGATGGACTGGTTGTTCAACCATGGGACGATAATTGACTATGAGAAGAAGTCGATAAACCTTACAACTCCGTCGAAAGTAGTGTTCTATGGTAGTAAATCGCCTAGACAAGCGAGTTGTCTGACGGTGATGCAAGCCAAGAAACTTTTGACGCAAGGCTATGTAGGATATCTAGCCTACATAGTAGATGCGCGTAAGGAGAGCCCGAAGATAGAAGAGTTATCGGTGGTTAAGGAGTTTGTGGACGTGTTTTTGAGCGACTTGCCAGGACTTCCGCCAGATAGGGAGATAGAGTTCGTGATCGACTTAGCGCCGGGAACTACTCCATTTTCGAAGGCTCCGTACTGAATGGCTCCAGTTGAGTGAAGGAACTGATGGTTCAATTATAAGAATTGCTGGACAAGAATTATATTCAACCGAGCGTTTTGCCATGGGGAGCGCCAGTGTTATTCGTGAATAAGAAGAATGGAACAATGTGTCTTTGCATTAACTATAGAAAGTTGAACAAAGTTATGATCAAGAATAGGTATCCCTAACCTAGGATCGATGACTTGTCTGACCAACTGAAGGGTGCTAAATACTTCTCGAAAATCGATTTGAGAAGCGTGTATCATCAATTGAAGGTGAGGAAGGAACATATACCGAAAACGGATTTTAAGACTCGGTATGGTCATTACGAGTTCTTGGTGATGTCATTTGGGTTAACGAATGCCCCAGCTACATTTATGGACCTAATGAACAGGGTGTTTAAGCCACTCCTGGATAAGTTCGTAGTGGTGTTCATAGATGACATCCTAGTTTATTCCAAGCCTCATATAAGGGATGCAGAGTGGCAAGGTAATTGCTTATGCATCACGTCAGTTGAAGGATTACGAGAAGGGGTATCCGGCCCATGACTTAGAATTGGAGGCAGTGGTGTTTGCTCTAAAGATTTGGAGACACTACTTATATGGAGAGAAGTGTGAAATATACACAGATCATAGGAGTCTGAAGTATATCTTTACCTAGAAGGATTTGAACATGCGCCAAAGGAGGTGGTTGGAACTAATCAAAGACTACGACTGTTAAATACTTTACCATCCGGGTAAAGCTAACGTTGTCGCCGACGCTTTGAGCAGAAAAGGTCGGGAGAAGCTAAATATGTTAACTGATCAGGACCAGTTGATAGAACAGATGGCTAGATTAGAGCTGGAAGTGAAGTTTCTGAAGGAATCGGATGAGAAGTTGTTTCAAGTAACTACTAGTTCTACTCTGGTAGACAAAGTGAAAGAAGCACAACTTCAGGATGAAGAATGCGAGAAGATTTGGAAGAGAATAGCCGATGGCGAAGAGTTTAAATTCAGAATCGACAGTGAGGGACTGCTACGATTTGAAGGTAGAATCTGGGTACCACCAATACCAGAAGTTAAGGAGGAGATCTTTAGTGAATGGCACAGTTAAAGGTATTCAATTCACCCTGGGAGTAAAAAGATGTATCAGGATCTTAGGCATCATTTCTGGTGGCCGAATATGAAGAGGGATGTTGCTGAGTGCGTTGCGAAATGTTTAACTTGTCAGAAAGTCAAGGTAGAACACCACAGACCTCGCGGATTGTTGCAACCGTTAGAAATTCTGGAGTGGAAGTGGGAGCATATCACGATGGATTTCGTGGTTGGTTTTCCAGCGACTCAGAAGGGTTTTGATGTAATTTGGGTGATTGTGGATCGACTGACGAAGTCAGCCCACTTTCTACCAATCAGGATTAAGTACAACCTAGAGCAATTGGCTAAATTATATGTTAAGGAAATTGTTTCTCAATACGGTGTTTCGGTGTCGATTGTGTCCGACTGAGATCCGCGGTTTACGTCGAATTTCTAGAAGCGATTGCAAGAGTGTCTGGAACGCAATTGCAAATGAGTACAGCATACCATCCTCAAACCGATAGCCAGAGCGAGAGAACAATTCAGACACTTGAGGATATGCTGAGATCTTACGTGATGGATTTCAAGGGAAGCTGGGGTGATCATCTACCGTTGGTGGAGTTCGCCTATAACAACAGTTACCACGCGAGTATTGGCATGCCACCTTACGAAGCGTTATACGGCAGGAAATGCAGAACTCCTTTGTGCTGGGATGAAGTCAGAGAACGTCAACTGATCGGACCGAAATTGGTACAACAAATTGCTAAAATAGTGAAGCTGATCAGAACAAGATGGGTTGTTGCTCAAGACAGACAAAAGAAATATGCCGATCAACATCGACAGAACCGAGAGTTTTTACCAGGAAGCTTCATTTTTCTGAAGGAATCTCCCTGGAAGGGGAAGATTCGATTTGGCAAGAAGGGGAAGTTGATTCCCTGATTTATTGGACCTTTCGAGGTACTACGAAAAGTTGGTGAGGTAGCTTAAGAAGTGGCATTACCTCTGGAACTTGACAATATACACAACATATTCCACATTTCGGTGTTACGACCTTACAAGCACGACTATAAACATGTAATACATTCATGAGCCTTTATAATTTGATAAAGACTTAACTTATGAAGAGGTTCCTGTTCAAATAGTTGATAGGAAGGAGCAAGTACTTAGGAATAAAGTAATACCTTCTGTTAAGGTAATCTGGAGGAACCACAGTGCTGAAGAAGCCACGTGGGAACTCGAAGATGTAATGAGGAAATTGTATCCTTCAATTATTTGCTTAATTGAATTGTGTAACCCTTTATATATCGATTCTGGGGACAAAATCCTTTTAAGGAGGGAAAAATGTAACAGATGAGAGAATTTTTTTTATGTTGTGATTCTGGGGACAAAATCCTTTTAAGGAGGGAAGATTGTAACGATTGAGAATTTTATATATTAATTGTAAATATTTATTGAATTAAATAGATAATTTATTGAATTTATTTGTTGAGATAAATAAATAAATTATGTGATTTTGTGGATTTATTTAATTGAGAATAATTAAATTAGATGATTATGTGTTGAGTGTTACATGAATTATAATTAGCGAGTAATTATAATTATGTGGCAAAATTGTGATGTGATTAATTGATGTTAGATTTTAATTGATTAAATTAGATGTTAAAAGATTTAATTAATTGATGTGTAACATTAAAGTATGTGTTAAAAGGATTTATTAAAATAAAGAAAAAGAACAATTAAATTTTTGTATCCAAACAAGGCCCTTACTTTTGTTTTAAAAGGATTTTGCCAAACAGGGCCCTTACATTGTTTTAAACCTATTCTAACCAAACAATGCCTTAATACTAAAAATCTATTTTTTTAAAATAATCTTCTTTTGCCAAACAAGCCCTAGTGGCTTTTGAAATTTTGTAACTGCTAATTGAATAATATATTAAGTACGTATATTATTATATATCAGTTATATAGTTACGTAGTTTATTCTAGCCTAAGTCTAAAACAAAGAGAAGGAAAGAAATAAGAGAAGAAGAGAGAATACAGAGAAGAAGAAGAGAGAAAAAGAAGAGAAGATTGAGAAAGCAAGAGAGAAGATCATCATCATCATCATCTTTTCTCTTAATTTAACCTAGAAAGGTATCATACTAACCTTTACACTCAATTAAGATGTTTTGTATTTAGTCTTTGTAAAATTAGGTTTTTCATGATTATGAATTTATATATATATATATATATATATATATATGGTGTTCATATGTTTTCATATGTAAATTATATGCCATGAAAGGATTTTCAAAATACAATTGTTGTAAAAACAAGTTTTAAAATCATGTTCTTCTATATTTTCATAGTTTTAGAATTCTATGTAAAAATCTTTTGGTGAAACTTCATAATTTTGCTATGTGTATGGGATGTGTATGTATGTATGTATATATATATATATATATGCTTACATGATATTTTTATAGTTGTTGAAGAGTTTCAATTCACAAAGATATGATGAACATGATGAAATCATGTTTATAGTGGTTGATTTTGAAGTTATGTAGAAAATTATTCTTAAACCTTTGATGTGAGCATGAGTTATGTGTAATATGGGTTATATTATGTTGTAATATGAGTTATATGGTTGTTCTAGCAATTTAATCCATGCAATTTTGATAAACAAGAGGAATTTTGTTCATAATGATTTTTTGTGAACTAATTTATGAAAAATAGCTTTTAAAACTATCAAATTTGATGTTTGATTTTGAGTTATTGTTAAAATTGATCATGTATTATGTTAGTATGTTAAGAATTGAAGTTATTACAATTGGAATCACTTGAATTGATTGAAAAACGATTTCGTAATAGCAATTTTCGTCAAGAATGCTTGATTTTGGTAGTTTTCTTCAAAAATCATGAAATCTTTGTTTTTATTATGTGTTATATGGATTTTATATGCTATGATCATGTTAATGAGTTTAAAATATTGTTTGTATCAAGTTTCATGTTTATCATGTTGGGAAAAATCGAATTCGGTGTGAAGGAATAAGCCAAATTGGCTTATTTCTCCACCAGTTTGCGAACCAGCCCCTTCACCAGACTGGGAACCCGCCCCAGCGGGGCTATTGCCTTTGTGGGACCCGCCCCAGCGGGTGATCCTGCTGTTCGGGAATGTTGGTTTTTGCTTGTTGAGTTTTCATGCCCCGTTTATTTATCTAACTTATTTCTATGACTTGGAAAGTGAAAAAGGTAATAAGATAACATGTTTTTGATGTGTTTAAGTTGGATTGAAGTTGTATATGAATGTGTTACATGTGTGTGGGTGTGTTACTTTCAAAATGTACACTACACGATTGATAGCAAGCTTACGAATGTATGTCGTGAGTATAGACTCACGTACTTGACTAGTTAGCAACCTATATTGTAAACAACGTTGTGAGTTGGACTTGAGTATGAAGTTCGACGGTTTAAACATTGTAGTTGGATACTAATAGACGTTTTAAACGTAATGTAATGTGTAGGGTAATTGTGGAAGTGATTGTAGTTATTAAAGTGTAGCTTGCGCTTGAGGCAAGTTTCCTATCTCTAAACTTATTATTGTGCAAGTGTTCTAATCTTTATTCTCTTACGTTAAGCAAGTTTTCTATTTCGAAACTTGTTACTTATATTGTGCAAGCTTTGTTGTATTCAAATATTCTTATTGCATAAGTATTGAAGTGTTATTGAAGTATTGTGATCTTGACTTAATTGTTCAAGCAATATCTACTTATTCTTTCAATTGCTTTAAATTATTTCTAAAGCATGCCTATTTACTATGAAGTTTATTGTCATATCTTACAATGGGTTCATGATTCTTATATTATTTAACTATTAAAGTACTGTGAGTCGATTCAACTACTCCTAGTTGATGATAGTTGAAACTCTAAAGTTCCCTTATCTATCCAAACCAAACTTTCTTTGGTGCAGACTTGTATTCAAATACTGAGAATGAACAACCCTAGTTATTAGGGGATATTTATGTGAAAGCGTTAAGATGGTTGTGCACAATTCATGGTACAAAGGGTTGATCCCCTTGAGTACGAGTTGAAGGTCCATAGTCTTATTGACTGTTAAAGGTTTAAATAGAAATATTTATAACCTAGGACATAGTTCAAGGTCTTATGACCCTCAGATGATTCTATATTCGAATTATACATATTGATGAAAACATTATAATTCAATTCTTTATTTTGATGAAAGTAAGGTTGTTCATACTCTTTTGAAACTATTCAATTATATCATATCACTGTTGTATTCCAAGTGAGCTTTTGTTTGCTCACTCTTGCTTGTTTTATTACCACTTGCAGTTGAAACCAAGAATGTTGACATACCGTCAACAAGTAAAGGAAAAGGAAATATGAACAAGTGAAGGCTTGTTGTTTCAAGTTTTGATTGTAATAAGACTTAGTTGATTATGTTTTATTTTCTGCATTTACTTTGTTTGATGTTAAGGTTTAGTTAACCCTGGGATTTTATTTGGACAAGTTGTAATCCTTTATCAAGGAAGATTTTATTTAAGTATTACGAAGGTTGTAATTTACTTTGCGATTCTTTATTATTGGGTAGATGTATATTTTAGTTAGAAAGTGAACACCAAATCACGTAAAAACGAAGTACCCAGATTTGGGGGTGTCACAGTTAGTACTAGAAAAATTAAATTTCAAGTGTCTACAGTGCCTTTGGTGTCAAATCAAGAAAGTTGTTGGGATTTCTAGTGAGCAACAGAGGCATTGAACTGGATCTCGCCAAAATTAAAATAATCACCGAGATTCCTGTGCCCCGAACAAAAAAAAGAAAATACGGGAATTCCTGGGGAGAATCAATTTCATAAGTAGATTCATCTCTCAACTCACGGCAATTAAGCTGTTAAGGAAAAATTCCTCTATGAAGTGGAGTGAAAATTGTCAAAAAGCATTCCTTTCCATCAAAAAGCAGTTGATCGAAGCCCCTGTCTTGTTACCCCCAAGAGACGAGGTTCCCCTGTTTATGTACCTGTCAGTTAATCCCAATGCTATGGGTTGCATGATGGGGCAGAAAAATGATAGAAACAATGAAAGAGCTATCTTTTTCCTCAGGAAAAAATTCAGTAGCAGCGAGTAGAAGTACACTTTGATTGAAAAGACCTGTTGTGCGTTAGCATGTGCCGCAATGAGGTTACAACATTATCTTTATGGGCACACAACCTATCTCATATCCCGTATGGATCCTCTGAAGTACGTATTCAGCAAACCCATTTTGAATTATCAATTATTTAAATGGCAGTTGATCCTCCAACAGTTCGATATCATCTACGTGACTTAAAAGTCCATCAAAGGTCAAGGAATTGCGGATCAATTGGCCGAAGCACCATCAGGGAATTTCGAACCCTTGTAAACATATTTCTCGGATGATGGGATAATGAAAATTCAACAACTCTCTTGAGAAAATAAAGTCCAATGTTGGAAATTATACTTTGACGGAGCCGTAACCACGGAAGGTGCCAGAGCTGGGGTAGTTCTTATATCTATCATAGGAGAACAGTATCCTATGGCTATTAAGCTGCAGTTTGTCAACACCAACAACACAACTGAATATGAAGGATGTATAATGGGGTTGAAACTAGCCCAATCTATGGTTATCAAACGATTACTTGTCTTTGGGGATTCTGAGTTGGTCATTAAACAAACCACCGGGGCGTATCATACCAAAAAATTACATTTGATGCCCTATCATCGACAAGTTATCAAGATAGCCATTGAGTTTGAAGAAATAATCTTCATCCATATCCCTCGAAGTAGAAATGATTGTCGACGTTGGGAAAAAATCTTGTCATCGTTGGACGGAATTTTTCTCTCTTCCTAAGTCTATTGTTTTCTACCCTTATTGCCTTATCTAATTTATGAAGGGCGAAGTTTTTTTAGGAAAAGGCCAATATGTATCATGTCGACGATTTGAACAATTACAGAACGCCAGTTGGTAGATTTGAAATAGTTGTACCAACTCAACCAAGTTTTATTTTCAAGTAGGCCCAATTACTGGACACTGTCAAAACTTAGTCTTTGAAATCGAAATTCTAAGTTCGGGGGCTTGGTTAAGTAGGGGAAAGGTGTTAGGAACCCCCAACTCCGGTGAAATACGGTACTGCATCTTTTCAATAATTCTCTTTTTATTTACAATGTGTGTGTGAATGCTGGAAGAAATTGGGCCTACGTTTGATTGATTTTGAAAGTAGTGCCTTGCTTCGTTGAACCTATATACAATGGGTTTGGTTTTATTTTCAAAAGTCCATTTTTAGACAATATATAAAAATGATGTTTTGAAAGGTTGGTTTTTAAACCCCTATGCTCTCATAGGAATAGAAGCATGTTGATACTTCCATTTTTATCTTTTTAGCCTTTTGGCTTAATTTGAATGGTGAATTGTCGGGCTGCGAAGCATCCTCGACCATAAAATATATACAAGTGTCGGTCTTCTTATGGGCATGACAGCCATCGGAGTGACTCTGGCATGACAAACTATTATTTCATTATGTTCGAGACCATAAACCCGGATAACTATTTTAAGGTCTTTTGGATGTACATTTTTCCAGAAAAACTAGCAAGGTACGTTTGTACTGTGGAGTTTGTCCATCGTGGGAATCAGATTCTGATCAGTTTGATCATGAATCCCATAATTCATAGGCTCACAGAGAGTAGCCAAGAAAACCTGCACAACAAAGATATTTGCAGAAAATATATATTTACATCTAGACGTCGCCAAAACCAAGTATTCATCAGTCAAATCCTGGCAGGCACGTAGCCAAAGCTTCTCGTTCTCAATAGATAGAAATCTGAGGGTCACGAGATTTCTTTAATAATGAACAAAACTAGAAAGAAAGTTATTTTTAAAAAAATCTTAGCCATTCTAGCTTCCCGGTTCCGATTAGACCTATTTTAAACCGTTTGAAAAGTAGAAAGGACTAGATTTAAAGAAATCTAACTTGCCAAAATTGATATTTAAAAAGAATTCATATCAAATGAATATTTGCAGCAGATAATTAATCACAGCGAATAATGAATATATATATATATATATATTTATATATATACGAAAATTATAAAAGGCTATAGGTTTTCATTCTCAAGCCCGTACTAGAATATAAATATATATATATATATATAAAGCTGTAAAGAGCGACGGATATCAAATCCTATGCCCGGACAGAAATGTAAATATATATATATATATATATATATATATATATATATATATTTATAAAAGCAATAAAGAGCCACGAAATGATCCAGGCTTAACTGAGTGTAAATATATATATATATAAGCTGTAAAAACCACGGAATAATCCAGGCCTTACAAAATTGAAATATATATATATAAGCTGTAAATGAGCCACGAATTAATCCAAACTCGACGGAATGTAAATATATATGTAGAAAAGTTGTAAAGGGCGGCGGATTTCCAATCCCAAGCCCGGACAGAAATATAAATATATATATATATATATATATATATGCTGTAAAAAGGCCACGAATTTCCAATCCAGGCCAAACTAAAATATAAATGTTAATTTATATAGTTAATATATATATTAAAGCAATAAAAGCCACGAATTTAGCAATCCAGGCCAAACAAAGTCAGAATTTTATATATATATATATAGTTATATATATAAAAGCAGTAACTACCACGGATTTTCCATCCGGGCTTGACAGAATTGAAAAGTTAGTATATATATAGTCAAATATATACATAATTAAGTTAAAAAAGCCACGAATCAACGATCTAGGCAGTGCAAGTTAGTACATATATAAATATATATATATATATATAAGCTAGTAAAAGTCGCGGATCGTTGATCCGGGCTGTGCAAATGTGAAAAACGTATATATGTACTAAAATGTACTAAAAAGTATGCAAAAATGGTCACAGAACTGAGTTCCAGGCAAAACCAAAAGAATAATAAATACGTGCACGTGTATAAATACGTAATGAAGTAGAAAACGAGTTCTAACCGTAAAAATACTTATAATGGACTGGTAAACGGGGTTTTTGCCACTTAGTAGGCTTCAAATGGACGTTTTCACCAGTTAATGTTTTGTATGTTGTAGTGTATGAGTATACCTACATGTTAGAGTAATAAAAACGAGGTTTGGAGTACAAGAAGTCAGGCTAGGTAGCGAAATGGGCGGAGTTTCAGAGCGTTTTCTATTTTATTTTATTTTTGGCAAGGGGGCACTTGTATTTAAAGACCTGATGGAAAAGCGCCTACCCGTGGAAGTCGCGGGTCTACCTACGGCTCCACGTGGCAGGGCCAATATGGTTGGTCCCATTGCCTCGAAGTACATGCACTTCGAGCAACGCAATATCAGGTTCGAAACTTTCTAACATTTGATTGGAGCGTCTGTTTGATGTGTGCTATACCTTTCCAGAAAGCCCTCATCGAGAGCATTACAATAACATGGGACTAAACCTTTTTCGAGTCAAAGAAGACGGGTTTATAACCGTATCTTCAATTCTTCGCAGTTTATCCGTTGAGCTGTATTGTGCTGTTTTCACTTGGGATCAAAGTTATTATTCTTTCTGACCTTCATTGCATCAATTCGGCTTGATTTTGACCGGATCTGCTTCAAGTTGGTAAAATGATCATTTTGCCCCTTCAGGGGTTGTCTCCTATACTGGCACGATCTTTGACTGTTTTCCCGGGGTTGTCTCCGAGGTTTTGATCCTAGTAGATTCTATTTGTCCTCAGTGTCGATGCTGCGAAAATTTTCTTTAAAGTCTTTCCTAAGTTTTTTGTTGTTTGTTTTACTCTTTTCTAATTCGCTAAGCTTATGGATTTTATCAAAGGGTGATGTTGTAGGAAAGCGGTACCGACATAAGTGTCGACGACTTTGAAAAGATTGATTTTTTTTGTTTTAATTTTGATTATTAGACTGAATGAGACATAGTCGCTAGTTGGTATAGTTTAAATGGATGTACGAACTCATTCGAGTTTTAATAGTTTTTGCAATATGGTCCAATGTGTGACTCCAAAATATTTGTCTTGAAACCCGAGATTCGCGGAATCCGGGGGCTAGGTTAATTGGGGGGAAGGTGTTAGGCACCCCCTGACTTTCATGAAAAACACGGTACCGCATCTTATTGATTTTCTATGCATAAAGTGTGTGTGTGTGTGTGTGTGTTTTATTTTGAAAGCTTTATTCATTTTTTATTCTAAGTCTTTATTTTGGTTTATTTAAAAGTAGTGATGTACCTCTTTTGCGCCTAGGAACGAAGGATTTGATTTGACAAAAAGTTCATTTTTCAACAAGATATATGAATTGAACTGATGTTTTGGGAAAATAAGGTTTTCAAATCCTTTGCCCCACTCGGAATCGAGGACTTTAATACTTCCTTTTATCTTTACGTTCATAAGGTGATCTAGCTCGAATTGCTTTATTATGATTGCAAGCTCTTTGTGGTTTTATTAGAAATGATTTTGATTATATGCATGTAAAAAGCATTAAAAAGGGCCGGATCATCATCGGGCATGAAAGCCATCTCGATGAAACCGAGCACCCACAAATAATGTTTTCACTATCATGGGATCTTGAATCCGACTTCTCGGAACTAACCCCTCGAGCTCGTCTTCAAGATCCAAATATTAGATACACAATGATATTTGCTCTATTAAAATATTACATCATAAAACCGGTCCATCGTGGGAATCAAGTCGGGATCCATTCGGGGATCTCAACACCGGGATTCCTAGGCACACATTATTTATGTGAGAATACATATATACAATGTCCTCGTCTTTGATATTAGATGATTTCATCGGTTAAAATTATCGTTTCTAGCCATTTCGGTCCCCTTTCGCCTCTAAATACAAATCTAAGGATATACGCGGTAACCGGGACCATTTAGAGCAATAAATACGTAGATCTACCATGGATCTAAACCGATCTAGCCCACGGGTTAAATCTTCATGCTTAATAACCTCTCAAAGGCTAGATTCGGCTTAGATCTAGGTAGATCTAGCCTCCGTACTCGATTTATAACACAATAAGCACAATATAACCGATAAAACCTTAAAATCTATCAACTATTACACAATATGCTTAAAAACAACAAGATTAACTTGATTTAAATAAGATATATCCTCAATCTAGTATTTTGAACAACATTTACAAAGAACGAAGTTAGAAAGTGCATTTTTTCACCTTGGGGGACGCATGAACAAGCGTTTTAACTCCCGTGGTCAACGTAGAACACTCCTGAGGCTTCAAATAGGTGCTAAATGAGATGAATAAGCTTCAAGTTGGTGATTACAAGTTCCACCCGAGCCCTTCTCTATCTAGAATGTCTTTTCTTTCCCTAAAATAATCTATCTCTCTCTTCTAAATGAACTAATGTGGGGGATTTAAGCTGGCCGAGCTAGCCGCATACATGTGTATGGCTAGCTGCATATATGTATGCGGCTAGGCTAGGCGGGACTACAGTCTTGAAGTGTTCTCCTATAGTCCCGGTTCGAAGGGAGTTGACCTGCGCAGACCGAGCTTTCAAAAAGTCTGTGCAGAATGCGGCGAAATCCAATCGAGTTTGACTGAGTCGGGGTCCAGGAAGATGATGCTGATACCTGAGAAGTATCTTCTGGTTCCCGACGGTAGTTAGCTGGTTTATCGTCGATGGCACACATTTTGAGGTTTGCTGAGTTGGTTTTCGGCGGACACCGTCTCAGCTTAGCGATCTTTGTTTGATTCACGACATGTTCAGACATCATTGGTCTGTTAAATCTTTCACGGGGTAGTCTCCGAGATGACCTGACTCTTTTGCCCTACCTCGGGTTATCTCTAAAGTAAAATTAAGCTTTTGCCCTTCTACAAGGTTAGTACAAAGAAAACAAAATTTTGAGTGTCTACAGATGCACCTATTTGTCATGTTTATGCAATGTATTGGCATGAACACGACAAAGATTACTAGACACAAAGAATGTATGACAAGGTATATCTAATGATGTAATGTCATGTATAAAACATGTAATGCTATGTGAGATTAGAAAAGGATTACTCCCCCAGTTGGGCAAGTTAAGGATTACGTCGTCGGGGTTAAGCTGACGCCCACATTGGGCCAATAGATTACCTTATCGGGGCTTTGCCAATCTGCGTTGGGGTTGTTGCCAATGGATTACACTATCGGGGTTTTGCCAATCTGCGTTGGGTTGTTGCCAATGGATTATATTATCGGGGTTTTGCCGATCTGCGTTGGGTTATTGCCAACGGATTGCATCATCGAGGTTTTGTCGATCTGCGTTGGGTTGATGCCAACGAATTACACCATCGAGGTTTTACCGATCTGCGTTGGCTTGTTGCCAACGGATTACATCATCGGGGTTTTGCAGTTATGTGTTGGGTTGTTGCCAACGGATTACATCATGGGGGTTTTGTCGACTTGTGTTGGGTTGATTCCAATGGATTACATTATCGGGGTTTGAGCCAACGGTTTCACTGGTTCGTTGCCGGTGGATTACATCGTCGGGGATCGAGTCGACACCATCACTGGTTCGTTGCTGGTGGATTACGTCATTGGGGATCGAGCCGAAGCCTTCACTAGTTCGTTGTCGGTGGATTACGTCATCGGGGATCGAGCCGACGCCTTCACTGGTTCGTTGCCGGTGGATTCTAAGATGTAGTATTGATTTTGATTGACTTTCTGGTCTTCCGACATTCAACGTCGGGATTTCTAATCTATACCGAATTTTTGTAGTCTCGAAGGGTTTTTTAGGGTTTTCGGGGTTTAAAAATGTCCCGAAAAGGTACCATTTTGAATAATATAACCATTCTGAACCCAAACTAACACGTTTCGGACTGCACTTTACCAATCGGGAAGCCGTAAGACCCACCTATGGCAGCCGCATATGTGTATATGACTATAGAATACATGTATAAAGTTGTCGTGAACAGGCTTATACCCGCGGGATAGCTCATTTTCATTCATTTGACTTGAGTTCTCTCATATTCTCTCTGAAAAATCCGAGTCTCTCTTCCAATCTATGCTATTCTGGCTTGATTTTTAGCAATTCGACACCGTACATCTCTTCTACGTACTACGGGTAGCGTATAGACTCCATTTTTTTGCGTATTCGTTGATGAAAACAAGCATTTCTTTCATTAAACGCATTATATCTAACATATATGCATAGATAGCTTGATGAGCATGTTTATAATGCAATGCATGCTTCCGTATCATCTTATGGACCGTACAGATGCGATATATTATCATTTATTGGTTAATCTAGACATGCATTATAGCTATGTGTTAGAACAACTGTTTGAATTGATATTTAATTGCTTGGCTATGATGGTATGCCTTCCTAGGGTGATTTATTGCATGCTTTGGGCATGTGGATAGTCCACTTTATAGGGGAGACTCTGGAGAAATTTTTTCATGAGTCAGACGTCAAGGTCCTAGATATATGTATAGATATGCTAGGATGCGAGTTAAAATGATGTACACATATAATGGCATATGTAGGACATGCATAATGTGACGACTTAAATTATATTTCATAGATTAAATTTAAAATTTGAAAAAAATAAGAATATACCTGACTTCGCTTTGATTCCTACGAACTCATTGTTACGATATGGATTCCGCGGGCCTAGTCGTTCTTCATCCCAGCGAGTTTCATCTAGAGTTCACCGACAGAGAGCTCCCTCTGATGTTCCCATTCCATGGATCAATAGGCGGGTCCAGCGATTGACAGAGCCGATTATGCGTCCTCTTGGCGAGGACCAACCTCATTTGGATGAGGAGGACATCCCTGAGCCTGAGGCTCAGCCTCAACCCATTGTTGCGCCATGATTTCTTCCAAACATTCAGATAGTTGTCCCTGATTTGTTGGGTGCGGATCTGAGCCACCGTCCCTCCATTCACTTGCAGGCGAATGAGGTACACGATCTTTACATTAATTTGTATTCTTTTCTCTTTTCTGTCAACAACAGGTTTTCCTAACCTTAAAGTTGTGCAAGTTCCAGAGTTTACCCAGCCAGGGGTAACTTGTTCAGTATATACTCTTTGTATCATTCGCTACATCCAGAGTACCGGGCGGTCGTGGATTCTTGAGGATTTGAGGCTTTCTTCACCATTATTCCCCATCGCTACCCTTGGGGCCATTTACGTGCTTTGTCAGAGTGATGGTTTCATCAGAGTCAGTTTCTCCATCTGTTGGACTGCGAGGTTGTGATGACACCCATGGATTAGAGGTATATCACGGGCCTGGAGATTATAGGAGCCAGAGTGCCATTGGATACGGGCATCACCTCAACCACATAGCGCACCCTTTTAGGGTTTTCTTCTCACGAGCAGGCCTTCAAGGCACGTAGTTTTCGATCAGGATGCCTGAGCGTTGATGCTGCTCGAGGCATTCTATAGCAGTCGTTGCCTGCCAATTTGAGGGATAGGGATCGCATCTTATGGCGTCTATTCCTGACTATCATAAGGGGTTATTTCATTGCAAATAACTCCTCCACCGTTCCCTTCACCTTGGTAGGGGCTGTTTGTGACGTAGACCACATTGGGGACTACGATTGGGGATCTTTTACATTTGCTCTCTTCCTTCACAGGATACAACTACATTCTGAGGCAGTTATCGATGCCTGGGTCGGATTCTACGCGTTTCTTATGGTGAGTCCTTTTAACTGACTTTCATTTGTCTAAATTTTGATTAGTTTATCTCTTCCCATGGTTAATGTTGGGTTCTTTGCATTGACAGTTCTGGGCTTACAAGAGACTCCATTGTCTTTGCCCTATCTCTGTCTTGGGCTTGGATAATTATCCTCGGGGACGTAGATGGCATCAGTCTACCCTTTCGGAGGTCCCGATTGTAGAGGGCTTCACCCATGCTCGTCTTTAGCTAGAGACATTGACGACTTTGGACATAGTGTGGGTCCCTTATTTGGTAGAGCACTTGCCTGAGGGATTTGAGGATGGTCTACCGGTAGGGCCGGAGTATCATCTATCTACTCAACGGATCCTTTCCTGTTTGATGGAGGTTGGGAGCTTTATCTCGGGGAGCGTGCCTTTTGATGTATCACTGGGGAGATTCGCCTTCCTTCTCTTCCTCCAGCTCAGCGATTTTAGCCTCTATCTTAGTCAGTTTAGCGATTCCCACTACCGGGTACGATGGGTTTCACTTGTCGGATGGTCCTATCACGTCTGAGGACTTTTCCACTTGGTAGGGCCCACGCATGATAGGATCTCAGACACGAGCTACCTAGTTCCTGGGAGATATGGTTCCAGGGTCTCTTATGAGGAAGGACTGGATATCATGCTTCCAGGAACCTTCTCACCAGACTCAGATAGCTGACTTGAGACTTCAGTTGGACCAGCTGTCGACGAACTGTCGTCATATGGGTGTGGGACCTTCTTTAGCTAGTACTTTCGCTACTGAGGATCACGAGGCTAGACCATTAGGCACTGGCAGTTCATATGGGGCTGGACCCTCAGGTCCTGGTGGTTCTCAAGATGGAGGTGATCCATTTTTTGTCACCCGGATATGTAGGAGACACCTTATCGCCCAGATCCGCACGATGTACCCACCCCAGGTGACTTGCCCTAGGTCGATCAGTTCGATAATTCTAACACCTTCCTGGATGACTTCGACATTGTGATGATTCCTTAGGTCTTTTGTTAGTCCTTGGGCATTTGTGCCCCAGTATCTTGTACTTTTTATTTCTTAGTTGTCACATGTATCATAGGTATGACAGTGATGTATATAAAACTAATGTATTTGACAAATATCTATGTATGAGGTTTTCTATTTATCATCGCACATACTATATTATCACTTGTTATGATGCATGCTTCATATATATTTAAATGATTGGATAAAGATTGACCCCTATATGGTCTTATTAATACAGTTTTTATATATGGCCTCCTCTGCTGTTGTGCGCTTGGATCACCTTGTCATATAGCTACCAGTTTGAGGGTTTGGTATGACAAGTTGCCATATGCTGACCATATCACAGTCAGTCGCATGCTAGGACATTCCCTATCTCTGCTGTCCTTTCGGGTTCTAGAGGGGTTTATTGATGGGATGCTTAGTTATTGGATTATTGAGCGCCACATTTTCCCGTATGGCTCGAACGAGTTGACTCCTACTCTGGAGGAGTACGGTCGCATCTCTAGACTGTCGTTGGAGAGGTTGTGCACTCGAATGGCGTTGGGCTATAAGCGCCGCCAGTTTATGACAGTGACCGGACTAAGGAGGGCAGTTGTAATGGCCGAGGTGGGTGGTAGCCACATCATTTCCACGGACTTCATGATAGGTCACTTTGGATCTGCTGACAGCTTTGTTATCTATCATGATGATTTTACCATTTTAGAGGAGAGATGGCATACTTCCGGAGTGGCCGCCTTGGTCATGTGCCTCATAGCATGTCTATACATGCCATTCTATGCTGACCATCTTGATGTGGCGATGTCGATGGCTGTCAGGGCTCTTAGAGATGACTTCACCATACTTCCCATTATCTTGGCAGAGACATTGATATCAACTTCTATCTTCCGTACTGTTGGGGATCAGGAGTTCAGAGGTAGCCCTGTGCTCCTATATATCTGGTTCATGACGTACCTCAGACCGATCGATCGGCTTCGTCGTCACGGATTCTGCTTTGGACATAGCTTGTCGCAAGTTTATTCATACGGCCCGACTTCCTGCATCAATGGGGCGTCATGGAGTTCGTTTCTGGGTGCCATGGAGGATCCTTTCACTATAGTTATGTATTCTGGTTACTGCTCCTTTCTGAGTTTCACCACCCATGTAGCCTGTGACACCCCCAAATTCAGGTACTTCAATTTCACGGGTTTTGGTGCTCACTATCTAAATAAAATACAACTACTGCCCATAATAAGGAATGCAAAATAAATTACAACCTTAAATAAATAATAAAATCTTCCTTATCAAAAGGATTACAACTATGTTCAAAATATCCCAAGGTTATCTAACCTTAACATAAACAATTTGCGGAAAATAAACATCACATAATAAAATTAAATTTTTATTACACATCATAATCAGAATATAAACAAGTCTTCACTTGTTCATCTTGCTCTTGCCCTTACTAGTCGATGGTGCATCAATGCTTTCGGTTTTAGCTGCAATGGTTATTTAATTGCAAGAGTGAGCAAACAAAAGCTCACTAGGAATAACAACAATAATAGTGATGACATATACTGAATAGCTTCAAATGATTTGAATAACATTTCTTTCATCAATAATAAAGAATCGAATATGGAATATAGAATTCATCTGAGGGTCATAAGATCTTGAACTATGTCCTAGGTTATAAACATTTCTATTTAAAACCTTTAATAGTCGTTAGACTATATGGACTCTTACTCGTTCTTAAGGGAATCAGCCCTTCGTACCATGTATTGTGCACAAACATCTTAACGCTTTCGCATGGTAATCATCCTATTAAATAGGGTTGTTCATCTCAGTATTTAATAACAAGTCCGCACCAAAGAAAGTTTGGTTTGGATAAGCTTCAAGGGAAATTTAGAGTTCAACTATCATCAACTAAGGAGTAGTTGAATCGACTTACAATAATAATTCAACAAAAAGGATTACGAAATAATTATGCTTTAGAACTAAACTTAAAGCAATTGAAAGATAAGATAGACCTTGCTTGAACAATTAAGTCAAGGTCACAGTAACTCAATAATGAACTTTGATAAGATATTTATTCAATATATAATTGATAGAGAATACAATAACGTGTATATAAATAACAACTTAGAAATAAGAAACTTGCTCAATGAAAAAGTATAGTTAGAAGACTTGTCTCAAGCGCAAGTTACAATTTACAGTTAACAAATCACTTCCTCAATCGTCCTACACATTACATTACATTTACAATACCAATTAGTTTCACAACCACAACGTTTAACCATTGAACTTCTTATTTAAGTTCAACTTAACAATGTGGTTTGCAAACTTAACTCGCTAACGAATCACATACGTGAGTCTAAGATAACAACATGCATATTACACGTGTATAACACTTTAAACTATCATAATCATACCCTATGATAACAATATCTAATTCACACATAATACGTTAATATGAGACTTCAAATTGTCGTATACATGTTAAAAATATGTTATCTTATTGTTTTATACAATTAGCATGTCATGACATTATGTTAGCTAATCATGTACTGCATAAAAACTACTCGGAACCCAAATAAATTTCCCGGACAGCCTACACACTCGCTCCGGCTGGTGTTTTGCCCTTGATAGACCCGCTGGGGCGGGTCCCCCTACTGGTGGGATTCCTGGCTCGCAAACTGTGTAGAGAAAAAGCCAATTTGGTTTATTTCTTCGCACCAAATTCAGATTTTAACAAACACAATGCATATAAAACTTTATAAAAACAAAATCTTAAACTTCTAATATGTTTTTAATATACATAAACACCACAACACATAATCAAGAAACTTAATTTTCATGATTTTAAAGAAACACCATTTTTAAGCGTTCTTGAAGAAAATTGATACTGTAAGTTTGTTTTTAAACCAAATCACGTAATTCAAATCGTATTAACTTTATTTCTTAACATATTATCATAATCTATGATCAATTTACATAACATATCACAATCAAACACAAATTTTGATAATTAAAGAACTATTTTTCAAACTAGTTCACTATAAATTGCTATGATATGATTTCTTCATGTTCATCATATTTACATGAAATTAATCACTTAAACAACAATATAAATCATATATAAGCATGTTATAACATCAATTGAATATAGAATCCATTTTTTCATCAATTTCATAATAACTCATATATATAGAGAACTAAAACAACGAAGAACATAATTTAATAATTGTTTATACCTTTGTTAATTAAGAGAAGGAGATGAAGATAGTGATGATGGTGTGTTTTGATTCTCTCAAAGATTCTTCCTCTTTTTTTCTTCTTCTCTCTTTTCTCTCTAACTCTTTGTTCTCTGTTTTTCTTTCTAACACAGACTAACTCTATCTTTCTAACTTAACGTATTATAAAACTGATATAGATATAATACGTATATATGATATAATAAATGACAAATATATTATTACTCTACTAAATACATATATCAGTTACATAATATTTTTTGAAAATCAAAAGCCATAAGGCTTTGTTTGGCAAAACCCTTTAATTTTAAAAAATAGATTATTAATAGTTCAGGTCCTGTTTGGTAAAACATGATTAAAACTGATGTAAGGCCTTGTTTGGTAGAACTCTTTAACACTCTTTTAATTTATTTTGATAAATTATTTTAATACATAGTTTAAATGTTACAGTCTATTTAATTAAATCCCAACCTTCTAATTTAATTAAATATAGGCTAACAATAATTAATTAATTAAAATTGTCACATAATACTAAATTGCTACAAAATTATAATTACTCACTAATCACAATCTAATGTAACAATTACCATATATTATTCATCTAATTTAATTATCTCAATTAAATTTGAACTATACCACAAAATTACTTACACCTCAATTTAATATTAAATATTCATTTAATTAACATATTACACTTAATTAAATTACTCCACAATAATCACATAAATTATTTATTTAACTCAATAAATAAATTAATTAAAATATTTATTTAATTCAATAAATATTTATAATTAAATATACAAAATCTCATTCGTTACCTAGCCGACCTGGATTTCCTCTCGTTGGCTGGTTTGAGGCGGGTGACGACCTATCATCCTTTGGCGGTGATGGGCCAGTTTGATCAGTATCAGGAGATCCATACATTTGAAGGGACTGAGGATTATCGCTTCCCCGTCTGCTCAGTTACCTAGGTTGATCTAGCTCGGGTTTATAGATTTTGGTCGCATCGACAGACAGCGGAGTTTAGAGACTGCCATCCGGGTCGATATGTAGAGTACTCAGCTTGGTTGGAGTCAGATTTGGCACCAGACGCAGTAGACCAGATTGAGACAGGATCTTTATCCGAGGATGATGATGGGCCTACTGATGTTGAGGAGCCCATGTAGGATCCTATATCTCCGATTGAGGATGCTCTTTTTGCAGAGTTGATAGCTTCTCTTGTTAGTACTGTCTCGCGTTTGGCCTCAGTTTCCATGGGAGAGATAGACAAATAGCTGGTGACATTTGAGAGGGGCCAAGCTCAAGCTTTGATGTATACCACCGTAACTGCTCTGGATGCTGCTATCGCTGAGAGAGACGCATCCCTTGGTTCTAGAGACCAGGCACTCATTAATAGAGATACGGCCCAAACTTTCGCAGACGGACTCATTGGTCACTTACAGGGTGTAGTACAGAGTCAGGAGGAGGATTATCGCATGGCATCAGAGATGCTGAGATGTGTCGAGATACTGAAGCACGAGCTCAGAGATGCTCCTCAGACCGCAGAGACTGTTGGATATTTGGCTATGTTGGCTCGTCTCATCGCCGATTTATAGCCTTGTTCTATTTTCCTGCACAGACTTTGTTATTATCTTTTGTCACAGGTTAGAATCAACTTTTGTATTATAAACAGTTGTGTATATAAAAAAGAAACAAGTTCAGTTCACTTCCCTTGTTTGAGCATGTCTAGCCTTGTACACTGTTACCATTCTGGCTTTATGATTTTTTATGTCGATATAGAAATGGTCTTGTCATACTTGAGCCAGATTCGGCAGGGTGATGTTGAGACGTCTCTAGGTTCTCTCCGCATGAGCCGTCGATTCGGCGGGCTTGTGTTAGATTTTAGTTTCTGTATAGGTTAATATTTTGGTTATAAGGTGAAATTATTTGGAATCTTTCGGAGGTTAGACCGCACCATAAATGGTTGCCTACGTACTCCCATAAAGGGGAGATCAGGTCTTTCGTAGTTCAGGCTCGGCCTAAATAGTTTAAAAAGATTTATTTGGGTTTGATGGGGTTTTGATTTTTTGTTTGATTTGCTGGGGTTTTGATTGTTTTCAAGGGTTAGACCGCACCATAAATGGCTGCCTACGTACTCCCACAGATGGGAGATCAAGTCTTTCGTAGTTCAGGCTCAGACCTAAAAACTATACTTGACATATTTTCTTTTTCTTTTTCTTTTCTTTTCTTTTCTTTTCTTCTTTTTTTCTTTCTTTTTTTCTTTTCTTTTTTTTTCTTTCTTCTTTTTTTCTTTTATCAAGAAAAAGTACTCCAGTTTGAAATAAAAGGGTCTCAGACATAATACCGTTTCACCGAATCAGAATTGATCAATTGTGCAAATTCCTCACCGTCCATCTCCTCCAAATTCAAGGCTCCACCTGAATAGGATTGCATTGACAACAAAAGGTCCTTCCCAATTTGGGGCAAATTTTCCTTTAACTGCATCCTGGCTTGGAATGATCTTTTTTAGTACCAAATCATACTCTTAAAATTCTCGACGTCTCACGTTCTTATTATAAGATCAGGACATTCACTGCTGATATAGTTGGCCATGGAAGATAGCAACAGCCCTCCTTTCATCTATCAGGGATAACTGATCGTATCGATCTTGTATCCATTGGTTCTCCTCTATCTGGGAATCTCGCATCACTCTCAGTGATTCCATCTCCACTTCGACAAGAAGTACGGCCTCCATGCCATAAACTAAGGAGTACGGTGTTGCCCCTATCAAGGTTCGAGTCGACGTTTGGTATGCAAATAGGGTTAATGGCAACAGATCAGACCATCCCCGATGATTTGCCAACATCTTCATCATTATCTTCTTAATGTTCTTGTTAGCGGCTTCCACTGCGCCGTTCATTTTCAGACGATAAATAACTGAATTGAGGTGTTTAATATTGAACTTACTGCACAGTTCCCTCATCATCTCGTTATTCATATTCTTCGCGTTGTCTGATATGATAACCACGGGTTGTCTATACCGACAGATGACATTGTTCCTAATGAAACCAGCGATGACCTCTTTAGTGACCTTGGGGAAAGAAGCTGCTTTAACCCACTTGGTAAAGTAGTTGATCATAGTGAAGATAAATTAGTGACCATTATTGGCTTTAGGTTCAATAGGTCCTATCACGTCCATTCCCCACATAGAAAAAGGCCATGGTGATGTCATGCAATGTAGTTGATTCGGTGGTGCATGAATAATGTTGGCATGGATCTGACATTGATAACAACGCTTGACATGATCATCGCAATCCGCTTTGACGGATATCTAGTTATGTCCCGTCCTTAGAATTTTCTTGGCAAGCAGAGGTCCACTCATATGTGCTCAAGACACTCTACCATGTACTTTATTCATAAGTTGCTGGGCTTGATCTCTATCCAGACATCTTAGAAGGCCTACACCTGGGTCTTTCTTGTAGAGAGCATCTCCACTTAGGTAGAAATTCATGGCCATTTTTTGTTTTCGCTTCTTCACGGCCTGACTCATTCCTTCGGGGGTTGATTGATCTCGCAAATATTCTTTAATGTGGTGGTACCAAGGTGGTCCTGTAGGTGCTATCTAATCCAATATCTCCCCTACATTGTTTCCATATAATGGTGCAGTTTGTACAGTGAAAGTGATGACAGGCATTCCCTTTCTTGCTGATAGGTTCACCAATGAAGCTAATGCAGCCAATGCGTCAGCAAAATCATTTTTGTTTCGGGGAATATGCATGAAGGCAATGTCTTCAAATTCTCCTACCAATCTGAGAATATGTCGATGGTAAGGCAGTAGATGTAATTTCTTGGTGGTGTAGGCCCCGGTGGACTGTCTGATGACTAGCTCCGAATCTTCGAACACCGCTAATCATTTAACTCTCAGGGACTGAGCCATTTTTAATATCACAATACATCCTTCGTATTCTGCAGTATTGTTGGAATTTTTGAAATGCAACTTGGTTTCCAAAAGGTATTGATCTCTTGTGATGGATACCAGACCTGCCCCGGCTCCTGCACCTTCAGTGTTTGATGCGCCGTCAAAATATATTTTTCAAAATTGACCTCGATCCTTCTAAATGGTCAGTTGAATAGTCATCACTTTCTCCTCCGGGAAATAAGTTTAAAAAGGTTCAAAACCTCCTACTGGTGCCGCCGACAGGTGATCCGCAATCCCTTGCCCTTTAATGGACTTTTGGGTCACATAGATGATGTCAAACTGTTGGAGGATTAACTGCCACTTGCATAGACGACAGTTCAACATCGGCTTGCTGAAGATGTATTTCAAAGGATCCATCCTAGAGATGAGATAAGAAGTATGGTCGTGTAGGTATTGTTGTAACCTCGTGGCTGCCCAAGCTAACACATATTAGGTTCTTTCTATCAGGGTGTATTTCTGCTCTCCGCAGTTGAAACGTTTACTGAGATAATAAATTGCCATTTCTTTCCCCATATCATCCTTTTGCCCCAGTAAGCAACCCATAGCATTGGAATCGACTGAGATATATATGAATAACGGAATTCCCTCCCTTGGGGGCACCAAGATAGGTGCTTCAATCAACCTCTTCTGGATGGTACAGAAAGCTTTCCGGCAGTCTTCATTCAATTTTCCCGAGGAGTTCTTTCTTAACAATTTGAAAATAGGTTCATAGGTTGCCGTCAATTGTGCTATGAACCGGATGATGAAGCTTATTCTTCCCAAGAAGCCTCAGATTTCCTTTTCGGTCTTTGGCTTGGGCATCTCCGTGATGGCTTTGATCTTGGCAGTGAAACGACCCCAAAATTTATACAATAATATTCTCCTTCTCGATCATTAACAATACAACTTTAATCTCTCATTACATCATTATTCGATATTAAAAATCACTAAAAATGCGGAATATTTAAAACTTTTATAAACTTTCTTTCTATATTGCCCTGAATCGCAACCTTTACATTACATCTCTTCGATTCAAATCTATATCATGAATCGTTACAATAAAATGACTATACAAAGTCTTTCATAATAAAACAATATCCATCCACATTGGATAACTCTACTTATAACTCAGCGACATATTTCATTCAAAACATTAACTACAATTTGAAATTGAACATAACTAATATTCTTGAACATTGATCTCTATAAATCACTTAACACGTATCTTTATCTTGCATCATTGACCTGCAAAAATAGTTATTTGCAAGAGTGAGCTCGACAGCTCAACAAGTTCTAACAGTTTTCATGCATCACGTATCACATAATACATGCTCAACATAAATCTCATAATAATTAAAGTAACATAGCATACATGCTTTAATTCACATTACAAATATAAATATTGAGTTCCTTACTCAATCAACATTATTTAACCAAAGCAGTGTAGTCATAAATTGACTTTAACATTTCATGATTTCAACATGTATAACATATCATGCTCGCTTACAACATATATAACATATCATGCAATCTAAAATAATTCATCAAATTCACGTAGACAAGGAGGAACCGAAAGACTTGCCTGGCTCGTGGATTACCAATTACCGAAATACTGCTTAATATAATCTGCTTCATGATCCTACATAACGTATCACCATACGCATCAATTATTTGTCACTTAGCAACGCTTATCAAACGTCTAAGTAAATTCTAATCTACACTTTCTGATTTACACTTCGTAATTATCTTCCATTCACTCGTTTGACACTTGCTGTCAAAACATATGTATAATTATTACATAGCTAATCGTCATCGTTAGTTAACCAATTCAGATTAACTCATACCTCAATAACTAATAAGTTAATAATTAATCACCACGTAATTTAATCACCTCACATAATCATGTTACATTTCACATAATTAATCAATTATAATTACATCTTACGTCAATCAAATTACATTTCAAGTTAAACATTATTATATTTACTAACATTCATGTTTTATAACTTAGAACAACATCTATTATTGTCGATAGCACTATACTTGCGTATGTGCATGTCCGACGCCCTCCGATAGCCTCCGAATACGTATCAGTCATAAAGATGACCATTTTGACCCTTTCTAACGACCTCAAATAAAACAAGTTAAAGAACAAAAGTTGTAGGTCTACTCGTGCTCGTTCCGGATCATCTTGAATCACCTCAATCGGAGTTTGTATGAAAACGTTATGACCATTTTAGTAACAGAGGTCAAAACAGTTTTGCATTACAACAACTAAACCACCCCGGACAGCAAGGGTCCCCACTGGGGCGGGTCCCACAGGGCAAAAACACCCGCTGGGGTGGGTCCAGTGGCTGGTTCGCGAACTGGTGGAGAAATAAGCCAATTTGGCTTATTCCGTCACACCGAATTCGAATTTTCCCAACATGACAAACATGAAACATGTGACAAACAATATTTTAAGCTTATTAACATGCTCATAACATAAAATTTTCATATAAACACATAATCACAACCAAGATTTCATGGAATTCGAAGAAAAACATAATTTTAATTGTTCTTGACGAAAATTGCTACTACGAATTCATTTTTCATCCAATTCAAGTGATTCCAATTGTAATCACTTCTATTCTTAACATACTAACATAATACTTAATCAATTTTAACAATAACTCATAATCAACATCAATTTTGATAGTTTCAAAAGCAATTTTCAGAAATTAACTCAAAGAAAAATACTATGAACACGATTCCTATCGTTTATCAAAAATCCATGGTTTGAATTGCTAATACAACCATATAATTCATATACAATCCTGATATATCATATATTACACATAACTTCATGCTTTCCTCAATTCCTTTGATAATTTAAGAACTATTTTCAAGATAACTTCATGATAAAACACTATGAACATGATTTCTCCATGTTCATCCTATCTTTGTGAATTAAAACACTTATATAACTATAAAATCATATGTAACATATATATACACATATATATATATATATATACACACCCCATACATATATCAAAATCAAGAGCTTTCACACCAAGACTTTACAAGAGAACTCTAAAACCATGAAAACATAGAAGAACATATTTTAAAACTTGTTTTTATAACAATTGATTTTGAAAACCCTTTCATGGCATACAATTACCTATGAAAACATATGAACATCATAGATACATATAAATTCATGATTATGAAAACCTAATTTGACAAAGACTAAATACAAAATATATGAATTGAGTACAAGGGTTAAGATTATAATCTTACTAGTTTTAATTAAAGAGATGATGAAGATGATGATCCTCTCTTGCATTCTCACGCTTTTCTTTCTCTTCTCTCTCCTTCTTCTCTAACAATTCTCTGTAACTCTCTTCTTCTTTTTCTTTCTTTGTTTTGACTTAGGCTTTTAAAAACTAATGTATCTTTTAACTTAGCATATATTATACAATATACAATATACATATACATATATAATATATATGTAACTTATATTATTAATATAGCTAATAAATAATATACTAATTGCTATGCTAACTACCACTTATTACATAGCTTATAAAATTTGAAAAGCCCAAGGCCATGTTTGGCAAAACCACATTATTTTTAAAAACTAACTTTTTGAGCTTAAGGCCATGTTTGGTAAAACAAAGCTATTTTAAAAACCACTTTTTAGCTAAGGTCTTGTTTGGAGAAATAGGGTTAATCAAGTACAAGGGCCTTGTTTGGTAAAACCATTTAAAATCTTTTCCCATTATTTTAATAAATCTTTTACTCCATAGTTTAATTACTATACTTATTTAATTAAATTACCATATTCTAATTAAATAAAACTAACACCCATTTAATAATAAAAACACACAATACTAAATTGTTACACAATTATAATTTCTTTATTAAACATAATACATGTAACAAATTATTTTTAACACGTAGCACATAACATTAAATCTAATTCAATTATTCTTAATTAAATTAGAATTACTCTACACCATTGCTAATATATCAATTTAATTAAATATATGGCACTTAATTAAATCAATCCTCATCATCACATACTTAATTTATTTAACTCAACAAATAAATTCAATAAAATATTTATTCACTTCATTTAATTAATATAATACACTTAATTACATTACTCCATATTAATCACATAATCTCAATAAATAATTCAAATAAAATATTTATTTATTTTAATAAATATTAAATTAACATTTAAATTCTCTTCACACTAAATCACATATTTCACAATATTTCTCACATATACACATACTCATACTCGAAACATCTAAAAATAAAAAATTTATTTATTAAATTCTCATTTATAAATTCTTAAAAATTCGGGATGTCACATCCTTCCCTCCTTATAAGGATTCCGTCCACGGAATCAACGAAACCTCCCTTACTCGGTTTTCACAAAAATCTCTTTCAAAATTATCGTTGAATAACTTCAACATGTTAACTTAGAAAAAAAGTCTTACATATATATATACTTCATTCATTTCTTTAACAACTATTAGGTTTTATTACACAATCTTCAATCAAACATATTCACATATCAAATATTATATATCTTTAACTCGTTCATTCCTTTCTAAGGATCATTACCAAATACTCTACTCGTCTAATTAATAAACTACATAATTCACCATCTATAATTATTCGGGTTATCACATTCACCCCTTCTTCTAAGAATTTTGTCCTCAAAATTTTAGTCTATCAACCTTTATATATCAATCTATCAAAATAGATTTTTACGTTAATCTCTATTCACTAGATTAAAGAGTTCTACAACTACTTCTTTCTAAGGGCTATTCTTCTTGCCACATTCTCCTTCAAAATAATAAGAATCTTCCACAATTGCTCAATAATTAGGAAGCGAAATAAATAACTCAGGAATTTAAAAGATTCCAATAATGCTGAGTGGTCACAAGACCTTGAACTTCTTTCTAGGTTTTATAGTGCTTCACCCCCGGTACTTCACACTATAAACCGCATCGGTACTCTAGGTGGCCAGCCTATCATACCCCTACATCGGGCCCAAACGTAGTATATCGTAACGACTATATGCGTTACACTCGGAACTATTGTCTCTGATAACATGTCCCCTTTTATAGGGTTGTTCACCTCAGCTTCTTAACATTTGAATCCGCACCAAAACAATTTAGTTTGGCATAGTTTGGCCAAGAACGCTCGAATTCATAAACATCTTTCAATAATTGTCTAGTTGAATCAAGTAGGATAGACTTCTAGCAACAATTCGGACATCAATCGAAATATATATATATATATATATATATATATATCTTTAACCAACTCAAAAAATATATATTTTGTTTCGTTTAAGGAAACCAAAAATAAATAAATCAATCTTTTCATAATATCCTGATACCGTACCGTAGTAATGGTACGTTGAGAATTTCGTCATTACATGACGTCGTCATACTACATCATACCATAGTGGGCTGACGATCATATTATCACATCCAACACTAAGTTTAACTGCATTGATAACTTCCTCGATTATTATTTGTACATCATATCAAATGATGTATAGAAACTACATTTTGAATAATTTAAAATTATTTTTGTCTAGCTAAAGCAATTAGCATAGACATGTGAATAATAGCACTATTTTTTTTAAAAAAAAAATCCATTGGTTCCATCATTTGATCCAATATTTTTCAAGAAAATAGAAGTACAACATTAGCACGAAGTCAATAATTTCAAAAATCTAGCAAAACTAAGAGATTTAGAATATAACAACTTTCTCCATCAATATAACTCTTTACTCCACCATTACTTAATCATCCTATCAATCTTAAAAACATTAATGCTTTCAATACTATAACCTTTCTATACCCAATATAGTTCATCGAACTTTCCACACTTTGGAAGTTCAGGAACTTGCCACAATAATATGAGTTTAAGAACTTGTCCTAGCAATATGTAGTCAAAGAACTGATCAGAGACTGTCCATATGCTTAGGGGTTCAAAAACGTACATACGACTATGAGTCACGAACTTACCATAAGTATGAGTTTTAAGAACTCGCCTAACCTTAAGATCATCTAATGTAATTTTAATATCATCCAATCTATCCTCTATTGACTCTAACTATCAAATATAATATGAGAAAAGAATCACCTTCTCGTCATATATATATCGATAGCGCGACACCAACCTTCCAACGATTATCAATATGATAAGCCAAGTGTAAGTACAAAACCCTGCCTATACAAAGATTTGTACAACTCAGCCACAACATGAGTCCTCAGTTGAAATCCCACTTACCTCTATCTTACTTATAACTTCTTGCTCTATACTCGATACAGACTTATGTATCTCATAGTTTATAACTCCTCATGAGTTAATCTCGTACTATCTCATAGTACATTCTCGTTATAGTCTCAAACTATAACTATTCTGTAATACCCGAGAATTTCCATATATTATTAAATAAATATATTAATGGAAATGAGAATTTATTTGAATATAAATGATTTTGTGTTATGAGATGAATTAATTCAATTAGATATAATTGAATAATTATAATAATTGAGAAATTGGTGGAGTTTGTGATAAACTCGTTGATTGCCTTGTGTGGCACAGTGGCGTAATATAAGAATGATTATATTAATTTAAGCGAACAATTAATCTATATTAATTGTTAATCGAAGAATATTAATTAACTGTTATAAAATACTAATGAGGATCGATTAACAATATGTGATTATTATTATTGCAAGAAACATAATAATAATGAGCAACGTGTTTATAAATATAATAAGATTTATATCAAAGTGATAATTAATCATATAAGGGTTAATTAAATTGTTATGGAGGTTAACAATTATATTGATATGTACAAATGTGCAATACTTGAATATATAAAGTATATGGAATACAACTATATTATATAGTGTAGAGAGACACTTAAGTGTGACCATGCATGTATATACATAAACTATGTTATATAATGCAATGCGAATATATTACACATAGAAACTGTATATTACATGAAGTATAATGTGATTATGTTATATTAAAACTATATATTAGGAATACATGATAATGCCTATGTGACAAGGTGAGTGTGTTTACAGTAAAATAATGTATCATGGATATATTATAAATAATTGTTGATTAATACAATTTAATAATATATGATATAATGTAATGTGGTAGTATCCGATTGTATTATATCAGTAAGATAAACGTACATGGATTATATGTGTGTAAATTACACTTATTACATTATGTGAAGTACATTGTGATTTAAATTATAACCTAAGAGTACATATATATATGTATATGGTGTGTATATACAAGTGTAGTATTTGCAAATGCTGAGGAGTTAAATCAACTGTCTCATTTTAAGTGTCCCATTTGCTCTTCACGTGCTTGACATACAGCTAAGGCCTATTCCTTCTTCTTCTCCCCAAACTCAGCAACTAGCATTTCATAGCTCATGATTGTGGAGGGAGTGGGATTCATGATGAATCCAACCACTAATTACCTACCCTTTGATAACCTTCATGCATTCCTATAATCCGTTAGTTTGATATGGGATACAATTGCTTTGTCTGTATAATGGGAGTTCTATAAATATAGCCTCATCTCCTTCACATTTCTTTTGCTGAGAATTTCTTGCAAGGAAAGTAGAGAGTGAGTATCCATATATATATATATCAGTTAAAGAGGGAGTGAGGCAGCAATAAGCTCTAGCAGAAGGTATAATACAATTTCCATGCTCTTCACTTTCATTTTCTGTCAAAAGAACTCCATTGTTGTTCTCTGAGTTTTGTTGAAATTCTTGATTATGCCAAATTGGTTCATGATTGGGTTGTAGAACCCTTATATTGTTGTTATATGAACATACACACATGATAGAACCACTGAATAGTCTTTCATTTCCATTATTCCTCTTTAATTTCTGTGAATACATAAAATTCATAAATTAGTTAGAGTTCATGAAATTGGGAATTGATAATTGCTATTGACTGTTATAAAAGCATATATGTATGTATTAGTAAGTTAAACAAGTCTAATAGCATTTGGGTATGTTGAAATCGATGAAATGGAAGGTTTTTGGTCGGATTTCGCTGCAGTCTGAACTGCAGAAACTGCCTCGACGCCGCAGCGCCGCAGCCCGCGCCGCAGCGCCACTCGCGCCGCAGCCCGCGCCGCAGCGCCGCACGCAGCGCCACTCGCGCCGCAGCGCCAGTAGTGAGCTGCTGTGCCGCGCCGTAGCGCCAGCCTCTGTGTTCAGTTTTTCTGCATTCTGCAATAAAACTGTTATGAACTAATTGTTTGATTTTTGTTTAAACAAGCATGAAAGCATGATTAATACTTATATATAAACCTAATGAGGCAGTGTGAACATGTTTTAGTATATTAGCATGCATGGTTAACCAAACGACATATAGTTTGAAAACGAACTTAAAGTTTCATGAACGACGTTAACATATATGAAGCATGTTAATATTCTGACTTTCGAGACATGTTAGTATGACCTAGAAACACATGAAATGCATACTAACTTATGTATATAGGTTCCGTGATATAATATGGACATGTGAACCCAACTAGTGCACCTTTCTAACAAAAATACAAGTTTTGAAGGTTGATATTGACATGTAAAGACCATGTATACATTCTGACTTTTCGAGCATGTTTATAGGGCCTTGAAATACATGAAAAGCATGTTAACTTGTGTATATGGGTTTCATAAGGAAGCATGAACATGATAGACCTTATTAATGAACTATACTAACAAAGTATAAGCTTTGAACGTGAACGTTGGTATGTTATGACGAGAATTAGAATTTGACATTTATGAACACATGTGATAGTACTCTTAGACTCATTCATGTGTCATGCATGTATATATACCATGATTAGTTGCCATGATTAAAGTTTAGCATGAACAAAGCATGTTTTCAAGATAATAACAATGCTAGCTACATATATGCAATACGAGTACTCATGAGCATGACTAATACAAGTTATATGAATATCTTATGTGTTTAAAAGAGACCATGTTAGACCATATGAGTTCGTGTCCTTGAATGGCTTTAAGTATTAACTTAAGAACCTATACCATGTACGATTGGATTTGGAAAAGTTATACAAGCATGTAAAGTATCCTTTAAATATGAATACATGCTACGTGATATTATATGATGTTACTTGAACCCGATTTTGACGGTTAACTTAAGGAGATGCCGTAACTTGCTAAAATGAAATATATTTAGTATTGATTGTGGTCTTATGAGATATTAATAATATGCAAGCATGTTTGCTAATTGTTGAGATCTTATATTATATGAGAATGCGTTTAAACTCTAAAGAAAGAACGTTAAGGATAGAAATTATATTCTATATAACTGTGTAGCTAGGTAAAACTTAGCTTATGTGTTGATCGTATATTCAAAGAGAAAATGTGAAGTTAAATTATATGACTAATGAATATCATATATATACGTAACTGTATTACGATAGGAATTCGAAAGTGTTGATTTGCTTTTCGTGGATAAACTACGCTAAAGGCAAGTTCTCTTACTTACACTCTTTTAAAGTGCAAGTATCCTAACCGACGCATTTACTTTATGCAAGGAAATCTATGATTGTGAAGGTTTCCTAACTTATACTCTTTTACTATGCAAGTATCCTATCTTGTGTATTGCGAACTAGTTTCCTATTTAATCGGTTGAATCGAATTAGCATACTTGAACTCTTATTTCATTAAAGCTATTATTCATGTTGAACTTAGTATTGTTCTTGAATATTGTGAAAGTGTCTATGCCATTTGATTCGGCTAGACTTATATTATTGAAAAGCGACCCAAACTAATTGATTGGTGCGGGATTTTGTATTTGACTGAGAAGAACAACCTTCTTTGAAGGGAATATATAATTGTCGGAGAACCGACGTGCACACTTGAGTATGGTTGATTGTTATGCATAACAAGGGTACTTTAGGCTGATCACCTGTTGTACCTGTTTTTGTTGGATTTTCAGTTTATTACTGTCAATTCTAGTAGAAGTTCATAGTCCGTAGTGACTACTCAGTATTCAATTATTTGAAATCTTGAATTGACTTATTATTGAATCATATTGATATTATCCTGTCCTTAGCGACTGATATTGAGAACTATTGATATTCTTGTTATTCTTGAACTATCAAATCTTGTTATACCCTTTCGAGAATTGAGAATCTTATTACTCACCCTTATTGTATATTACTTGCTGGGCAATTTGTGCTCATTCTTGCTTTCCTTAAAACATTTCAGTTAAGGCAGAGCATGGTGAACCTTCGGGCGTTGATAAGGGCAAGGGCAAAGCTACCAACTAGCTTATGTCTGTTATGTTTTAAATATATTCATATTGTATGAAGATGGTGTAGTAAGACTGGATTTGATTATGTTTAAGCTTAAGTTAGATTATGTAATAAGTCGTTAACTGATATTATTAGGTAATCTATTAAGTACTGTAGGTTGCGAGACTTGGGGGAATAATTATAATAAATCATTGTAAATTATTCTAGAATAGATTTTCCGCTGTGATCGTATGATATTTAATTATTATTATTGTGATGTATTACCATGAGCACGTGATGAACCGAATTCGAGAGACCAAGTGGCGGTCCTGGAATTTGGGGGCGTCACAGGTTGGTATCAAAGCTGTAGTTATAAACCTTAGGAACGAGTGTCCTTAGACTATAACTTAGGCGAACTTAGAAGTTAGGAAGGAGATAAAACTCATGTAGGGTTTTCCTTGAGAGACTTAGTCTGTTATGAAATGTAACTTCATTCTATACAATGAACTTATATTTTGTTTAACATTCTAATGGAGATGCTATTTCTTGTCTTGTGTTTGTGAGTGTAGGATGACAGACACAGGGGTACCTAGTAGAGTTGTAGAGGAGGAGCCCAGGGATATACACGTAGTATACGAGGCACCTCTAGAGGCTACACCAGTGCAGGCAGTTGCACCATCCGAGTTTGATGACGAGGATGAGATCGAGATTGAGATAGAGACTGATCCAGAGGAGGAGCCGATGGAGGATGAGCCAGTAGAGGACTCTGATGAGGCTACTATAGAGGAACAGATGTTAGGCGAGTACGAGGAGCGTATTCTAGAGTTAGACTGTAGAGTTCAGGAGCTGGAGGCAGAGGCCCACGAGAGAGAGTCTGAGTTCCAGAAGCTGAGGGACGAGGACCACCAGAGGAAGCTGGCTATGCAAGAGTTAGAGGTGGAGATTGCCTACCGTAGGGAGGCAGGGATCCAGATGGGGACTCTATTTCACAGGTCAGTGGCTAGGAATGTAGATTTGGCAGAAAAGCTAGAAGAGGTTGAGCAGAGGGAGCTGAGTGAGAAGACTGAGAAAGAGGCACTCCGTACTCAGCTAGAGTTGGAGGTGATGGATAGGTTACACTTCGAGGAGAAGTGGGAAGCGTCTAATGAGAGAGCCGACGACCTTGAGGACGAGGTCAGGTGCAAGAAGAGAAAGATGAACAAGATGGGGTATGTGTTCCGTTCAGCTTTTGAAAGGGTGATTGATGGTGTGTACCACTACCCGGCAGAACAGGGACAGACTCTACATACCTTGAGCCGAGAGCTGGTTGCGTATATAGCACAGTTGGAGTACAAGAGCGCAGTGGAGCGCGGAATGATGGGATGAGATTTCCTTAGTCAGTCTAGTGGTAGTACTAGTTGTGTCTTTATGTATTGTATATACTATGTTGTAATCCCGATCTTTTGTGTAAGATGTGGGATGATGATGTAAACCCCGAGTTAGCTTTTGTTAGAGGGGTAGTATGGTAGTAGGTTGGTATATTCCCCGTCTTTTGTGATATTAGGGGATATATGTGATAACATTTATAGCAGTATGCTGGGGAAATCATGTAATGAAATGAAATGGCATATGAATATAAATGGAGTTGATTTTAGAAACGTGTTATAAATTTATTCTTTTAGTATTAAAAGAAATACTTAAGTAATATACTTGAATAATAATAAAATGAAAACTTGTGATGCAGATAATGCCGCCCAGACGTAGATTGACAGCACCCGAAGAATCTGTTAACAATGAGAGAGAACAAGTAGACCCGATCCAGAAACTGGTAGACTTGTTAGGAGAAGCCTTAAGGGGAAGGAACAATGAACCCGTTCGCCCGAACCCTCAAACTGTGCCAGTAACAACCTTTAAAGACTTTAAGAGTGTAGAACCCCCGGAGTTCGAGGGAACTACCGACCCAATCATCGCACAAACGTGGATCAAAGAGATCGAAAAAGCTTTCACTATAGCTAGCGTAGGCGAAGATCAGAAGACGGTGTTTGCCACGTACATGATGAGGGGAGAAGCGAACTACTGGTGGGAGGCTAATCAACAAAGAGCTGGAGAAGGGATAATAGCTTGGGATAAGTTTAAGACACTATTCTTCGAGAATTACTTTCCAAAGAGTATGAAGAATAGGATGGAGGTGAAATTCCTAGAGTTAAAACAAGGTGAGATGACGGTGGCGCAATACGCGGCTAGGTTTAACGAACTAGCGCGATTTGCGGAGCACCAAGTTGGTGATGAAGAGAGGAAGGCTAGACGCTTTGAACAAGGGTTGAAGCCATGGCTGTTCAATAAGGTATCAGTTCTTCAAATTGATTCCTTTGCAACATTACTGGAGAAGGCAATCATTGCGGAAGGCGGCAGTGAGGCCTTAAGTCAGTATAACAAAGAAAAGAAAGGAAAGAATACTGGAGGAGAGAATCGTACGGGAGGAAGTAGTAGCGGAGGAAGCAACTTGGGAAAGAGAAAGTGGGAGAATAATAACAACAACAAAAACAACAATAATCAATCAGGGAATTTTCGTGGAGGTTTCAAGAAGAGGGCTGAAGGATGCCCGAAGTGTGGGAAGAATCACCAGGGCGAGTGCTGGAAGGGACGTGGCACTTGCTACAACTGCGGACAGGAAGGGCACATCTCGCCTAACTGTTTGAAACCGAAGAAGATACAAGGATGCTTTGCTTGTGGCTCGACGGAGCACCGAATTAAGGACTGCCCAAAGAAGGGAAGTGGTGGGGGTAGTAATCAGCAAGGAGGCAACAAGCTGATGATCGGTGGACCGGCACAATCCAACCGCCCAACCGCCAGAACCTTTAATATGACCGTCCAAGACGCAGTGGCTGCGAAGGATGTGGTGTCAGGTATAATCCCAATCAATGATATAAATGCTTATGTATTATTTGATTCGGGTGCCACCTGTTCTTTTGTATCTGAAGAATTTGCTAGTAGACTTAGTAAACCTCGAGAACTATTAGAAAATCCTTTGATCATAGAAGTTGCTAATAAGGAAGTGATCCCTGTAGAATACGTTTATCGAAATTGTCGCGCAAATATTAGTAAACATGAACTGAGCGTAGACTTGATTCCTATTAGACTGGGAGAATTTGACGTAATACTGGGAATGGATTGGTTGTATAACCATGCTGCGATAATTGACTGTCAGAACAAATGTGTGAACCTTCAGACTCCGAGTAAGTCTAAGGTAGTGTTTTATGGTAGCTCATCGCTTAAGCAATCGTGTTGCGTTACGATGATGCAGGCCAAGAAATTGTTAAGGAAAGGATGTGGAGGATATTTAGCTTACATCGTTGATACTCGGAAGAAGGGAGTAGAAATTAAGGATATATACGTAGTTAATGAATTCCAAGATGTGTTTCCGGACGATCTGCCTGGTCTTCCGCCAGACAGAGAAATCGAATTCGTAATAGACTTAGCACCGGGAACGGCACCGATTTCGAAAGCTCCATATCGTATGGCGCCAGTAGAAATGAAGGAATTAATGATGCAATTGCAAGAATTATTGGATAAGGGTTACATTCGACCGAGTGTTTCTCCTTGGGGAGCACCAGTACTATTCGTTAAGAAGAAGGACGGATCAATGAGGCTCTGTATCGATTATCGAGAATTGAATAGAGTAACGATAAAGAACCGGTATCCGCTACCGAGGATAGACGACTTGTTTGATCAACTGAAGGGAGCAAAGTGTTTCTCGAAGATCGACCTACGAACAGGATATCATCAACTGAAGGTACGGGATGAGGACATACCAAAGACTGCGTTTCGAACCCGTTATGGACACTACGAGTTTTTGGTAATGTCATTCGGATTGACTAATGCTCCGGCAGCATTTATGGACTTGATGAACCGAGTTTTCAAGCCATACTTGGATAAATTTGTAGTGGTTTTTATCGACGACATTTTGATCTACTCAAAGACAGAGGAAGAACACGCCGAACATCTGAAGATTGTTTTGGAGGCACTAAGGAAGGAGAAGATGTATGCAAAATTTTCTAAGTGCGAATTTTGGATGGAGAAGGTTCAATTCTTAGGCCACGTGGTGGATAAGAATGGAATCTCTGTAGACCCTGCGAAGGTTGAAGCAGTAAGTAATTGGGAACAACCGAGAACACCGACGGAGGTGAGAAGCTTTCTAGGGTTAGCTGGGTACTATCGAAGATTCATCCAAGATTTTTCTAAGATAGCAACCCCGCTGACCAATTTGACTAGAAAGACGGTGAAATTTGTATGGACCGACAAATGCGAAGAAAGTTTTCAAGAACTGAAAAGGAGATTGAGCGAAACACCTGTGTTATCATTACCAGATGATGCGGGAAATTTTGTGGTGTATAGTGATGCATCGCACAAGGGGCTTGGCTGTGTGCTCATGCAACATGGTAAGGTTATTGCATATGCGTCACGACAATTGAAGGATTACGAAAAACGATACCCTACTCATGACTTAGAGTTAGCGGCAGTAGTTTTTGCGTTAAAGATATGGAGACATTATCTATACGGAGAAAAATGTGAGATATACACGGACCACAAAAGTCTGAAATATATCTTCACACAGAAGGAGTTAAACATGCGGCAGAGAAGGTGGTTAGAATTAATCAAAGACTATGACTGCGATATTCTTTATCACCCGGGAAAGGCAAATGTGGTTGCCGACGCTCTGAGCAGGAAAGGAAGGGAGAAGTTGTTTAATTTGACGACTCAGGAAGAGTTGATAAGAGAGATGGAGAAATTGGAGATAGAAGTAAAAGGACCAGAAAAGTCTGGTGAGAAGTTAATTGTAATGGAAGCTTGTCCGACGTTGTTGAATAGAGTAAAGGAAGCTCAGGAAAAGGATGAAGAGTGTGAGAAAATCCGAAAGAGGATCACAGAAAGTGAGGGAGAAAAATTTCGAATGGATAAAGACGGTATTTTGAGATTTGAAGGGAGAGTGTGGGTACCAGCGGTAACTGAGTTGAGGGAAGAGATTTTGCACGAGGCACACAATACGACATATTCCGTTCATCCGGGAGGCACAAAGATGTACCGAGATCTAAGGCAACATTTTTGGTGGCCTAATTTGAAACGGGAAGTCGCAGAGTGCGTCAGTAAATGCTTGACTTGCCAACGCGTTAAAGCAGAACATCAGCGGCCAAGTGGTTTACTACAACCATTAGAAATACCAGAGTGGAAATGGGAGCATATTACCATGGACTTCGTGGTAGGACTTCCAGTTACACAGAAAGGTTATGATGCTATTTGGGTTATCGTGGATCGACTAACGAAGACCGCACACTTTCTACCAATCAAGATCCGCTACAGTTTGAACCAATTAGCAAGCCTATATGTAAAAGAAATTATTTCACGACATGGAGTGCCGGTGTCAATTGTCTCTGATCGAGATCCGCGCTTCACGTCCAATTTTTGGAAGAGTTTGCAGGAAAGAATGGGAACGCAGTTGAGGTTGAGTACAGCTTATCATCCTCAAACAGACGGACAAAGTGAGCGAACAATACAAACGCTAGAAGACATGCTTAGGACTTGCATAATGGATTTTAAGGGGAATTGGGACGACCACCTACCCTTAGTAGAATTCGCATATAATAATAGCTACCATGCGAGTATTGGCATGCCACCGTACGAAGCTCTTTACGGGAGAAAGTGCAGAACGCCGTTATGTTGGGACGAAGTCGGAGAACGACGAATACTCGGACCAGAGTTAGTTCAACAAACCGCAGACGTGGTGACAGTGATAAGAGCCAGACTTGTAGCAGCTCAAGATCGCCAGAAGAAATACGCAGATTTGCATCGGCAGGACCGAGACTTCAAAGTCGGCAGTTTCGTATTCTTAAAGGTATCTCCATGGAAGGGAAAAATCCGTTTCGGCAAGAAAGGAAAATTGAGTCCAAGATTCATAGGACCGTTCGAGATACTGAAGCGAGTGGGCGAAGTGGCATACAAAGTTGCGTTGCCACCCGAACTGGAGCACATCCACAACGTGTTTCACATTTCCGTGTTGCGACCGTATAAGGCCGACTACAAGCACGTGATTTCTTACGAGCCCATTCAAGTGGAGAAGAACTTGGCGTATGAAGAAATTCCTGTCCAAATATTAGATAGGAAAGAACAAACTTTGAGAAATAAAGTTATTTCATCTGTAAAAGTACTTTGGCGTAACCACGATGTCGAGGAGGCAACGTGGGAGTTAGAAGATAGGATGATGAGGGACTATCCCCATATATTTGTGTAACCTTGTAGCAATTCCGGGACGGAATTTTTATAAGGGGGGGAGGATGTAATACCCGAGAATTTCCATATATTATTAAATAAATATATTAATGGAAATGAGAATTTATTTGAATATAAATGATTTTGTGTTATGAGATGAATTAATTCAATTAGATATAATTGAATAATTATAATAATTGAGAAATTGGTGGAGTTTGTGATAAACTCGTTGATTGCCTTGTGTGGCACAGTGGCGTAATATAAGAATGATTATATTAATTTAAGCGAACAATTAATCTATATTAATTGTTAATCGAAGAATATTAATTAACTGTTATAAAATACTAATGAGGATCGATTAACAATATGTGATTATTATTATTGCAAGAAACATAATAATAATGAGCAACGTGTTTATAAATATAATAAGATTTATATCAAAGTGATAATTAATCATATAAGGGTTAATTAAATTGTTATGGAGGTTAACAATTATATTGATATGTACAAATGTGCAATACTTGAATATATAAAGTATATGGAATACAACTATATTATATAGTGTAGAGAGACACTTAAGTGTGACCATGCATGTATATACATAAACTATGTTATATAATGCAATGCGAATATATTACACATAGAAACTGTATATTACATGAAGTATAATGTGATTATGTTATATTAAAACTATATATTAGGAATACATGATAATGCCTATGTGACAAGGTGAGTGTGTTTACAGTAAAATAATGTATCATGGATATATTATAAATAATTGTTGATTAATACAATTTAATAATATATGATATAATGTAATGTGGTAGTATCCGATTGTATTATATCAGTAAGATAAACGTACATGGATTATATGTGTGTAAATTACACTTATTACATTATGTGAAGTACATTGTGATTTAAATTATAACCTAAGAGTACATATATATATATGTATATGGTGTGTATATACAAGTGTAGTATTTGCAAATGCTGAGGAGTTAAATCAACTGTCTCATTTTAAGTGTCCCATTTGCTCTTCACGTGCTTGACATACAGCTAAGGCCTATTCCTTCTTCTTCTCCCCAAACTCAGCAACTAGCATTTCATAGCTCATGATTGTGGAGGGAGTGGGATTCATGATGAATCCAACCACTAATTACCTACCCTTTGATAACCTTCATGCATTCCTATAATCCGTTAGTTTGATATGGGATACAATTGCTTTGTCTGTATAATGGGAGTTCTATAAATATAGCCTCATCTCCTTCACATTTCTTTTGCTGAGAATTTCTTGCAAGGAAAGTAGAGAGTGAGTATCCATATATATATATATCAGTTAAAGAGGGAGTGAGGCAGCAATAAGCTCTAGCAGAAGGTATAATACAATTTCCATGCTCTTCACTTTCATTTTCTGTCAAAAGAACTCCATTGTTGTTCTCTGAGTTTTGTTGAAATTCTTGATTATGCCAAATTGGTTCATGATTGGGTTGTAGAACCCTTATATTGTTGTTATATGAACATACACACATGATAGAACCACTGAATAGTCTTTCATTTCCATTATTCCTCTTTAATTTCTGTGAATACATAAAATTCATAAATTAGTTAGAGTTCATGAAATTGGGAATTGATAATTGCTATTGACTGTTATAAAAGCATATATGTATGTATTAGTAAGTTAAACAAGTCTAATAGCATTTGGGTATGTTGAAATCGATGAAATGGAAGGTTTTTGGTCGGATTTCGCTGCAGTCTGAACTGCAGAAACTGCCTCGACGCCGCAGCGCCGCAGCCCGCGCCGCAGCGCCACTCGCGCCGCAGCCCGCGCCGCAGCGCCGCACGCAGCGCCACTCGCGCCGCAGCGCCAGTAGTGAGCTGCTGTGCCGCGCCGCAGCGCCAGCCTCTGTGTTCAGTTTTTCTGCATTCTGCAATAAAACTGTTATGAACTAATTGTTTGATTTTTGTTTAAACAAGCATGAAAGCATGATTAATACTTATATATAAACCTAATGAGGCAGTGTGAACATGTTTTAGTATATTAGCATGCATGGTTAACCAAACGACATATAGTTTGAAAACGAACTTAAAGTTTCATGAACGACGTTAACATATATGAAGCATGTTAATATTCTGACTTTCGAGACATGTTAGTATGACCTAGAAACACATGAAATGCATACTAACTTATGTATATAGGTTCCGTGATATAATATGGACATGTGAACCCAACTAGTGCACCTTTCTAACAAAAATACAAGTTTTGAAGGTTGATATTGACATGTAAAGACCATGTATACATTCTGACTTTTCGAGCATGTTTATAGGGCCTTGAAATACATGAAAAGCATGTTAACTTGTGTATATGGGTTTCATAAGGAAGCATGAACATGATAGACCTTATTAATGAACTATACTAACAAAGTATAAGCTTTGAACGTGAACGTTGGTATGTTATGACGAGAATTAGAATTTGACATTTATGAACACATGTGATAGTACTCTTAGACTCATTCATGTGTCATGCATGTATATATACCATGATTAGTTGCCATGATTAAAGTTTAGCATGAACAAAGCATGTTTTCAAGATAATAACAATGCTAGCTACATATATGCAATAAGAGTACTCATGAGCATGACTAATACAAGTTATATGAATATCTTATGTGTTTAAAAGAGACCATGTTAGACCATATGAGTTCGTGTCCTTGAATGGCTTTAAGTATTAACTTAAGAACCTATACCATGTACGATTGGATTTGGAAAAGTTATACAAGCATGTAAAGTATCCTTTAAATATGAATACATGCTACGTGATATTATATGATGTTACTTGAACCCGATTTTGACGGTTAACTTAAGGAGATGCCGTAACTTGCTAAAATGAAATATATTTAGTATTGATTGTGGTCTTATGAGATATTAATAATATGCAAGCATGTTTGCTAATTGTTGAGATCTTATATTATATGAGAATGCGTTTAAACTCTAAAGAAAGAACGTTAAGGATAGAAATTATATTCTATATAACTGTGTAGCTAGGTAAAACTTAGCTTATGTGTTGATCGTATATTCAAAGAGAAAATGTGAAGTTAAATTATATGACTAATGAATATCATATATATACGTAACTGTATTACGATAGGAATTCGAAAGTGTTGATTTGCTTTTCGTGGATAAACTACGCTAAAGGCAAGTTCTCTTACTTACACTCTTTTAAAGTGCAAGTATCCTAACCGACGCATTTACTTTATGCAAGGAAATCTATGATTGTGAAGGTTTCCTAACTTATACTCTTTTACTATGCAAGTATCCTATCTTGTGTATTGCGAACTAGTTTCCTATTTAATCGGTTGAATCGAATTAGCATACTTGAACTCTTATTTCATTAAAGCTATTATTCATGTTGAACTTAGTATTGTTCTTGAATATTGTGAAAGTGTCTATGCCATTTGATTCGGCTAGACTTATATTATTGAAAAGCGACCCAAACTAATTGATTGGTGCGGGATTTTGTATTTGACTGAGAAGAACAACCTTCTTTGAAGGGAATATATAATTGTCGGAGAACCGACGTGCACACTTGAGTATGGTTGATTGTTATGCATAACAAGGGTACTTTAGGCTGATCACCTGTTGTACCTGTTTTTGTTGGATTTTCAGTTTATTACTGTCAATTCTAGTAGAAGTTCATAGTCCGTAGTGACTACTCAGTATTCAATTATTTGAAATCTTGAATTGACTTATTATTGAATCATATTGATATTATCCTGTCCTTAGCGACTGATATTGAGAACTATTGATATTCTTGTTATTCTTGAACTATCAAATCTTGTTATACCCTTTCGAGAATTGAGAATCTTATTACTCACCCTTATTGTATATTACTTGCTGGGCAATTTGTGCTCATTCTTGCTTTCCTTAAAACATTTCAGTTAAGGCAGAGCATGGTGAACCTTCGGGCGTTGATAAGGGCAAGGGCAAAGCTACCAACTAGCTTATGTCTGTTATGTTTTAAATATATTCATATTGTATGAAGATGGTGTAGTAAGACTGGATTTGATTATGTTTAAGCTTAAGTTAGATTATGTAATAAGTCGTTAACTGATATTATTAGGTAATCTATTAAGTACTGTAGGTTGCGAGACTTGGGGGAATAATTATAATAAATCATTGTAAATTATTCTAGAATAGATTTTCCGCTGTGATCGTATGATATTTAATTATTATTATTGTGATGTATTACCATGAGCACGTGATGAACCGAATTCGAGAGACCAAGTGGCGGTCCTGGAATTTGGGGGCGTCACATATTCAATCAATACAGATCATCTGTCTTTCAACTTAAAAGATATCACGTCGTGATCTTATTCTATAATCATCTCCCTTAACATTCTTCCTTATCTCATTATCGTTTTGTTTTAAAACTTCTTATCGCTACCTTACATCATATTATATCATGAATTCATTATGCTTTTAATCTCATAGACTTTGTCTATTCATCGTTATTCGTCATATAGATCATTGGAGTTAGGCAACTCCTGGATTTTATCTCTACGTCTCTTCATGATTCTTCTTTGAATCTTCATGTTTATTAAACAGCTCTCGTTCTTTAAGAATTTCTAATTCCATTCCTGTTGCTCAATATTTTATTCGAGTTTCATTCCTAATCTTCTTCTTATAACATTTCTAGGACTTAACTCATCATATACTTCTACGTATGTGAAAAGAATCACCTTTTCATTATACGTAACTGAACTTAACTTCTCATTCTCTAAGGTCATAGCCTAAGGTACTTTTACCTAAGGTGTATAACCTACAACTCTGATACCAACTGTAACGACCACAAAATTCATACAATAATATTCTCCTTCTCTATCGTTAACAATACAACTTTAATCTCTCATTACATCATTATTCGATATTAAAAATCACTAAAAATGCAGAATATTTAAAACTTTTATAAACTTTCTTTCTATATTGTCCTGAATCGCAACCTTTACATTACATCTCTTCGATTCAAATCTATATCATGAATCGTTACAATAAAATGACTATACAAAGTCTTTCATAATAAAATAATATCCATCTACATTGGATAACTCTACTTATAACTCAGCGACATATTTCATACAAAACATTAACTACAATTTGAAATTGAACATAACTAATATTCTTGAACATTGATCTCTATAAATCACTTAACACGTATCTTTATCTTGCATCATTGACCTGCAAAAATAGTTATTTGCAAGAGTGAGCTCGACAGCTCAACAAGTTCTAACAGTTTTCATGCATCACGTATCACATAATACATGCTCAACATAAATCTCATAATAATTAAAGTAACATAGCATACATGCTTTAATTCACATAACAAATATAAAGATTGAGTTTCTTACTCAATCAACATTATTTAACCAAAACAGTGTAGTCATAAATTGACTTTAACATTTCATGATTTCAACATATATAACATATCATGCTCGCTTACAACATATATAACATATCATGCAATCTAAAATAATTCATCAATTTCACGTAGACAAGTAGGAACCGAAAGACTTGCCTGGCTCGTGGATTATCAATTATCGAAAAACTGCTTAATATAATCTGCTTCATGATCCTACATAACGTATCACCATACGCATCAATTATTAGTCACTTAGCAACGCTTATCAAACGTCTAAGTAAATTCTAATCTACACTTTCTAATTTACACTTCGTATCACCCGTTTGACACTTGCTGTCAAAACATATGTATAATTATTACATAGCTAATCGTCATCGTTAGTTAACCAATTATTATTAACTCATACCTCAATAACTAATAAGTTAATAATTAATCACCACGTAATTTAATCACCTCACATAATCATGTTACATTTCACATAATTAAACAATTATAATTACATCTTACGTCAATCAAATTACATTTCAAGTTAAACATCATTATATTTACTAACATTCATGTTTTATAACTTAGAACAACATCTATTATCGTTGACAGCACTATCCTTGCGTATGTGCATGTCCAACGCCCTCCGATTGCCTCTGAATACGCATCAGTCACAAAGATGACCATTTTGACCCTTTCTAACGACCTCAAATAAAAAATGTTAAAGAACAAAAGTTGTAGGTATACTCGTACTCGTTCCGGATCATCTTGAATTGCCTCAATCGGAGTTCGTATGAAAACATTATGGCCATTTTAGTAACATATGTCAAAATAGTTTCGCATTACAACAACAAAACCACCACGGACAGCAAGGGTACCCGCTGGGGCGGGTCCCACAGGGCAAAAACACCTGCTGGGGCGGGTCCAGGGGCTGGTTCGCGAACTGGTGGAGAAATAAGCCAATTTGGCTTATTCCTTCACACCGAATTCGAATTTTCTCAACATGACAAACATGAAACATGTGACAAACAATATTTTAAGCTTATTAACATGCTCATAACATAAAAATTTAATATAAACACATAATCACAACCAAGATTTCATGGAATTCGAAGAAACACACAATTTTAAGCGTTCTTGACGACAATTGCTACTACGAATTCATTTTTCATCCAATTCAAGTGATTCCAATTGTAATCACTTCTATTCTTAACATACTAACATAATACTTAATCAATTTTAACAATAACTCATAATCAACATCAATTTTGATAGTTTCAAAAGCAATTTTTAGAAATTAACTCAAAGAAAAATACTATGAACACGATTCCTATCGTTTATCAAAAATCCATGGTTTGAATTGCTAATACAACCATATAATTCATATACAATCATGATATATCATATATTACACATAACTTCATGCTTTCCTCAATTCCTTTGATAATTTAAGAACTATTTTCAAGATAACTTCATGATAAAACACTATGAACATGATTTCTCCATGTTCATCCTATCTTTGTGAATTAAAACACTTATATAACTATAAAATCATATGTAACATATATATACACATATATATATATACACACCCCATACATATATCAAAATCAAGAGCTTTCACACCAAGACTTTACAAGAGAACTCTAAAACCATGAAAACATAGAAGAACATAGTTTAAAACTTGTTTTTATAACAATTGATTTTGAAAACCCTTTCATGGCATACAATTACCTATGAAAACATATGAACATCATAGATACATATAAATTCATGATTATGAAAACCTAATTTGACAAAGACTAAATACAAAACATATGAATTGAGTACAAGGGTTAAGATTATAATCTTACTAGTTTTAATTAAAGAGATGATGAAGATGATGATCCTCTCTTGCATTCTCAAGCTTTTCTTCCTCTTCTCTCTCCTTCTTCTCTAACAATTCTCTCTAACTCTCTTCTTCTTTTTATTTCTTTGTTTTGACTTAGGCTTTTAAAAACTAATGTATCTTTTAACTTAGCATATATTTTACAATATACAATATACATATACATATATAATATATATGTAACTTATATTATTAATATAGCTAATAAATAATATACTAATTGCTATGCTAACTACCACTTATTACATAGGTTACAAAATTTGAAAAGCCCAAGGCCATGTTTGGCAAAACCACATTATTTTTAAAAACTAACTTTTTGAGCTTAAGGCCATGTTTGGTAAAACAAAGCTATTTTAAAAACCACTTTTTAGCTAAGGTCTTGTTTGGAGAAATAGGGTTAATCAAGTACAAAGGCCTTGTTTGGTAAAAATTTAAAATCTTTTCTCATTATTTTAATAAATCTTTTACTCCATAGTTTAATTACTACACTTATTTAATTAAATTACCATATTCTAATTAAATAAAACTAACACCCATTTAATAATAAAAACACACAATACTAAATTGTTACACAATTATAATTTCTTTATTAAACATAATACATGTAACAAATTATTTTTAACACGTAGCACATAACATTAAATCTAATTCAATTATTCTTAATTAAATTAGAATTACTTTACACCATTGCTAATATATCAATTTAATTAAACATATGGCACTTAATTATTAATCCACATCATCACATACTTAATTTATTTAACTCAACAAATAAATTCAATAAAATATTTATTCACTTCATTTCATTAATATAATACACTTAATTACATTACTCCGTATTAATCACATAATCTCAATAAATAATTCAAATAAAATATTTATTTATTTTAATAAATATTAAATTAACATTTAAATTCTCTTCACACTAAATCACATATTTCACAATATTTCTCACATATACACATACTCATACTCGAAACATCTAAAAATAAGAATTTTATTTATTAAATTCTCATTTATAAATTCTTAAAAATTTGGGATGTTATAGGCAGGATCCAACTCAATGCCTTGGTTACTCACAAGAAATCCCAGGAGTTTATCGGACTTCACACCAAAAGCACACTTCATTGGATTTAACTTTAAATTGAATTTGTAGAGTCGTTCAAACAACTTCCGAAGATGGGTGCAATGGTCATCGCCCTATCGGGACTTCACGGTGATATCATCCACATATACCTCGATCTCTTTATGCATCATATAGTAAAATAAGGTCATCATGGCCCTCTGATAAGTAGCAACATCATTGGTAAGGCGAAAAGCTAGTCTTCGATAACAAAATGTTCCCTAGGGGTAATGAAGGCGGTCTTTTCCCTGTCTTCTTCAGCAACCATAATCTGATGATATCCGGCATAGCAATCGGTGAAAGAATACATTTTGAGCTGTGTCGTATTGTCAATTAACACATGGCTGAAAGACACTGGGAAGTCATCTTTAAGGCTGGCCTTGTTAAGATCTCGATAATCTACACATACTCGCACCTTTCCCCTAGATTTCGGCACTTGGACTACATTAGACAACTGTCGACGTTGGAAAACCCCGCGAGTCGGTTCATAACCTGGGTTTCCTTAAATCAATCTTCCTAAGTTATCTCTACCCCCACTCTTTTTATTTAGGAAAAAGGTTTTGAAGGGTTTTTTATGAAAGAGGCCAATATGTGTTTATGTCGATAATTTTTGAATGTTTTAACAGAGTCGCCAGTTGGTATATTTGAAAATGGTTCTACCAACTCAAACGAACTTAATTTTAAAAAGAGGCCCAATTGCTGGACACTGTCGAAACTTGATCTTTAAAATCGAAGTTTTGAGTTTAGGGGCTTGGTTAAGTGTGGGGAAGGTGTTAGGCACCCCACGACTCTTGTGTAAACATGATACCGCATCTTTTCAATATTTTCCTTAAAATTGTGAATGCATGAGTGAATGTTGTTTGAAAATTTGGCCTATTGATTTGTTTGATTGAAAGCTTTGACAGACTTCGTTGAGCCTATATACGAAAGGTTTCATTTGATTTTGAAAATCAGTCTTTGATTGGATTTGCAAAAGCATTTAATTTGATTTACAAAAGCTTTTCTTTTGATTGAAAATGATGTTTTGAAAGCTGGTTTATCAAACCCTTGCGCTGCCATAGGAATTGAAGCGTATCACTATATTTAATTTTTTTATCTTTATAGCTTTAAGGTTGCGTGTGAATGGTGATTTGCCGGGCTATGAAGCATCCTCAACCACAGAAATAAACAAGTGTCGGTCTCCTCATGGGTATGAAAACCATCGGAGGGACGCTGACACGATAATTGACTTTTCTTTATTATGAGACATTAAATACGGATAACCATTTTAAGGTCTGTGTATGTACATTTTACAGAAAAATTGGCAGGTACATCTGTAAACTGGAGTTCGCCCCTTATTGGAATAAGATCCCGATCGATTTGATCGTGAATCCCACGATTCCTAGGCTCACATATGAGTAGCCTGTGACACCCCCGAATCCGGGTCCTCTGACCCCGGTCCGGTTGTCACGAAACAATATTAAACATCCACCTCTACACAATATACAATACTAAAGTGCGGAATATAATAAACGTACGTCGTTCATTCAAAAGGTGTTACTAGTCCCAAGATTCGATAACCTTAAATACAAAAATACAAACATACCCTAGATTCATATTACATAACAATAATTAATTAAACGTAAAGATAAAGTCTGCTCCTTGCAAACTAATCCTACATCTTCCCTTTACCCTCGTCCTTCCCTGAAGTCTCGAGCTTAACTGCAATATAAGTCATGATATAGCAAGAATGAGCAACAAGTTTTTTCAGCAAGTTTAAATACAACAATAAAGGATATATCATGATGAAAAGAATATATCTAACAATGAATTCAACAATATGAATATCAGAAGCAGAATAGTAATTGCTTTTAGAATAACTAATAGTCAAGTAGACCTTTGAACTATAAAACTCCAACGAAATCAATAGCTGATTGACCCTTTGGTTACTGGCTACAGAATAAGTACTTGAGGGGATCAGCCTCACGTACGCCATGTGTATGCATAACATTCAACTCTTTTATTTTTATCTTTATAATAGATACCTGGGGTCCTCCCCTATATAGGAGGGGTGTTCTTTTCAGTCTAAGAATCCATACCATCAATTGGTCTGGATAGCTTTTATAAAACTTCATACAATTGTCTGACCGAACAAGGGTTCAGACTCTATCTGACGCAGTTCAAGAATTATAGAACTCTTAAATAAGATACAAGTCCAAGACTGTACGAACTCAAGTGCACCAAGTGCGAATAACAATAATATCGATGTGGAATAATCGTAAAGTAATTAAACCACCTAATAGCATGCTTGGAAATAAAGTTCAAGCTTTAATAATTAACCGTCAATACGATAATAACCTGCTCAATACAATATGAGAAGGATAGGAACTTGCACAATAAAGAGTGTAAGGGAACTTGCATTCAAATCAAGTGAAGTTTAAGAAACTTGATTACAACGTTCCTTGAGTAAAGTAACCACAAAGATAGGATACATGCTCAAGTAAAAGAGTAAGAATTAAAGGACTTTCCTGTTCGCTCAGCTACGATTAAGTTCTAGCTTTAATTAAATCTCGCTGAAATAACCTAACATTAATAAGTCGGTATTCCAATTAGCATTTGTAAACTAATACGAGTCTACACTTACAAGAATCTGCTTATCATATTAATCTATCCATAATTCACGTAAGTTAATCTAATCATGTCATAGATTTAATAACTTTAGATTATCTAGTTTCTATACATCAATATAGACTTGAACACATAATACTTCAAGTTACTTATATTTAATCAACATACATGCTTTATGATTATAATTTTTGAAAACCTAGCATGCTCAACCTAATCCTAATTTAAAGTCATATGCTCTTATGTCAGTAATTTGTATACTTTACATAATACAAGTTCATGCTTCATGTTATCACATAACAAGGTTAAACATAACATGCATGCTCATGCGTATACTATACATGTATACTTTAATCCACTTATTTCATGACTTAGAAATTCATTTTCTATGAATACGTGCATATGTGAAATCCATGCTTTAACTCAACGAGGTCCATGTTAATATGCTTATAGGCATAACGAACTCTAATGTACATGCTTGCATGATCAATACGTAATCCACATGGTGATCGTTGCTATTTAGTTTTTCTCATTCTAAGTTTTCACATCGAAAATCACATTAAGTCAACAAGGTATCATCGTATATGTTAAGCGTCTCGTAGTCATGACTCACATGTCTTAGAACTCATATATAAGCCACATATAGGTTCTCAAATAGTCAGAATCTAAAAGACAATAACCTTAGTCAAGTTCACTTTTTAAAGTCTTTAAGTTTCTTATTTCAAAATCGCTAGAATCTTGCAATCACGTATGCTAGTGTGTTTAACATTTTAAACATGCATTTCAAGTTAATATAAACTATACGATCATGTTTAGAATATCAGAATATATAGATGCCCCGTATGTGTCTAAATTCATAATTAAATCTATAAGTTTAATTACAAATCACAAGTTTTCCTTTTATGGAGTACATACTAGCATGGTTAACATTATATATGTAGTATCAAGAAACATGGTTATAGAAGTGATACTAATTTTCATGCTTGCCTTAAACCATAGTAACAAGTTATCATATAACAGGCCTTAACAGGAAGCAGGAAACAAAAACTGGCAACAGGGACCTGCGCAGCTGCGCAGGCACCAGGTATAAACCCGACGCAGCTGCGCTGGTGTCCGGCCAGTGCTTGAGCAGGCTGTTTTCGGTAGTAACCAAAAACCCAACACAAAAATTCTTAATGAATTCGATTCTATTGCAGCTACATTATATAACTAACATGATTATAACCTTATATAACACTTAACAAACATATTCCAATCACTTAATCAATCAATCCATAATCAAATCAAGAATTTAGAATTTTTACAGAAACTGAAAAATGGAGTTATACCTCTGTAATTGGTTTGCTTGAATTACAAATCTCCCTCACCGATATTTCATAATAACTCACTCTCTAGCAATATAATTCTCAGCAATTGAAAATGAGAAGAGGATGAGCTTATTTATAGGTAATTTGTATATCTGGCTCTTGATTTTGCTCACCAAATCAAAACAATGGATTACATGATTGTGTATTGGTTAATGAATGGTAGTTGAGAAACACTGTGTTGCCCATTCCCCTTGAAATCATTGGCTATTTTTGCTGAAATTGAGAAGAGTTATAGGGTAGCTAGCTAGTTCTTCACGTGGGAAGAATGAGATGGGCACATATATGGGACAAGGAAAGAACTCAGCATTATAAAATATAATACAACACTTGGTCTATATCATATATATATACATAATATACACTTTGGTTATATATATACATCTACACACATTATAAGTATACTTAAGTTATATAATATACACACACTTCATTCCATGTATACATAAATTATACATTTAATTAGTGTTACAATGTCATTTCAATTGAGCAATTAATAATACAATGCATTGAGTACGTACATATATACCAATCATATAATCCATGAACATTATCTATTAACACCAAATATACTATAATTGTGTATTGCTCATTATTCATTACCATAACTGTTATTATCATAATAACTTAATGAAATCATTATCAATTGATAATGCTATTGGTATTAATATAAGATAGTAGGGTGTTCATTAAAATTCTACCCACACATACCATGTTACATAAGTCATACTATTATGTCACTTACAAAATGAAATTACTCTTACCATATAGTCAATATATATAATATATAGTCATATTGATGTGTAACCCACCATATATTATAGGTTTACATATCACATGCTTGTATAAAATAATAAATCAATTAAATATAATATTATTATATTATCAGTTCTTTTACTTATTAATTATTATTTATTCATAATAATAATTAAACAACACATTATCGATTAATTAATCATAATTGAAGTTAATCAATAGGTTCAAATCTTGCCACTATATTCAAATAAATTGAATATTTAATTATTAATAATCTCATACATTCTCTAATATTAAATCCTTAAGGTTAGTCCACTAATTTAAATAACTCATTAACGACTTCCTTTAATCCTTGCACAATTCTCACCCCCACATAAGGTTTAAATAAACTCACAAAAATTAACTCATTAAAATTAAATCACATATTTAATAAATAAGGAGTTTAAAATTCATTGTCGTTACATAGCCTATAAACCTGCACAGTTCAAATTTACACAGAAATGGATATATATACATCCTCACGTCGTAATGGAACCAAGGATTCATCAATAAATCCTGGCGGCGAATGGCCAAAGCATCTCGTTCCAACTAGATAGCGATCTAAGGGACGCGAGTTTGCTTTTAAAGCTAAAATTATATAAAAATAACTAGATTTAAAGAAATCTCAGCCATTATAGCTTCTAGGTTCTGTCGGGACCTGTTTGGACCGTTGAAAGCAAGAATTGGAGAGATTTGGATAAATCTAGTCCGCCCACAGATATGTCAAAGCAGATTCATTTACAAATGAATATTAAATGCAACAGTTGAATAAATTGCGTAAAGCAATATATATATATATATAATTATATATATACAAAAGTTGTAAAAGGGCAATGGATTTTCACTCGCAAGCCCGGACTGGAATTGAAATATATATATATATATATATATATATATATATATATATATATATATATATATATATATTTATAAAAAGTGTAAATAGCCACGAAATAATCCAGGCTGTAACAGAAATGAAATATATATATATATATATATATATATATATATATATAGAAAAATAGTAAAAAGGGCGATGGGTTTTCATGCTGGTGCCCGTACTAGAATTGAAATTGACAAAAAATAGTCACTTAGTGACTGGGAAGAGCACCCAGTATGGGGAAGTGTGCAAAAGCGATAAAATGGCCACGAAATGATCCAGGCCGGACTGAAAATATATAAATATATATATATATATATATATATATATTGACAAAAACGTAGTCAACCAAGTCTGATGAGATAACCAGAGATGGTGAAAGTCGCTTATATATGCGTAAATATATATAAAAGCGATAAACTACCTCGAATTTGAAATTCGGGCTTGATAGAATTGAAATGTTAGTACATTTGCAGTGAAATAAGCACAAAAAAGGGTCAAACTCGGACTTGGAAGATAACCCAAAAATGTGTTTGCTAGTGCATTGAAGCTGCTAGAGCTGACGGATCGTCAATCCGAGTTGTAGAAATGCAAAAATTTACATTTATGTACAGAAATGAACTAAATTTAGATGAAAAATGTCATGAAACTAAGTTTCGGGCATATTCAGAAGACGAAACTTCGTGTGCAAGTAGAAAACAGTGCAAAGTAGTAGTATTGACTTTTTGATCATAAAAATACTTACAATGGACTGTAATACGGGCTTTTTGCCAAATCGTAGGCTTTAAACGTCCAACTCTACCGGTGGTTTTTTGATATGTAGTAGTATATGGGTTTGTCTACGTGTTGGAGTAAAAATATTTGGGTTTAAAAGAGGTGTAAAATTTAAAAAATGACGGGCAGAGCTTCGTTGTGTTTTGAAAACTTGAAAATGAATGGGGGGTGCACGTTTATTTATAGGCCAAGGAGCCTTAGCTCTACCTGTGACTGCCGTAGGTAGAGGTACGACTCCTCAAGATGGGGCCCACATGCCCGGCTCTGTCGTCTCGAGGTGCATGCATGTCAAGCGACGCGATGTCAGGTTTAAAACTTCATAACTTTTGATCGGAGCGTCCGTTTGGGGCGTGCTATAGCTTTCCTTAAAGCCCACGTCGAGAGTATTGCAATGACATAGGATTTAACCCTTTTAAGTCCCTAAAGGTGGGTTCATGACTGGGTCTTTATTTCCCCGTAGTTTATCCATCGAGCCATCCGGTGCAATTTTCACCCGGGATCACCGTTGTGGTTATTTCTGACATTAGTTGCATCAATTCAGCTTGATTTTGACTGAATCGGTTGAGATTTGGTAAAATGACCATTTTTCCCCTCCCGGGGTTGCCCTTGGTGTCGACATGGCCTCTGGTTAACTTACGGGAGCTATTTCTAAGACTTGGATCCCATTCGAGTCTGTTTGTCTCTAGTGTTGCCTCTGTGGCTAACGGGATTGTTCCATGTTTTCTTCTAGAGTTGTTGTGATACTTCAGGTTTATGTCTGAAGTTGACCTGACTTACCGGACTGATGCGGAGGCTGATCTGTACTACCCGGGTTGCTACCGGGGTTGATTTGTACGTCCCAAGTTGCTGTCGGGGCTACATTGACATCTTGATATGGTTGATCGATGTTGTATTTGTCCTGATATTGATGACCGAGTTTGAGCCGATGTCCCAATATTGAGATCATGGATGATCTGACGGTCCGATTGACGATTGGAGTTGGATAGACGGTTGGATTGATGATAGGAGTTGGATGAACGATCCGATTGTCGACCGGAGCTGGATTAATTATCCAATTGATGATTGGAGCTGGATTGACAGTCCGATTAATGATCGGAGTTAGCTGGAATACCGATACTGGTGATCAAATTTAACTGGAGCTGACCAATATTGGGGATCAGATTTAGTTTTACCGATATTGGGGATTGAATTTAGGCTAAAAGGTCGGCATTGATGGTTGAGTTTAGATTGGAGGCCCGATATCAGGACCGGGGTTGAGTTAAAAAGACGGCTTTGCCATCCTGCAGTGTTAGTAACAGGAAAATAAAATTTCGAGTGTCTACAGATGCCCCTATTTATCTTGTTTATGTAATGTAATGGAATGAACAGGATAAAGATTGCTAGACACTTAAAATATGACAAGATATTAATGATGTAAATCGTAATGTATTGAACGTTAACATGTTTTTGCAAATCGCATATCGCATCGCAAATTGTATCGTATCGCAAACCGCATCGCATCGCAAATCGCATCGCACATCGATTATCTTTATTGGTGCCTGTGTTAGGGCTGATTTTAATAGTTGACTTTCATCAGTGCTGCTGATGTCTTCACTGGTGTTGACTTAAACGGTTTGATTTCCATCGGTGTTACCGATGCTTTGTTTGATGAGGATGAACTGACATGTTTCGCACATTTTTGTTGCGAATGACATTTTTTATGATAGCCTTTGTTGTTATCTTGGTTTTTATGACAAAATAGTTTCCCATAATCTGCGGATACTATCAGGGGGAAGATTTTCTCTTTTCTGATGCCGTTGTATATTTCTGAAGGCTCTTCTGATGGGGATATATCTCTTTTGCCGAGTTACCTCATTGGGTGCTCTTGGCGCCTATCCTGATGATAACTTTCACTGGTAATTTTCAACAATGCCTACCCTGATGGTAGGGACAATGGTTGATCATTGGACTGTCCCGATGCTTACTCGAGCGGTAGCAGACTTTTCATCTAGTTTGTGTGTTTAATGTGTATTCATATTTAAATCTACTGGGTATGCATGCCTAACTTTTTAATGGAGATATGCGCTGATGTAGCGCTTGTTGCACATGTGCAGACCAGCCATGATATGATGATCTTAATTTGTCCTAGGTTGATGCATATGCTTAATTAAATTGATGTAGAACCATACCTCACCCTTTCTGAGGAGATTTGGAGTTTCTTTTCAGGCACGAATTTTAATAGGCTTATCAGCTCTAACTCCCTTATGGCTCCTTTTGTCATTCGCAGAGCATATTTGGATGTTCCCCTTTCATATGTCGTCTCTAATAAGGATCTCGCAGGGCTGCTATTTTCTGGATTTGGATTTGGTGATGGTCCCTCTGGTGGTCCAAACACTGATGGCTTTATTAAGAGATATCCTGATATCTTCGGTGAAGTAGCGTTCCATGATCTACATCACCAGAACCTTCTCAACGCCCCTTCTAAGTATTTGTATAACAGATTCCATCATCTGCCCTCTATGGGGATGGATCAGAGTGGGTCTGACGGCCCGATTGGAGATCGGGGTTGATATAATTTGATTTACCAATATTGGGGATCAGATTTGGGTTAAAGGACTGATATTGGGGATCAAATTTGGCTTAAAGGACAGATATTGGGGATCGGATTTGATATACTGTCTTCGTCCCTGGATCATTCCCCGATGCTTTATTGGGGTTGTGCCAACGGCTGATCATTGAGTGTGAAAAGGGGCCAGCTCTTTACATGTGACCCTGCTGGTTTAGCTCTGGCTTGGCTGATGACCCGGGGTGATACTGACGTCCTGGAGGATGTAGCCCATTCTATCATTGCCTAAATTTGAACATCAGTGTATAGGCCTCGACTTGTGAAGACTTGGCGTAGTTTGATATGTTTTATGATGCAGATTTCCTTCGCTATATCTTTTTGTCATCGGGTATCTGTTCTTCCCGAGTTAAGGACTCGATTGAGGATTTTTCCCTTTTTGTAGAGGGACAGCTAATTTTGCTTTAATTTTTTTCAATAATTCCCCCTCTTCTTCTGATGAGGAACTTGGTCCCGCCGTAGATCCTTTCCATTTCTTGGGATGGAGAAATACCCTAGCCCTTTCGCAAGTTGTTACCGGGGTTCAAAGAAAAAATTGCTTTGTTGACCATGTCTTCGGTGAGCAATATCCTGCACATTCAGACAAACAATAATATGTGCCGACAGCTTGATAGCTCGGGCCGTCGGGATTAGTATAATCTTGTGAATGAGGCATTTGAAGTTAAAGTTTATGAAATTGAATGCTTGTATTCACCGAGCTCTTATCTTATCACTAAAGTTTTTGAAAGGGAGTATGAAAATGGTTTTTTCCTAAGGAAATCCAAATTTTCGCTTGACAAGTTATGAAATTGTAATAAAACTTTTAAGCATCCATGGTCATTTTTCACGGGTAGGATTAGATTCAAAAGACTTATCTCCCTTCATCAGAGACACCTTATTATTGCTCTAGACACTGCTCTTCACAAGATTAAGATCATATGACATGTGCACTATGTGTGATGCAACCCTTAGCAGGGGTTTCTCTTCTATGATTTTTAGCTGACCTCATTTTTATCTTGCAAAATTTTTTGCTTTTCACGCTAACTTTGTCTCATTTTTTTAGGCTTTTCAGTGTTACCAATGTAACGAGTTTTGGACCAATGACTCCCAAACCTAACGACTTTAGGGCACTAGGTGTTGAGACACCCCTTAGGGTTTATTGGCTCAAGTAATAAAGGTCACACTTTGAGATAAGTTAGGCGGTCTACTCTTTTGATCTTCACCTGAGCCTGTACAAGATTCATTTTCTTAGGCTCTAAATTACCCGTGTAGCGAGTGTTGGGCAGGTAATTCCCAAACCAGACAGCTTTAGGGCACCAGGTGTAGAGACACCCCTCGGGCTTAATTACTCGAGTAACCTAGGCCACGTTTCGGATCTGCTCAGGTTTTGATTTCTTGTAATGCTCATTTTCTTAGGCACTAAGTTACCCATGTAACGAGCGTTGGGCCGGTGGCTCCCAAATAAGATGGCTTTAGGGCACCGGGTGTAGAGACACCCCTTAGGCTTAATAACTTGAGTAACCCAATCCACGATTCGAGACATTAGGCTGGCTACTAATTTTCATCCTTGTCGTCATAGTTTTATACCTCACAACTAAGAGTCAGGTCAGTTGCAAATTGCAGACATGCATATGAGGTCAAGTTTGCTCTAAAAAGCGCTTTGAACTAAGACGTCATGCCTAATCACAAGGTTGAATAGTCTTAATTCTCTAATCGCTTTCATAATTCTTGCTCCACGGACGCTTATCAGAATTAATCCAATTCATAACAAGTTAAGCAAAAATCTTTTTTCCTTTTTCTTTTTTCTCTTTTTCTGAGACCCAATGCAAGACTTATGTGTATTATCGCTAATGCATGGAATTTGAAAGCACATAAAGAGATGAAAGAGTCATACCGTATCAGCGAATCGCAGTATTCTAAGAAAATTATGATTAGAAAAGACAGATTGGTCATACCGGATCGCCAATGATGGAAGCTTGGATGATGATGGACCATGTTGATGGTGCCGACTAGTGCATGTTGATTGGATGGTTGATAAATGCCCCAGTATTGAATTGCGCAACTTCCAAAATTGGTCCAGTCTTGTTGTAACGGTCCCCAAGTCGGGTTGTCGTTGACTTTGAACTTTCCCCAGTCTTGCTTGTCATCTGGGAGGATTGCTTGGTTGTATTTGACCTATGGGCTGATAAGATGCCGAGATCGCAAAAGTCTTTAATCGCATGACTCCCATGGTTAACAAGTAGTGGATTTTGGCTTTAATACTTGGATGCCCCAGTCATTATTTTTTGATTTGTAGGAGCAATTGGCTTTGATGACCTTTCTTCTAGTTTGATGAAGGTTTCAGATTGAGGCTGTGACAGCCCCGAATCCGGGTCCTCTGACCCCGGTCCGGTCGTCACGATCTAACATAAACATCCACCTATAAGCAACATACGATATCTAAAATGCGGAAATATAATAAACGTACGTCGTTCATTCAAAAGGTGTTACTAGTCCCAAGATTCGATTACCTTAATACAACATACAAACATACCCTAGAATAGTCAATAGGGTTCATATTACATAACAGTAAATTAATTAAACATAAAGATAAAGTCTGCTCCTTGCAAACTAATCCTACATCTTCCCTTTACCCTTGTCCTTCCCTGAAGTCTCGGGCTTAACTGCAATATAAGTCATGATATAGCAAGTATGAGCAACAAGTTTGCTCAGCAAGTTGAAATACAACAATAAAGGATATATCATGATGAATAGAAAATATCTGATAATGAATTCAACAATATGAATATCGAAAACAAGGATAATGATTGCTTTTAGAATAACTGATAGTCAAGTAGACTTTTGAACTATAAAACTCCAACGGAATCAATAGCTGATTGACCCTTTGGTTACTGGCTACAGAATAAGTACTTGAGGGGATCAGCCTCGCGTACGCCATGTATATGCATAACATTCAACTCTGCTGTTTGTATCTTTATATTAGATACATGGGGTACTCCCCTATCATATAAGGGGTGTTCTTTCAGTCTAAGAATCCATACCATCAATTGGTTTGGATAGCTTTTATAAAATTTTATTCAATTGTCTGACCGAACAAGGGTTCAGACTCTATCTGACACAGTTCAAGAATTATAGAACTTTAAATGATGTACAAGTCCAAGACTGTACGAACTTAAGTGTACCAAGTGCGAATAACAATAATATCGATGTGGAATAATTTTAAAGTAATTAAACCACCTAATAGCATGCTTGGAAATAAAATTCAAGCTTTAAATAATTAACTGTCAATACGATAGTAACCTGCTCAATACAATATGAGAAGGATATGAACTTGCACAATAAAGAGTGTAAGAGAACTTGCACAACCAAAGAGTGAAGTTCGGAGACTTGCTCAATATAAATTTGAATAAAGTTAGGGAACTTGCATTCAAATTAAGTGAAGTTAAGAAACTCGCTTACACGATTCATTGAATAAGGTAGTGCAAGAATTTAGAATACTTGCATTCAATATAACAATTAAATGAAGTTAGAAAACTTGCCTGATAGCTCAGCTACAATTAAGTTCTAGCTTTAATTAAATCTCGCTGAAATAACCTAACATTAATAAGTCGGTATTCCAATTAGCATGTGTAAACTAATACGAGTCTATACTTACAAGAATCTGCTTATCATATAAATCTATCCATAATTCACGTAAGTCAATCTAATCATGTCATAGATTTAATAACTTTAGATTATCTAGTTTCTATGCATCAATATAGGCTTGAACACATAGTACTTAAAGTTACTTATTTTTAATCAACACACATGCTTTATGATTATAATTTCAAGTTTGAAAACCTAGCATGCTCATCCTAATCCAATTTAAAGTAATGTTTTCATGCCGGTAGTTCACATACTTAACTAATACAAGTGCATGCTTCAAAGTTGATTACTAAAGTCATGTTATCACGTAACAAGGCTAAACAGTATTTAATATGTATGCTCGAGTATACTACACATATATACTTTAATCACGTAGTTCATTCTTCAGAAATTCAATACTTATAAATACGTGCATATGCGAAATTTACACTTTGATCAAACGAGGCCTATGTTAATGAACTTTAATACACATGCTCGCATGATCATAATATCATTCATATGGTATTTGATGTTATTTACTTTCACATCTTAAGTTCTCTTTCAAAAATATACTAAGTCCACTAAGTACATGCAAGGCACCTTGACATATAACTCATATGTATTTGAAACACACATCAAAGCCACATAAGTGTTCTCATATGGTCAGAATCTAAGAGACTCAAGTCTTGGTCGAGTTTGTTTTCAAAAGTCTTAAGTTTCTCTTTTAAAATCAATAGAATCTTGCAATCACGTATGCTAGTGTGTGAACACACTTTAAACATGCATTTCAAGTAAATATAAACCATACTATCATGTTCATAATTTTAGAATGCATACACGATATGTTCGTAACAAGTTCTCTTTCGAAACTACAAGTTTCCTTTTAAAACATATGCTTTTTGTACTAACATGGTCATGACATATACGTATAGCATCAACGATTACATACTTATATCGTGTCATTGTACTAATATCTACATTCAAATCTTGTTCACAAGCTTGTTTCAATGGTATATCACATGTTAGTATGTCACAGCACTTAACAAAAAAAATGAATCTGGAAGCTGGTACTGGCGCAGCTGCGCCTCTTGCCAGTACATAACTGGCGCAGCTGCGCAGGCTGTTGGCCAGTGACAGTAGCTGCCCTGCAACGGCATAACTTAGCCAAACTCAGAAATTTTTCTACGAAAATTGATTCTAAAATAACACATTGCAATTCGAACATGCTTAACATCTTGTATAACATTAAACAACATATTCCAAATCAATTATCAACAATTACATGCTTAATTCCAAGAATCAAAGATTAGAAATTTATCAGAAAATGAAGAACATGATATACCTCTGTAATTGGTTTGCTTGAACTAACAAATCTCCCTTACTGATATCTCACTCACTATCAACTCTACACTTACATGAAAATCTCAGCAAGTGTAAATGAGAAGGAGGGAGTTCATTATATAGATAATTCAATAACCAGTCAATGCAATTCTCCTTCAAAATAAATCAAAGGATTGCAAGAATGTACAATGGACAAGAAAGAGTTGGTGAGGGTTGGTGATTCCACTCATGAATCCCACTCCCCATCTCATGATTATGGCTACAATTGATGAATTTGAGAGAAGGAATAGACATAGTGTAGGCTACCTAGCTTCTCACGTGAAGAGGAAATGGCTCTTATTATGGGACAATGTAAACTCAGTAATCTTGCAAATGGGTATATATCATATATGTCCCATACTTGTTACATAATAAATACACTAGATAGTATAATATATATACACATAGTATATTATAATGTTACTTCTAATGAGCAAATGTTGATATAATATATCAAGTAGTATACATACATATAATCCATGTACATTTTCTATTAACACTAAATATAATACAATTGTGTATTGCTCATTATTTATTACCATAACCGTTATTATCATAATAACTTAATGGAATAATTATCAGTTAACAATTGGTTATTGATATTAATATAAGGTAATAAGGTTATATATTAATGTCTATCATGTTACATAAGCAATAATATGTAACTCACATAATGTAATTAATCATACTATATAGTCTACATATATAATATGTAGACGTATTAATACGTCACCTTGTACTATATATATAATATATAGTTAACTACTATATATTGTAAGGTTTACTTATCAAATGCTTGTATGAAATAATTAATCAAGTAAATATAATATTATTATATTTATTAATCTCTCATTCATTAATTATTATTTATTCATAATAATTGTTACATTATCAAATATTTACTCATAATTGCAACTAATCAATATGATCAACTCTTGCCACTATATCCAAATAATTTGAATATTTAATTATTAATAATCCTATCAATTTTCTGATATTAAAGTCTCAGGGCTAGTCCACTAATTTAAATAAACTATTAGTGACTCCCCTTAACCATTTCACCAATTCACATAACCACATAAGGTTTAAATAAACTCACAAAACTAACCTGTTAAAATTAAATCACATATTTAATAAATAAGGAGTTTAAAATTCATGGTTGTTACATCCCTCCCCCCTTATAAAAATTCCGTCCTCGGAATTGTAAAAATAAGGTTACTCAAATAAAAACGGATAATTTGCTCTCATTTTCTCTTCTAGCTCCCATGTAGCTTCTTCAACTGCGTGATTCCTCCAAAGAATCTTAATGGAATGAATGATCTTATTCCTCAGCTTCTGTTCCTTCCTATCTAGTATCTGGACAGGAACTTCCTCGTATGATAAGTCTTTCTCGACTTGGATTGGTTCATAGGAGATAACGTGCTTGTAGTCTGATTTATACGGCCGTAATACTGACACATGAAACACGTTGTGAATGTGCTCAAGTTCAGGAGGTAACGCCACCTCGTACGCCACTTCACCGACTCTCCTTAGAATCTCAAACGGTCCTATGAACCTAGGGCTCAACTTGCCTTTCTTCCCAAAACGAATCTTCCCCTTCCAGGGAGATACTTTCAGAAAAGCATAGCTTCCTACTTCAAATTCTTTCTTCTTGCGATGCAAGTCCGCATACTTCTTCTGGTGATCTTGAGCAGCTACCAGCCGTGCTCTTATCACCTTGATAATCTCTACAGTCTGTTGTACCAATTCTGGTCCCAACAGTCGACGTTCACCAACTTCATCCCAACACAACGGTGTTCGACATTTTCTCCCATATAGCACTTCGTACGGTGGCATTCCGATACTAGCGTGATAACTATTGTTGTACGCGAACTCTACTAATGGAAGGTGATCCTCCCAGCTACCCTTGAAGTCCATCACACAAGCTCAGAGCATGTCTTCAAGTGTTTGAATTGTTCTTTCACTTTGCCCATCGGTCTGCGGATGATACGCGGTACTCATTCGTAATTGTGTCCCCAATCTCTCTTGAAGACTCTTCCAGAAATTCGACGTGAATCGCGGATCTCTATCTGATACAATAGATACCGGCACCCCATTTCTCGAGATAATTTCTTTGACATATAATCTGGCTAGCTGATCCAAACTATACTTAATCTTAATCGGCAAAAAGTGAGCTGACTTCGTAAGACGATCTACAATTACCCATATGGCGTCGTGCCCTTTCTGCGTTGCCGGAAGTCCTACCACAAAGTCCATCGTGATGTGTTCCCATTTCCATTCTGGAATCTCTAACGGTTGTAATAACCCGCTTGGTCGTTGGTGCTCTGCCTTGACTCTCTGACAAGTTAAACACCTACTTACGCATTCTGCAACTTCCCTCTTCATGTTTGGCCACCAAAAGTGATGACGCAAATCTTAGTACATCTTCGTGCTTCCTGGGTGTATCGAGTATCTCGTACTATGCGCTTCTTGTAAAATTTCTTCTCTTAATTTTGGTATTAATGGTACCCAAATTCTTCCTTCAAACCTTAGCATTCCAGTGCTATCAATCTTGAATTTCAAATCATCAGCCTCAACAATCCGCTTCTTGATAATATCACAATCTTCGTCCTTCTCTTGTGCCTCCTTAACCTTATCTAATAAAGTCGGACTCGCTGTCACTGAAAATAATTTCTCGATGGTCTCCGTCGAATACTTAACCTCCAAACCTAGTCGTTCGAAATCTTTCACTAACTCTTCTTGAACGGTTAACTTCGATAACTTCTCTCTGCCCTTTCTGCTCAAGGCATCTGCCACTACATTTGCTTTGCCTGGATGGTACAAAATCTCACAATCATAATCTTTGATCAATTCTAGCCATCGGCGCTGCCTCATGTTTAATTCTTTCTGCGTGAAGATATACTTCAGACTCTTGTGGTCCGTATATATCTCACACTTCTCACCATACAAATAATGCCTCCAAATCTTCAAGGCAAAAACTACTGCTGCTAATTCCAGGTCATGAGTCGGATAACCCTTCTCATAATCTTTTAGCTGACGTGAAGCGTACGCAATGACCCTGCCGTGTTGGATCAGTACACAGCCAAGACCCTTGTGGGACGCATCACTATACACTACGAACCCTCCTGTGTTATCTTGTAAAGCTAACACAGGTGCTTGACTAAGCCTCTTCTTCAACTCTAGGAAACTCTCTTCACACTTCTCTGTCCAAACGAACTTAACTGTCTTTCTAGTAATATTGGTCAACGGCGATGCTATTTTTGAAAAATCTTGGATGAATCTCCGATAGTATCCCGCTAACCCTAAGAAACTCCTGATTTCTGTTGGCGTCTTCGGCTGCTCCCAATTGATAATCGCTTCTACCTTTGCTGGATCCACCGAAACACCATTCTTGTCGATAATGTGCCCCAAAAACTGCACTCTCTGCAACCAAAACTCACACTTGGAGAATTTTGCATACAACTTCTCTTTCCTTAATATCTCCAACACTATTCGAAGATGCTCGGCGTGTTCTTCCTCCGTCTCGGAATACACCAGAATGTCATCGATGAATACGACAACGAACTTGTCCAAATACTATTTGAATACTCTGTTCATCAAGTCCATAAATTATGCCGGCGCGTTCGTCAATCCGAATGACATTACCAGAAACTCAAAGTGTCCATACCGAGTTCTGAATGCCATCTTTGGAATATCCTCCGGCCTCACTTTCAGTTGATGATAACCGGTCCTCAAGTCAATCTTTGAAAAGTACTTCGCCCCCTTCAACTGATCAAACAAATCGTCGATCCTAGGCAATGGGTACTTGTTCTTAATGGTGACCTTGTTCAACTCTCGGTAGTCGATACAAAGTCTGAGCGATCCATCTTTCTTCTTCACGAATAAGACTGGCGCTCCCCACGGTGATATGCTCGGTCGAATGTATCCCTTATCCAATAACTCTTGTAATTGAGCCATCAGTTCCTTCATCTCTACTGGTGCCATACGGTACGGCGCTTTGTATACCGGTGCTGTCCCCGGTGCCAAATCAATGACAAACTCAATTTCTCTATCCGGTGGCAATCCAGGAATCTCGTCTGGGAAGACATCGGCGAATTCCCTTACAATAGGTATCTGACCAAGTTCACCCTCGACTCGTCGAGTATCAACCACGTGAGCCAAATAACCTACACAACCCTTCCTAAGCAATCTCTGTGCTTGCATCATCGTCAGACAATGAGATTGTCTCGGCGATTTACTACCATAAAATACCTACTTTGACTTATTCGAAGTCTTAAGGTGTACGCACTTCTTCTTACAGTCAATAACTGCTCCGTGATTCGATAACCAATCCATTCCAAGGATTACATCGAACTCCCCCAAACGAATCGGTATCAAATCCACTCTGAGCTTAAATCCTCGTAATTCGGTATAACAGTTCCTATGAATGTATTCTACGGGAATAATTTCCTTGTTCGCTACTTCTACGTTCATAGGGTGTTCTAATCTTTCACGGGGTAAGTCTAACCGTTTAGCAAATTCTTCGGAAACAAAAGAACAGGTAGCACCCGAATTAAATAACACATATGCATCTATATTGTTGATTGGGATGATACCTGACACCACATCCTTAGACTCTACCGCATCCTGAACGGTCATGTTGAACGTGCGTGCCGTTGGTCTGTTGGCTTGACTGGATGGCCCTCTGATGCTCAATCCGTTGTTGTTGTTGTTGCGATTGCCGCTAGCTGCATCGCCCTTTCTCTTCGGGCAGTCCTTAATTTGATGGTCTAGGGCTCCACACGAGAAACACCCTCCTTTCTGCTTATTCGGACACTGAGGAGCCATGTGCCCCGGTTGTCCACAACGGTAACAAGCGTTCTTTCCCTTCATGCACTCCCCTGAGTGATTCTTCCCACAGTTGTTGCACTTTATACTTTTCTTGGCCTCTCCCCCAGACTTGTTGCCTCCAGAGGATTGGCTCTCTGTCCATTTACGCTTGTTGGGGTTGCTCCCTCCGCTGCTTCCCCCTTTCTATCCCTCCTGACCAGTCTTCTTTTCTTGCTTGAATCGAGTAATGGCTTCATTACCTCCTTCGGCAATGATAGCCCTTTCTAGTAGATCAGAGTAAGTCTTAATCTTCAATACCGCGACTGCTTTCTGCACCCATGGTTTTAGTCCTAATTCGAACCTCCTTGCCTTCCTGGCTTCCGTGTCAACCTGATGTGAAGCGAATCGGGCCAACTCATTAAATCTTGCCGCGTACTCTGCGACAGACATACTACCTTGTTTCAGTTCCAGAAACTTAACTTCCATATCCTGTTGCGTATTCTCCGAGAAGTAATTCTCGAGAAATAGCTCCTTAAATTTATCCCAAGGAATAACTCCTTCTCCTGCTCGTCCCTTATTGGCTTTCCACCAATAGTTAGCTTCGCCCTTCATCATGAAAGTGGCAAAACTCGTCTTCTGTGCTTCGGCCACTCGTGCGACCTCAAACACTTTCTCCATCTCTTCTATCCAGGTTTCCCCGGAACTCTGGCGGTCCTACCAATTTAAAATCTTTGAAACTAGCCAAGTGATGTCCTGGTTGCCCTGCTGCTGGCTGGGGTCTGTTCTGCATTGCCTCAGTTAACAAGTTAACAAAGTTTTGCATAGGGTCGATAGTTTCCCCTCCGCCATTATTAACGGATCCTTCTTCCCTCTGGTTTCGCGGTAGTCTCCTAGGCGGCATGATCCTGAGGAAAGGAAGAAAACATTAGGTTTTACGTGATATGCTATTTATGTTAGCATTAAGAAGTTTAAGACGTCTATCAATCATATGTGATTCAAATAAACAACTTCAGTATCACAATAAAACCCGATGGATCTCCTCAACCCATCACTCACATACTCTACTTGAGTTTCTACTAAGGTTATAGCCTAGGTTTCGCATTCCTAATGTTTATAACCTAAGGCTTTGATACCAACCTGTGACAGCCCCGAATCCGGATCCTCTGACCCCGGTCCGGTCGTCACGATCTAACATAAACATCCACCTCTAAGCAACATACGATATCTAAAATGCGGAAATATAATAAACGTACGTCGTTCATTCAAAAGGTGTTACTAGTCCCAAGATTCGATTACCTTAATACAACATACAAACATACCCTAGAATAGTCAATAGGGTTCATATTACATAACAGTAAATTAATTAAACATAAAGATAAAGTCTGCTCCTTGCAAACTAATCCTACATCTTCCCTTTACCCTTGTCCTTCCCTGAAGTCTCGGGCTTAACTGCAATATAAGTCATGATATAGCAAGTATGAGCAACAAGTTTGCTCAGCAAGTTGAAATACAACAATAAAGGATATATCATGATGAATAGAAAATATCTGATAATGAATTCAACAATATGAATATCGAAAACAAGGATAATGATTGCTTTTAGAATAACTGATAGTCAAGTAGACTTTTGAACTATAAAACTCCAACGGAATCAATAGCTGATTGACCCTTTGGTTACTGGCTACAGAATAAGTACTTGAGGGGATCAGCCTCGCGTACGCCATGTATATGCATAACATTCAACTCTGCTGTTTGTATCTTTATATTAGATACATGGGGTACTCCCCTATCATATAAGGGGTGTTCTTTCAGTCTAAGAATCCTTACCATCAATTGGTTTGGATAGCTTTTATAAAATTTTATTCAATTGTCTGACCGAACAAGGGTTCAGACTCTATCTGACACAGTTCAAGAATTATAGAACTTTAAATGATGTACAAGTCCAAGACTGTACGAACTTAAGTGTCCCAAGTGCGAATAACAATAATATCGATGTGGAATAATTTTAAAGTAATTAAACCACCTAATAGCATGCTTGGAAATAAAATTCAAGCTTTAAATAATTAACTGTCAATACGATAGTAACCTGCTCAATACAATATGAGAAGGATATGAACTTGCACAATAAAGAGTGTAAGAGAACTTGCACAACCAAAGAGTGAAGTTCGGAGACTTGCTCAATATAAATTTGAATAAAGTTAGGGAACTTGCATTCAAATTAAGTGAAGTTAAGAAACTCGCTTACACGATTCATTGAATAAGGTAGTGCAAGAATTTAGAATACTTGCATTCAATATAACAATTAAATGAAGTTAGAAAACTTGCCTGATAGCTCAGCTACAATTAAGTTCTAGCTTTAATTAAATCTCGCTGAAATAACCTAACATTAATAAGTCGGTATTCCAATTAGCATGTGTAAACTAATGCGAGTCTATACTTACAAGAATCTGCTTATCATATAAATCTATACATAATTCACGTAAGTCAATCTAATCATGTCATAGATTTAATAACTTTAGATTATCTAGTTTCTATGCATCAATATAGGCTTGAACACATAGTACTTAAAGTTACTTATTTTTAATCAACACACATGCTTTATGATTATAATTTCAAGTTTGAAAACCTAGCATGCTCATCCTAATCCAATTTAAAGTCATGTTTTCATGCCGGTAGTTCACATACTTAACTAATACAAGTGCATGCTTCAAAGTTGATTACTAAAGTCATGTTATCACGTAACAAGGCTAAACAGTATTTAATATGTATGCTCGAGTATACTACACATATATACTTTAATCACGTAGTTCATTCTTCAGAAATTCAATACTTATAAATACGTGCATATGCGAAATTTACACTTTGATCAAACGAGGCCTATGTTAATGAACTTTAATACACATACTCGCATGATCATAATATCATTCATATGGTATTTGATGTTATTTACTTTCACATCTTAAGTTCTCTTTCAAAAATATACTAAGTCCACTAAGTACATGCAAGGCACCTTGACATATAACTCATATGTATTTGAAACACACATCAAAGCCACATAAGTGTTCTCATATGGTCAGAATCTAAGAGACTCAAGTCTTGGTCGAGTTTGTTTTCAAAAGTCTTAAGTTTCTCTTTTGAAATCACTAGAATCTTGCAATCACGTATGCTAGTGTGTGAACACACTTTAAACATGCATTTCAAGTAAATATAAACCATACTATCATGTTCATAATTTTAGAATGCATACACGATATGTTCGTAACAAGTTCTCTTTCGAAACTACAAGTTTCCTTTTAAAACATATGCTTTTTGTACTAACATGGTCATGACATATACGTATAGCATCAACGATTACATACTTATATCGTGTCATTGTACTAATATCTACATTCAAATCTTGTTCACAAGCTTGTTTCAATGGTATATCACATGTTAGTATGTCACAGCACTTAACAAAAAAAAAGAATCTGGAAGCTGGTACTGGCGCAGCTGCGCCTCTTGCCAGTACATAACTGGCGCAGCTGCGCAGGCTGTTGGCCAGTGACAGTAGCTGCCCTGCAACGGCATAACTTAGCCAAACTCAGAAATTTTTCTACGAAAATTGATTCTAAAATAACACATTGCAATTCGAACATGCTTAACATCTTGTATAACATTAAACAACATATTCCAAATCAATTATCAACAATTACATGCTTAATTCCAAGAATCAAAGATTAGAAATTTATCAGAAAATGAAGAACATGATATACCTCTGTAATTGGTTTGCTTGAACTAACAAATCTCCCTTACTGATATCTCACTCACTATCAACTCTACACTTACATGAAAATCTCAGCAAGTGTAAATGAGAAGGAGGGAGCTCATTATATAGATAATTCAATAACCAGTCAATGCAATTCTCCTTCAAAATAAATCAAAGGATTGCAAGAATGTACAATGGACAAGAAAGAGTTGGTGAGGGTTGGTGATTCCACTCATGAATCCCACTCCCCATCTCATGATTATGGCTACAATTGATGAATTTGAGATAAGGAGTAGACATAGTGTAGGCTACCTAGCTTCTCACGTGAAGAGGAAATGGCTCTTATTATGGGACAATGTAAACTCAGTAATCTTGCAAATGGGTATATATCATATATGTCCCATACTTGTTACATAATAAATACACTAGATAGTATAATATATATACACATAGTATATTATAATGTTACTTCTAATGAGCAAATGTTGATATAATATATCAAGTAGTATACATACATATAATCCATGTACATTTTCTATTAACACTAAATATAATACAATTGTGTATTGCTCATTATTTATTACCATAACCGTTATTATCATAATAACTTAATGGACTAATTATCAGTTAACAATTGGTTATTGATATTAATATAAGGTAATAAGGTTATATATTAATGTCTATCATGTTACATAAGCAATAATATGTAACTCACATAATGTAATTAATCATACTATATAGTCTACATATATAATATGTAGACGTATTAATACGTCACCTTGTACTATATATATAATATATAGTTAACTACCATATATTGTAAGGTTTACTTATCACATGCTTGTATGAAATAATTAATCAAGTAAATATAATATTATTATATTTATTAATCTCTCATTCATTAATTATTATTTATTCATAATAATTGTTACATTATCAAATATTTACTCATAATTGCAACTAATCAATATGATCAACTCTTGCCACTATATCCAAATAATTTGAATATTTAATTATTAATAATCCTATCAATTTTCTGATATTAAAGTCTCAGGACTAGTCCACTAATTTAAATAAACTATTAGTGACTCCCCTTAACCATTTCACCAATTCACATAACCACATAAGGTTTAAATAAACTCACAAAACTAACCTGTTAAAATTAAATCACATATTTAATAAATAAGGAGTTTAAAATTCATGGTCGTTACAGAGGCTTCAGCTCTTCAAATGTGGTTGCGAATGTTTATGCTTGATATATCGCTGTGTTGTTGTTCCAACTTTGACGAGTGATGTCGAGTTGCCTTCGGACTCCAATGAATTGTACTCAAAGGCTTGTGATGGTTGGTGGTGATGGCTTTGACCATGACTTTGGTTGGTGACCTACCGAGTGTCCATGTCAGAATAGATCTGGCTATGGAAGATTTGATAGCTCGGATAACCTTCAAGAAAGATCAGGCCAGGGCGTTGATGTTGACGGCCCATTCTAGAAGAGATATGACTTCTGTTGATAGAGGAGAGACTCGAGCCACTCGGGAGGCTGCCTTTTGTTGAGAGGGACGAGGCCATAGTGTGCTGATGGCAGTGGATGTTCTGGCTCGTATAGAGACAGAGGGTTAGGAGCTTGCAGTTGCTGCTCTATCTTTAGAGAGATGCCATGTTAGCACTGTTATCCTACTTATCCACGGGTTCAGAGACTAGCTTTGATTTTCCTCAACAAGGCCTGTTGAATAGGTGGTTTGATAGAATTTTTCTTTTATTAAATAAGGATTTAATAAATAAAATTCTTAAACCGTGAGATGGGTTCGAATAAAAAGATATATATGTGATATGAGGTATGTGGTATTATATTACATAGGGTAATATGGACTATGTAATATGTGCTTTTGTGATTAATGAATATATTATTAATATATATGTTGAATATATGATTATAATTAGTACCTTCTATATATTACTTAGAATGGTAATATGTGTGAAAGTCTAATGTACAAATAACGTTAATAGATATATATACGTTATTAAAGAGAAATGGAAATCATTATATCTTTAAATAAATATTTGAAGAAATTGTTTTGGGAACAATTTATAGAAAAGAAAGAGAAATAATTATTATAAAGGATATTAAAATAAATTTTAATATTGAATTATTTTAATAGAGGAGGAAATATTATTTTTGAATAATAATATTACCCTATATGTTTTTGGTATGATGTAATAAGTGTGATTAATTAATATGGTAAATACATTAAAGCATATTTGTTATATATAAATAAATTGATAGAAATAAATTATTATAATAGAAAATAAACTTATTACCTATTTTCTATATATAATGTATGTACATGTGCCATACATGTAATTATGTTAGTAGATATTATATTAAGAATAATATCTTGGGACAATAAGTAAATTATTTTCTAACAATGAATATCTTTATTTGGAGAAAACATAATATTTTATGTTATGACAAAATACATAATTCCTAATGTATTTTCAAGAAAGTTTATTAATGAAAGAAAACTAAGTTATTTCAATATATTAAATAACTTAAGTTATTATTTTATCGTAGATTTTATAATAATTAATAGAGTAAATATTAATTATTCTAGTGTAAAGGTTATACATATAATTGTTCAAGGTAGCTAAATAATTTAGCATTAAAGTGCATGTGTCACACAAACCTTATATTAAAAGAATATTAAAGTGTGATGGGAGTGATAATAAGCTTAAGGTAAGCTTGTGAGATATGCCTAGTGTGGCAAAGTGGTGGAATAAACATTCATTAAATAAATTAATGAATGAATAATTAATGGAATTAATTATTATTATTATGTGAATAAATTTCTATGTGCAATGATGTGTAATTATAAGTTATATAGTAGCTACATCTATATAATATGGAATGAAGTGTGACACTTCAAGAAAAACTATATAATATAGGAAACTATATGATTAAGTGTAATAATAAAGTTACAATAATGGGGTGTGACACTACTCAATTAAAATATATTTGGTATTGTCAAATGTACATGGATTATATGATTGGGTGTATGTGTGACCCTATCATATCATATGGTAATAACATTAAGTTATTAGATATAAGCTTGCAAGTTAGTCCATGTGAGAGCAATAATGGTCAATTAAGTGGTTAGAGTACATGAATAGTGGTAGTTGGTGGGAGTTAGCCACCAACTTCCCTTTTGCCCTTTGGGTAATAACCATAGGAGAATAATAGCTTGATAATGAATAGGTGCAATACATTGGTGTGTAGAGTTTGTTAATTCAATTACTACATTGTTGCTAAGAAAGCATATAATAAGAAATGTAATTACACCATGAGCATGTTATAAGGTGTAATGATGTGGAAGGACCATGAATAGTAGTAGTTGGTGGAGTTAGCCACCAACTCCTCTTTAACCATTGGGTATTACCCATAGGAGGGTAATAGATTGATTATAATAGAGAACATGTAAATTAGTAATGTAATGGTATTACTTTATGAACATATTATAAGATGTAACATTGAGTATAATATTATTTTAGGAGATTATATTATTATAAGCTTGTGGACTATTAAGTACTAAGTTCACATAATTATGCCTTGTGTGGCATAAATAATGAAGTTAAATCAAGGGGATTTAATTGGAAGTATTAGAAGAGAATGAATGGACGATATTAATTATCATTATAATATTTCAGTATGTTTATGATAATAATTTTATGGAAAATTATGGTATGAGAATACTCAACTATTTTATATCTAGTCCAATTAAGATATTAATTAAGTTAAAACAATGTACATGAGTTACATTATAATACGTATTAATGTATATTTAAATTAAAAGTATACTTGTTTATATATGGGTGTACATTTATGAAGAGTGGTGTATATGTGACCATAACTAATATTGATGTAGCAACATTAAGTATTAAAGTGTGACTTGTATAGTCCAAAAAGAAATAAAACTTAGTATGCTTACACCCATCTTACTAAATGCTGAGTTTTAAGAGAGAGTGTCCCAAATTGAGTGTCATTCTTTCTTCATACACGTGAATAGGCCAATGGTCTAGGCTATGTCTTCAATTGCCCAAACTCTAGGATGGTGATGATGGCTATACATATGATTTCAATGATGAAGGAGGGAGTGGCCCAAATAGTGAAACTCAACCACTTCCAACAACTCTTGCTTGCCCAATGAACTTCTCTTCTTTCCTTTGGTTTAAATTGTGGGGCAAAAACCAAGTTTGTGTAATGGCTTTCCTATAAATAGAAGCCTCCCCTTTACAATTCTAGGTTGCTAAGTTCTTGATGAGTTTATATAGAAGAGTTTGTGATGCTATAGAAATCTGAGAAAGAAGCTAGCATAGTAATTCAAAGCTCCAAGAGGTATAACTCTTACTTTAAATTCTTAGTTGTGAGTTTATAAATTCATAAGAGATTTCATGAATTAGTGGAGAATTGTTATGTAAGATGATGTTAATATATTGAGTAGAGTCTAAATATATGTTATAGATACAATATGATGGCTTTCAAGCTTGTTACATGAAGTAAGAAAAGGATTAGCTGAAGCTCTGTTTTAGCAGTAAAACTTCTGGTTTGGAAACGGGGACGCGCGGCCGCGCGTCTCCCTAGTACAAATGGGGCGCGGCCGCGCCCTCTGCAGAAACTCTTGGTGATTTTGTGTTTTCTGGTTGGTTAAGCATACTAGTTAGACTCTAATAATTTCATAAAGGGGTCTGACATGCGTACTAAGATTTTCATGCACGTAGTAAGTTGTATTAGTTGGTTTAACACGATTTCCGAAAAGAAAACGTAAAGTTTTGAAAATGAGACTTGACGAATTTTGTGTTCTTTGAGTCGGACTTTTGAGACATGTGTAAGTGTCTTGGTTATGTGTATCAATGGGTATGAAGGTAGTTGTTAATCAGTTACCTTGGCTAATAGTAAACAATTATACCTTGTTGTAGTAGAGTTTTTAATGAAAACTTAAGGTTTTATAAACAAATTTTGGCGTATATTGTGACACCCCCAAATCCGGGTACTTCAATTTCCACGGGACTTGGTGTTCACTGTACAAATATCATCTATCTATCTACCCATAGTAAATGCAAACCATGAAATAAATAGAAATAATCCTCCCCTTATGGGGTTACAACATCTGAAAAGAAATACATCAATCCCAGGTCGTACTTAACCTTAAATCTCAAGTGCGGAAATATAAATAATTAAATAAGTCTTACACAACTTTAACATAAGTCTGAAACATAAACACATAAAATAAACAACAAGTCTTCATCACTTGTTGACCTTGCCCTTGCCTTTGCTAGTAGAAGGCTCGTTGGACCTTTCGTTCTTAACTGCAATGTTATTATTACGCAAGAGTGAGCACGATTGCCCACAAGTATAATAATATGACAACAATATAATAACATGCGAGTGAATCAAAGACATCTGAATAAAGAAACTCAACTTTTGACTCAAGAATGAATAACAGGAATCAAAAGAACGTCTGAGGGTCATAAGACCTTGAACTATGTCCTAGGTTGTAAAGTTTTTATGCTTTAAACCTTTAACAGTCATAAGACTATGGACTCTACTTCTCGTACTTAGGGGGATCAGCCCTTAGTACCATACTGTGCACAATATCTCAACGCTAAAGCGTAAATAATCCCCTTTTACAGGGTTGTTCATCTCAGTTTTGACATCAGAGTCCGCACCAAAGGAAGTTTGGTTTGGATAAGCTCAATAAGTATTTTGGAATTTAGAACGTTCATCAACTATGGACTAGTCGAATCAATAAGGGTTCACTAGTCCTATAAGGTCCAACAATAACATCGATATTCAACTTGAATAATAAATCTCAAGAGTATACAATCGAATAAGTATTGTATCACTGAATCATGCTTTTAAAAGAGTTACAATATGTAATATGAATTTCGAACTTGAACAATTTAAAAACACGAGCTTACTCGATATAGAAACACAAGTCTAAGGCTTAATAAATGAATAAATTAGAATTTAGGGAACTTGCTAAATCAATAAATTAGGGATAGGATACTTGCCTCTTGCACAAGCTACAATTATAATTCACGTTCTTTATTACATCCTACATATCAATACGTTCACAATACAAATTAATCAATAACTCGATATACGTATCGAATCACACACATCGGTTTTGAGCACGTTATTGGACTATACAATTAACGATTCAAGTCATGTAATTAACTTATTAATTACTCACGTAATATAAGTTATTAACCTCTTATTATATGTTTAGCATATCTTTATGTTCATTACATTAGGTTTTAAACCACCTCTTAGAACACACGAACACTTAGCAAAAAAAATTCAAATTTCTGCAAGGGGCGCGGCCGCGCGCCAGTTACCCTTGGGACCAGCGCGGCCGCGCGGCAACGCAGACCCAGATTTCCAGTTCGCGAATGACACACAGAGCAACCCAAATAAATCCAAATTAAACTAACGAAATGAATTTAAGGCTACCCATGAGATATAGAATTTACAGAAACATCATACCATGTTCTAAGCATGCTTTTAACACTTTAAATCACGGAATTACACAAATCACAACATTTAATTTCACTATTTTCAATATTTTATAAAGTTTTGAAAGAAAACAAGAATTCAACGTTACGGATTCGTTATAACACCGAATCCGTTCGTTTAACTTCCATTTTGTTCGTTTAAATGTACACAATCACATTCAAGTGTTAATTTAAGTTAAATAAACGCATAAGGTGTGTAAATTTTGTACGTAAGGGCCATATGGGCCATATGTACAATTTTTACACTCTGTAACTTTTGAAAACCCAATTATCAACAAAATTCCATGGTGTGATCACTGAAAGTTATGCATATATGGCATATAATATGTTATGGACATCAATTAATATATATATAGCCATATCATGAACAAGTCATCAATTTAGTCTTTTACAGAAAACTTCAAAGTACGTTAATGGAAGTTTTGAAAACTTAATTAAGACGTAATTACATAAAATTGATCACTGTGATTTATGTATACATGGTATAAAACATGTTATAAACATAATTTAACCCATATAAAACCATATAACCAACAATGATTCAAAATTGACGATTACAGAGAACTTCAAAGTACGTAAAAATAGAAAGCTTAAAACTTAATATAACTGAATTTACCCTTGCTAGTTGGTGAAGATGATTCAAGGATGATGATATAAATTTTTCCAATTCTTCTTCCTCAATCTTTTCTCTCAAAATTCTCTCTGATATGAATATATGAATTGATATAGTATATATGTATATAAGTATAATACGTATAATATATAATGGGTGAGTGGTTGTCAGTTGGTCCCTTAGTGGGTTAACTGACCAACTCCCCTTAAGGCCTTGTTTGGCTAGCTTAAGGAATCCCTTCTCATTTATTTTAATTAATTTATTATAATATAGTTAATTAATGTCACACCCAATTAAATCAAATAATGCTATTTAAATCAATTAAATAAAATAGCATAAATTTACATTAAATCACATAGTCACATAATTAAAATTCTTATTTATTAATTATGTCTAATCATAAATCTCTAATTAATTAATAAATTAATTAGAATAACATTATGCTTATTAATTAATATATTAATCAAATAAGCTCAATTAAATACATACTTTGAATATAAAAATTCACCACATTAATTTAACTAATGTGACACATATAATTAAATTAATCTACCACAAATTCATCAATTAATTATTTAACTCAATAATTAAATCATCAAAAATATTTATTTAATTCAATAAATATTCAAAATAAATTACAAAAATCTTGTTTGTCACATCTTTCCCCCCTTAAAAGGATTCTGTCCCCAGAATCACGGTTCAATTAAATTTCGTCCCGTTACATTCTCCCCCCCTTACAAAGATTCTGTCCCCAGAATCGCATAAACAAAAAAATTAAGTAAATAAATCTGGGTAATTCTTCATCATATGCTCTTCGAGTTCCCACGTAGCTTCTTCAGCATTGTGGTTCCTCCAAATTACCTTAACAGAAGGTATAATTTTATTTCTGAGGACTTGCTCTTTCCTGTCAACAATCTGAACAGGAATTTCTTCATAGGATAAGTCTTTCTCAAAATGTAGGGGTTCATATTCAATCACATGTTTGTAATCGGGTTTGTAGGGGCGTAAAACTGACACATGAAAGACGTTGTGGACATTCTCAAGGGCCGGAGGTAAGGCTACCTCATACGCAACTTCTCCAATCCTTCGCAGTACTTCAAAGGGTCCAATGAACCTTGGGCTCAATTTTCCCTTCTTACCGAATCTGATCTTCCCCTTCCAGGGAGAGACTTTCAAGAACACATAGCTACCCGATTCAAACTCAACGTTCTTACGGTGTGGATCGGCGTATTTCTTCTGCCTATCCTGAGCTACTACCAGTCTTGTTCTGATCACTTTGACTATCTCTGCTGTCTGCTGTACCAGTTCTGGACCTAGTAGTTGTCTCTCGCCAACTTCATCCCAGTATAGCGGAGTTCTGCATTTTCTTCCGTACAACGCTTCGTAAGGCGGCATACCAATACTAGCGTGGTAACTGTTGTTGTAACTGAATTCCACAAGCGGTAGGTGATCATCCCAATTTCCTTTAAAATCCATGATGCATGCTCTCAACATATCTTCCAATGTCTGGATCGTTCTTTCACTCTGCCCGTCTGTCTGAGGGTGATAAGCCGTACTCATTCTCGACTGTGTCCCCATGCATTCTTGTAGTCGCTTCCAGAAGTTCGATGTGAAACGCGGATCTCTGTCGGAAACAATTGACACCGGAACTCCGTGCCTCGAAACAATCTCTTTCACATATAGCCTTGCTAACTGGTCTAAGTTAAATCTGATTTTGATCGGAAGGAAGTGTGCGGATTTCGTCAGTCGGTCAACGATAACCCATACTGCGTCGTAGCCTTTCTGAGTCGTCGGAAGGCCAACCACGAAATCCATCGTAATGTGTTCCCATTTCCATTCTGGGATTTCCAGGGGTTGTAGCAAACCACTTGGTCTCTGATGTTCTGCTTTCACTTTCTGACAGGTTAGACACTTTGCAACACACTCAGCCACATCTCGTTTCAAATTCGGCCACCAGAAGTGCTGTCGAAGATCCTGGTACATCTTGGTACTACCGGGGTGAATCGAATATCGTGAGCTATGAGCCTCGCTCAAAATGTTATCCTTAATCTCTGGCACTGACGGTACCCAAACTCTGTTCTCAAATCTCAGTAGTCCCTCACTGTCTATCTTGAATCTCGGTTCGGTTCCTTCAGATATCTTTTTCTTAACCTTTTCACATTCTTCGTCCTGAAGTTGAGCTTCCTTAACTTTATCCAATAGGGTTGTACCAGCTTGAATCTGAAACAACTTCTCGTCAATCTCCATCGAATACTTCACTTCCAATTTCAGCTTTTCCATTGCTGAAATTAGTTCCTCCTGAGTAGTCAACATCATCAATTTCTCCCGACCCTTTCTGCTTAAGGCGTCGGCAACCACATTAGCCTTACCCGGACGGTATAAGATTTCACAGTCATAATCCTTAATTAACTCCAGCCACCTTCTCTGGCGCATATTCAAGTCCTTCTGTGTAAAGATATATTTCAGACTCTTGTGGTCTGTATATATTTCACACTTCTCCCCATAGAGATAGTGTCTCCAAATTTTTAAAGCAAATACCACGGCAGCTAACTCCAAGTCATGGGTCGGATACCCCTTCTCATAGTCTTTCAATTGTCGTGATGCATACGCAATGACCCTGCCGTTTTGCATAAGCACACAGCCAAGTCCTTTATGCGACGCATCACTATAAACCACAAAATTGCCTGTGTCGTCCGGAAGGGATAACACAGGTGCTGAACTCAACCTCCTCTTGAGCTCTTGGAAACTTTCCTCACACTTCTCTGTCCAAACGAATTTTACCGATTTTCTAGTCAAATTCGTTAGCGGAGTTGCGATCTTGGAAAAGTCCTGAATAAATCTTCTATAATAACCCGCCAATCCAAGAAAACTCCTCACTTCCGACGGTGTTTTCGGCAGATCCCAGTTCATCACAGCTTCGACTTTAGAGGGATCTACCGAAATTCCGTCCTTGTCGATCACATGTCCAAGAAATTGCACTCTTTCAATCCAGAATTCACATTTAGAAAATTTGGCGTACAACTTCTCTCTTCTCAACGCCTCTAATGTTAACTTCAGATGTTCTACATGTTCTTCCTTGGTCTTCGAGTATACCAAAATATCGTCGATAAAGACCACCACGAATTTGTCCAAAAACGGCTTGAACACTCCATTCATTAAGCCCATGAATGCTGCAGGAGCATTCGTTAGACCAAATGACATTACCAAAAATTCGTAGTGACCATATCGAGTCCTAAATGCTGTCTTTGGAACATCCTCTGGCCTCACCTTCAGCTGATGATAGCCACTCCTCAAGTCTATCTTTGAAAAGTACCTTGCACCCTTCAATTGGTCGAACAGATCGTCGATCCTCGGTAATGGATATCTATTCTTAATTGTGACCTTATTCAGTTCTCTGTAGTCGATGCAAAGCCGCATCGTCCCGTCCTTCTTTTTCACAAACAACACTGGCGCTCCCCACGGCGATACGCTCGGTTGGATGTACTTCTTGTCCAGTAACTCTTGCAGTTGTACCATTAACTCCTTCATCTCTACCGGAGCCATCCGGTACGGTGCCTTCGATATTGGGGCCGTCCCTGGCGCCAAATCAATCACAAACTCAACCTCTCTGTCTGGCGGAAGTCCTGGCAGATCATCCGGAAATACGTCTAAGAAGTCCCTCACGACTGGTATATCTTCTAATTTTGGGTTTTCTTTACGACTATCGACTATGTAGGCTAAATATCCTACACAGCCTTGTCTTAACAACTTCCTGGCCTGCATCATCGTCAGACAACTCGCTTGTCTAGGCGATTTACTGCCATAAAACACAACCTTTGACGGGGTCATAAGGTTGATACACTTCCTCTGGCAATCAATTACAGCCCCATAATTGACTAGCCAATCCATTCCCAGAATAACATCGAATTCCCCAAGTCTAATCGGGATAAGATTTACGTTCATAATGTTACCCTTAATATCTACTCTACAGTTCTTGTGTACATATTTAACAGGGATTACTTCTCTATTCGCAATCTCTATATTCATGGGGTATTCTAACTCGTCCATAGGAAGTTCTAAGTTCTTAGCAAAGTCATCGGATATAAATGAACAAGTAGCACCCGAATCAAATAGTACATAAGCATTAACTTTATTGATCGGAATGATACCTGACACCACATCGCGAGACTGCACAGCATCCTGCACGGTCATGTTGAAGGTCCTGGCGGTTGGTCGGTTGGTTGCGGTTGGTCCCGTGATAGTTAAAGCACTTCCACCGCTGTTTCCCCTGTTTCCACCTGATCCTTCCCTTCCAGATCCCTTCTTGGGACAGTCCCTTGCCAGATGGTCCTTTGAGCCGCAAGTGAAGCAAGCGCCCTTCTTTGGGTTCGGACAGTTAGGTGCTATGTGGCCTTCCTGACCACAATTATAGCATATTCGTTTTCCCTTCATACAGACCCCCAGGTGAGCTTTCCCGCAGGTCGAACAAGCTTCGATCCTCTTTTTCTGACCACCTTGCTGATTCCCAGTCGATGAGTTATCATTCCACCTCCTCTTCTGATTATTACTCCCTCCCGTGTTGCTACCACTAGCCTTGTTAATTCCTTCACCTTCACTCTTCTTCTTTTTCTGATCTTGGTTATACTTTGTAACTGCATCACTCCCGCCTTCAGCGAGAATGGCCTTCTCCAACACCCCAGCAAAAGTGTTCAATTGGAACATTGACACTTTGCTATACAACCAGGGCTTCAGGCCCTGTTCAAACCTCCTTGCCTTCCTCTGATCGGTGTGCACTTGATACGTGGCAAACCTAGCCAACTCATTGAATTTCGCCGCATATTCTGGTACGGACATATTTCCCTGTTTCAGTTCCAAGAACTGGACCTCCATTTGATTCTGCGAGCTGGTCGGAAAGTACATCTCGAAGAACATCTCCTTGAACCTCTCCCAGGTAATCACACCTTCACCTCCCCGGACCTTATTCGCTTGCCACCAATAGCTGGCCTCAGATTTCAGCATGAACGTTGCATAGGCGGTTTTCTGGTCCTCTCTGACTCTGGCGACGTCAAAAACTTTTTCCATCTCCATGACCCAGGTTTGAGCTTCTATCGGGTTCATGGTGCCTTTAAACTCTGGCGGTCCCACCGCCTTGAAGTCCTTGAACGTTGTGGTCGGTGGAGCTTGAGGTTGGTTGTTAAGCGCTCCAGCAAGTAAGTTCGCCAACTGCTGAACGGGGTTAGCATTGGCGTCGTTGTTGTTGTTAGTTGACCCTTCTTGGGCCTGTTGACGGTTAGATCGTCTCCTTGGCGGCATTTTACTCTTAAGAAATACGCGTATTAGAACTTTATTCAATCTTTTAAATATCTAAGGCTTAACTTAAACATTTAGACACAATCAGTCAACACATTATCTCAAATAAACTCTGATATATTACTAAATCAAAAGTTTTAACATAATACGATAGCATCACTGCTATTTACATCAACTATCCTGAGATAAAGAATCTACAGGATTTAAAACATAAAATATTCCTCTGTTTATAAACACATTGGAATTTACATTATTAACTACTAGATAGGTTTCACAAAATCAAATGTTCCTATCACTGCCCATTAAGGCGACGAACAGCTTTGCCACGCTCTTCTTCCATAATCCGAGACATCGTCCTGCGATCTAGCATGTACGACGGTAGTCCTTCAAACTGAATTGGGTACCTCATAACCCGATCCTGGGCCTCGTCAATTGCATACTGAAGTATAGAGTACGTCTCTTCAAGCTTGGCCTTCTTCGCCCGACAATTATCTTCTGCGAGATCTGCTCGTCGTGATTCCCTTACCCAAGCCTCCTCTGCTATGGCCAGCCTTGCTGATTTCTCTTTTAGTTCATTCTTCAATTCCTCAATTTCCTCTGACTTCTGCTCGGTTTGGCCCTTCTCGTGAGCCAAATTCCACTCTACATTTCCCAAACGTGTGTGAAGAGCCTCAACCTCTCCATCCCTCAGCTCGATGGTAGACTGTTGAGTAACCGACCGCTCCCTCAGCTCCTGAACAGTCTCCCTCAGCTCCTGAACAGTATCACGTAACTCTATGTTACGGTCATACAGCTCGTCATACATCTCAGCACTGATAGAGCTCGGCGGGAACTCTTCAGGGTCTTCCTCCTCCTCTTCAGCTGCCTCAGCCTGAACTTCAATCTCCTCAGGGTCTTCCTCAGAGTCCTCCTCTGAATTAGACACCGGCACAATCTCCTGACCAATGACTGTGATCAAGGGTGATGGCTCTCGTCGGACTAACTGCTCCCAAACTACGTGGATATCTCGGGGCTCCTCCTCTCTAGCCTCTAGGGGTACAAGGTCCCTGGACTGACTAGGTTCTCCAGCATTCGTCATCCTGACAAATAAAATTTTAAGTTTTAGTAATTACGTGATGCTAATCGAGACTCGAATATATAAGTATAAGCACGTAGCACATAAGGTAAGTTATTATCTTTCTTAGAACTCGATAAGAGTTATCATTACTATGTTCTCGATCTCTAAAAAGGCTACTATCCTAAGGTTTTTCCCCACCTAAGGTTCATAACCTACAGCTTTGATACCAACCTGTGACACCCCCAAATCCGGGTACTTCAATTTCCACGGGACTTGGTGTTCACTGTACAAATATCATCTATCTATCTACCCATAGTAAATGCAAACCATGAAATAAATAGAAATAATCCTCCCCTTATGGGGTTACAACATCTGAAAAGAAATACATCAATCCCAGGTCGTACTTAACCTTAAATCTCAAGTGCGGAAATATAAATAATTAAATAAGTCTTACACAACTTTAACATAAGTCTGAAACATAAACACATAAAATAAACAACAAGTCTTCATCACTTGTTGACCTTGCCCTTGCCTTTGCTAGTAGAAGGCTCGTTGGACCTTTCGTTCTTAACTGCAATGTTATTATTACGCAAGAGTGAGCACGATTGCCCACAAGTATAATAATATGACAACAATATAATAACATGCGAGTGAATCAAAGACATCTGAATAAAGAAACTCAACTTTTGACTCAAGAATGAATAACAGGAATCAAAAGAACGTCTGAGGGTCATAAGACCTTGAACTATGTCCTAGGTTGTAAAGTTTTTATGCTTTAAACCTTTAACAGTCATAAGACTATGGACTCTACTTCTCGTACTTAGGGGGATCAGCCCTTAGTACCATACTGTGCACAATATCTCAACGCTAAAGCGTAAATAATCCCGTTTTACAGGGTTGTTCATCTCAGTTTTGACATCAGAGTCCGCACCAAAGGAAGTTTGGTTTGGATAAGCTCAATAAGTATTTTGGAATTTAGAACGTTCATCAACTATGGACTAGTCGAATCAATAAGGGTTCACTAGTCCTATAAGGTCCAACAATAACATCGATATTCAACTTGAATAATAAATCTCAAGAGTATACAATCGAATAAGTATTGTATCACTGAATCATGCTTTTAAAAGAGTTACAATATGTAATATGAATTTCGAACTTGAACAATTTAAAAACACGAGCTTACTCGATATAGAAACACAAGTCTAAGGCTTAATAAATGAATAAATTAGAATTTAGGGAACTTGCTAAATCAATAAATTAGGGATAGGATACTTGCCTCTTGCACAAGCTACAATTATAATTCACGTTCTTTATTACATCCTACATATCAATACGTTCACAATACAAATTAATCAATAACTCGATATACGTATCGAATCACACACATCGGTTTTGAGCACGTTATTGGACTATACAATTAACGATTCAAGTCATGTAATTAACTTATTAATTACTCACGTAATATAAGTTATTAACCTCTTATTATATGTTTAGCATATCTTTATGTTCATTACATTAGGTTTTAAACCACCTCTTAGAACACACGAACACTTAGCAAAAAAAATTCAAATTTCTGCAAGGGGCGCGGCCGCGCGCCAGTTACCCTTGGGACCAGCGCGGCCGCGCGGCAACGCAGACCCAGATTTCCAGTTCGCGAATGACACACAGAGCAACCCAAATAAATCCAAATTAAACTAACGAAATGAATTTAAGGCTACCCATGAGATATAGAATTTACAGAAACATCATACCATGTTCTAAGCATGCTTTTAACACTTTAAATCACGGAATTACACAAATCACAACATTTAATTTCACTATTTTCAATATTTTATAAAGTTTTGAAAGAAAACAAGAATTCAACGTTACGGATTCGTTATAACACCGAATCCGTTCGTTTAACTTCCATTTTGTTCGTTTAAATGTACACAATCACATTCAAGTGTTAATTTAAGTTAAATAAACGCATAAGGTGTGTAAATTTTGTACGTAAGGGCCATATGGGCCATATGTACAATTTTTACACTCTGTAACTTTTGAAAACCCAATTATCAACAAAATTCCATGGTGTGATCACTGAAAGTTATGCATATATGGCATATAATATGTTATGGACATCAATTAATATATATATAGCCATATCATGAACAAGTCATCAATTTAGTCTTTTACAGAAAACTTCAAAGTACGTTAATGGAAGTTTTGAAAACTTAATTAAGACGTAATTACATAAAATTGATCACTGTGATTTATGTATACATGGTATAAAACATGTTATAAACATAATTTAACCCATATAAAACCATATAACCAACAATGATTCAAAATTGACGATTACAGAGAACTTCAAAGTACGTAAAAATAGAAAGCTTAAAACTTAATATAACTGAATTTACCCTTGCTAGTTGGTGAAGATGATTCAAGGATGATGATATAAATTTTTCCAATTCTTCTTCCTCAATCTTTTCTCTCAAAATTCTCTCTGATATGAATATATGAATTGATATAGTATATATGTATATAAGTATAATACGTATAATATATAATGGGTGAGTGGTTGTCAGTTGGTCCCTTAGTGGGTTAACTGACCAACTCCCCTTAAGGCCTTGTTTGGCTAGCTTAAGGAATCCCTTCTCATTTATTTTAATTAATTTATTATAATATAGTTAATTAATGTCACACCCAATTAAATCAAATAATGCTATTTAAATCAATTAAATAAAATAGCATAAATTTACATTAAATCACATAGTCACATAATTAAAATTCTTATTTATTAATTATGTCTAATCATAAATCTCTAATTAATTAATAAATTAATTAGAATAACATTATGCTTATTAATTAATATATTAATCAAATAAGCTCAATTAAATACATACTTTGAATATAAAAATTCACCACATTAATTTAACTAATGTGACACATATAATTAAATTAATCTACCACAAATTCATCAATTAATTATTTAACTCAATAATTAAATCATCAAAAATATTTATTTAATTCAATAAATATTCAAAATAAATTACAAAAATCTTGTTTGTCACATATATAAGTCATATTTATATTCTGACTTTTTAAGCATGATTATATGGTTTAGATATGCATGATATGTGAGTCGAATGTATTAAGCATACACTAGAACACATTGTTTAAATTAAAAATGATTTCAAAAGATAAACTTAAAGTTTTTATACGTATATATAGGATGTCCACGTTCTGATCATTTGAGCATGTAAAAGTGGCTTATGTATGTGTTCTAATACGTGAGAGTCATGACTACGAGGTACTTTGCATATACTTAGTTACCTTTGTTGACTTAAATCTATTTTTATGAAAAGTTTAGAATGTGTAAGATGATAGCATCAAACACGGAGTGAGTTATATTATGATCATACGAGCATGTATATTAGGATTCATTATGCCTATAGACATGTTGACATAAGCATCATGTGATGAAACATGGATTTCACCTATGCACGCATATTCGAGAAAATGAATTTCAAAAGCATAGACTATGTGATTAAGTATATATGTGTAGTATAAGCACGAGCATGCCTACTTAATGTGTGTGTATAATATATATCAGAATGCATGATATGTTAGGACCAAACTAAGTTTATGAAATCTAAGTTCTGGTTCTGGCAGGGAGTCGCGCGGCCGCGCCACTCCCAAGCTAAATTGCCGCGCGGCCGCGCCGTGTTGCAGAGCTGCCAAGAATAGTTTGTTAACTGTCTGGTCCTAAGTTATTTTCCTTAAGGACCCTAAGGACCGAAATAGAATGGTTTCTATAGAATAAGTATGAAGGTATGATGTTGTAACATCGTGGTTATCCTAAGATAGAGTGAAACGAAACCAAGATTAGAAAACGATATACGAATTGTTATTCTATTAAGAGCATATAAAATGTATGACTGATGAATGTAAATCCATGATTATATAACTGTGTAGGAATACACGAAGTGCAGATAGCTTTAAGCAGTTAAGTCGTAGTTGTTAAACTACGAATCAGGCAAGTCTTTCAGTTCCTATTTGATATATGAATTCAATAACTGATAGTTGAATTATATTATGCCGTGATAATGTGAACTTATATATGAATTGTATATGAGATATAAATGAGATTTAAAGTTGATCTTTGATGATATACTTGTTATGTGAAAAGTAACATGCGTAGTAAATATAAATTGTTTATAAATGCATGAACTGAGTATAATGTTGTATGTTATGTGATGCATGAAAACTGTTAGAATTGCTGAGCTGTCGAGCTCACTCTTGCAAATAACCACTTTTGCAGGTTAAGGACTTACGATAAAGACTTCGTGCTTCTTGATTGATAAAGATAGATAGTATCGAATTAAAGAGTACTATTTAGATTATTGCTTGAACCCTGTTTAGGTTCTAGAAGTTGTACTTGATAGTTGTTTACACTGCTTAATACATGTTGTGTTAAAAAGATGTATTAGTTAATACATAGAGGATATCAAGTCGAGTTGTAAACGTTATACGATAACTCAAATATAATGAATCATATTTTATAATTGATTCAAGGGTTGTAATTGATTCAAGTTATGAAATCAATAAAAGATTTTATTCAAGGAGGATTGAAAAAGTTTAAATTATTCCGCATTTTAGTAACATCGAATATGATGTAAAGATGAGATCTTGGATATAAATAGAATTTATATTCTAAATTGTAATAAGTAAAGATGTATTCTTTTAGTAATGAATAAAAGATATAATAGTTTGGCGTTAGTAGTATCGTGACTGCACCGAATCCGAGGTTTCGAAGGAACGTGGATTTGGGGGCGTCACAGAATCCAATCGAGTCTGACTGAGTCGGGGTCCGGGAAGATGATGCTTATAGCTGAGAAGTATCTTCTGGTTCTCGACGGTAGTTAGCTGGTTTATCATAGATGTCATGCATTTCGAGGTTTACTAAATTGGTTTTCGACTGACACTATCTTAGCTTAGCGATCCTTGTTTGATTCACGATATGTTCGGACGTCATTGGTCTATTGAATCTTTCACGGGGTCGTCTACGGGATGACCTGGCTGTTTTGCCTTACGTCGGGTTATCTTCGAAGTAAAATTACACTTTTGCCCATCTACAAGGTTAGTACAAAGAAAGAAAAATTTCGAGTGTCTACACTCAAGGTTGTCTCTGAGGCTGACTTCGTTTTCCAAGGTTATGTCTGGGGATTATGTGATGCTTCGGGGTTGTCTCCAAAGTTGATCTGGCCTCCCGGGTTGTGACTGGGGCTTGACCTGACCTCCCGGGGTAGTGACCGGTGTGACGCCCCTAAAATAGGTCCACACCACCACCCACTTATTCTGAGTCGCCAAGAAATACATGGTACAGAATCTAAATACAAATTTTTTATATCCAATTATCGTACACAATACGACCACACATAAAGTGTGAGTTTTAATACGAATACAGTGCCCGCACTCCTTATCAATGATACGCTACATAAAAGTACAGTTAATAACTATTTTAGGAATTAAAATCTTAGGAAAGTGCTCAAGGAAACATTCGTACATGGGAGGTCATGCTTCTAAGTTATAATAGATATCATAGGACTTGAGAATTAACCTTGGTTGACCCAATCGACCCCATAGAAGAACGAGAAGATTATTATCCTGTTCATTCCAATGGTGGGTATTCTCTTGCCATATAATTATCTCCATTATCTCAAACTGAGGATTATATTCTAACCATACTCCAAGATTATATAGGTAGTGCTCATAGATATAATCAGCAAGTGAATGCGCACAACAATGTCTTATAATAACATGAAGTTGTATGTGGTTAGACATCTTGTATGATAGTGGCAACACACCCTTCCAAAGTCGGGTTCACCTCACCTAAGTCGGATCACCAAAATCAACTATTAAATGACGTATAAAATACGACACACACATTTACATTTCTCAATATAATTATGTATTGTCATGCTATTTTATAATGTATTGAGAAACTTCAACAGTCACCGACCATCACTCTAGTATCTTGTTATCCCCGCTTGACCCAGCTACACTCTTATTACCTGAAAGGAATTTTAAAGTAAAACGGTAAGCACAAATAGCCCAGTAAAGAATATTATGACTAAATATAATTAAATTATCAATAGCCTTCATCAGTAATGAATCAGATCTTTAGAACATTAGCCCTCAACAGGGAAAAATCTGATAAAATACAATAGACAACAAGTTTTAGATCAACAACTGCAGTGGAACAAGCAATCCATTAGAAGAGTAAAGTAGAACATAATGTCTACTATCTTTTCCATGTTAAAAATCCACAAACAATATTTCATCCCTGTAACATCAATCAACAGTTCCTGCCCACAATCATATAAATAGTTCATATGATCATAATTATGTTGATAAATTCCTCTTCGCACCCAGGATGAATATAATTTTTATCACCTGTCTTTACCTGAAACACCAAAGATCATGGTTATACCAAATCACAGTTCTTTTACATAATCATGCTAATAAATTTATCTTTGAACTCAAGCCAAAGATATTCATTTGTAACATCAATAATCATGATTATACTAGTCTACAGCCTTTAGTTATAATCATGTTAGTCAATTCATCTTTGCACTACGGGCCAAAAATACAGTAACATCAATGGTCATGATCATGCCAAACACCTGTCCATCTTTGCACTACGGGCCAAAGATATTCAATAGTAATGATCATGATCATGCCAAACACATGTCCATCTTTGCACTACGGGCCAAAGATATTCATTAATCAACAGTTCATCTTTGCACTACGGGTCAAAGATATTCATTAATTAACAGTTCATCTTTGCACTACGGGCCAAAGATATTCATTAATCAACAGTTCATCTTTGCACTATGGGCCAAAGATAATTTTCAACACAATTTAAGACTAAGGATAATGGCAATGATATAAATAATGAATCTAGTGAGATCAAGGACAAATATTAGAGATTTATAATTCAATTTATCCATAATTCAAGAATATCCAAATTATCAACATGAAGATAAAAATATGGATCCAATTTCAAGAGTAAGATTCATAAATCGAAGATAATTTAGACAGGAAAATAAACCAACTTTTATCGTGAATAGTATCCCATGAATAGTAACTCGTGCTTAGTACTCGAATGAATAGTAACTCATAAATAGTAATTCGTGAATAGTAACTCATAAATAGTAACTCGTGAATAGTACTCGAATGAATAGTACCCCGGCATGAAAAGGTAAAACTTTCATAATAAAGTTCAAACCAATATTCCGGTGAAATGATATTAGATAAAGCACAAAACTCAAGAAATTTTTGATCGTTTTAGGAATTATAGAAGCAATACTTACCGTAGTAAGTTTAAATTTAGGGATATGAAATGAAATATTATCACTTTCATAATATGGAATATGAAAGAAAATAATATTCTTTATGAATATTGAAAGAAAATAACATCATTTACGAGAAAAATAATATCTTTTACGAATACGAAAGAAATAATACCTCTTACGTTAATAGAAGTTTGGATACTGCAATAGTGTAGTAGTAGAATACTCTTCTTCTTTCTCTCTTATTCTCTCTCTATAATTTATCTCTATAAAGCTTCAGTGAATTGGTGAGAAATAATGAAGAAATGAGCTTCTATTTATAGGCTTGGCAGAGAAAAGATAAAATAGTCTTTTTATCATAATTTATGACATCATCGCTTACCTCGTCGTTCATATGACATAATCGCTTACCTCATCATTCCGATGACATCATCGATTACCTCATTGTTCCGATGACATTGTGACAACCTGGATTTTTAAGAATTAATAAATGAGAATTTAATAAATAAAATTCTTATTTTAAGATGTTCGAGTACGTGTATGTTTATATGTGTTATATATTATAAAATATGTGATTTGGTGTGAAGAGAATTTTATATATTAATTTTAATATTTATTGAACTAAATAAATATTTTAATTGATTTATTAATTGAGTTAAATAAATAATTATGTGTTGGTTATGGAGTAATTTAATTAAGTATAATATATTAATTAAATAAATATTTAATAATTAATTTAATTAATATGTAATGATTTTATGTTATAGTTCTAATTTAATTGGGATAATTAAATTAGATGAAGTTATGTGATAATTGTTACATGAAATTATAGTTACCGAGTAATTATAATTGTTATGTGATAATTTTTATGTGATTAATTAATGTTAACTTTTAATTAATTAAATTAGAATGTTAAGATTTAATTAATTAAAGTGTAACATTAAAAATATGTGCTAAATGATTTATTAAAAGAGTTATTAAAGTCGTTTTGCCAAACAAGGCCCTTGCACCGTTTTAAATCTGTTTTGCCAAACGGGGCCTTAACTACTAAAAACCTATTTTTTTAAAATAAAGTTATTTTGCCAAACAAGCCTTAGGACTTTTGAAATTTCAAATGTGTAACCTATGTAGTAAGTGCAATTATTATACTTATTATGGTCATTATGTATTATAAGTTATAAACTTTATATTTATGCTTATACTTATAATATATATAAGATATGTATAATTTGTATATACGTTAATTAGAATTAGCTAAGTATTAGTCAGTTAGAACAAAGAAGAACAAAAACAAATACAGAGAAAGAAAGTGAGAGAGAAAAGAAAAAAGAAGGAGAAAAAAAGAGGATGAGTTGAGGAATCAACAAAGAAATCATAATCTTCTTCTTCCTCACTAAGCAAAGGGTATAACTCCTAACTTTAGAGTTTTAAAAACTTGTTTTTACGTTCTTCAAGTTTTAGTTTTTTGTAAATATGAGACTTCATAGAAGTTTGTGATTTTAATGTATATATGTTATATGATGTTGTAACATGATTATATGTGAATTATAAGCATAAATTAGTTATGTAAAGCATGTAAACATGATGAACATGAAAAATTCATGTTCATCAAAAGTTACAGTAAAATAGTGTTATAATTGGCTTATTTGAAATCAAAATTTATGAATTGAATGATAATCATTGTGTAAATTGAGGTTAGATAATGATAACATGTTTATAAACGAATTCAATATGATTTGAATTGTGTATTTCGATTTAAAAATAAATTTCAGTGTTCAATTTCATCAAGAACACTTATTAATGATTTTTTTTCAAAAAAATATGAAATTGGGAGTTTTGAATTATGTGTATTGATGATTACATATGTTAAAACATGTTAGAAACTTTAAACAATGTTTTCTATAAAGTTGATATGAATTGTGTTGACTGGAATCAAAATTTGGTGTGGAGAAATAAGCCAAATTGGCTTTTTCTCTGCACAGTTCGCGAACCAATCTGCGTTCGCTGCTGGGGGCCCGCCCCGGCGGGCCTATCTAGGCAAAAAAAAAACCCGCCCCAGCGGAGGGGGGGGGGGGGTGCAGAAAAGAAAGAAGTTGCTAGTTTTGTGAAGTTTTGTTGTATCATGAAAAGTTTGTAAACTTGATGACATATTAGGCATACATTAAAATGCTAAATAATAGTAACGAATTATATTAATAAAATATAATGAGTAATTATAATTTGAATAATTATAATTATAGTAAAGGTTTAATTTAAATTATGATTTGTTAAATTATAATGAATATAGTTTGATTAATTTTAATAAAAGTAAATGTTTAACTTAAATTATAATTTGTTTAATTATAATTTAATATATAATTATAATTAAGGTAAATGTGTAATTTAAATTATTATTCATTTTAAATTATAATTTAATGAGTGCATCGATTGAAATTGATTAATTATAATCAAAGTAATTATTTAATTTAAATTATAATTGATTTACTTATAATTTAATTAATATAAATGCATAAATTGAGTTTGATTAATCAAAATAAATGTTTAATTTAAATTATAATTTGTTTAATTATAATTTAATTAATATAAAATGCAATTATAATTTGATTACTTATAATTGAGGAGAGTTTTTAATTTAAATTATAATTCGTTTAAATTATAATTTAATTAATATGAGTAAGTAATTAATAGTTGATTAATTATGTGAAAATATAATATGATTATGTGATGTGATTAATTATGTGATAATTAATTATTAATTTAATAATTAAAGAGGAATGAGTTAACCTAAATAGGTTAACTAATTATGAGAATTTGATATGTGATAATTAATTTATATTATTAATTATACATATAATTTGACTGTGTGTTAAACAAATGGGAGAGAATTATGAAATGTAAAGTAGAATTTACTTAAATAATTGCTAAGCGTTGCTATGTGACTAATAGTTGACGTGTATTAGACCTGGTAATTTAGGCACGGGCCCGCGGGCCGGATCGGCCCGCGCTCCAAAACATGGGCCATAGGCTTCATTAATGCAGCCCACGAAAAGCTGGGCTATTTTGGCTCGGCCCGTGGCCCGTGACTAGCATTACACTTCATTTGATCCGTCTTTTACCTGCATTGCACTTCATGTGATCCGTTTTGTACATTTAATCTTAATCTCTTCTGTTAGTCTACACCTACTTTTGCCTGTGACTTTCAATTCATTGCCATGCATGCACCACCTTTTGCCCCTGCCCCCCTATATATATATATATATATATATATATATATATATATATATATATATATATATCTCCTCCTTGCTCATTTTCTTCCACCAAACAAATCCTCACATTAATTTAATTTTCTTGAATTAATTCGATAACTAACTACTTGCTAGGTAGGTGGCTAATTAAAAATCCACGAATTAGAATTAAAAAATTGAGATATTAAAGCTACTGCGAGCTGCTAGCCATGGAGGGTTCTGGTTGTGTCTGTGCAACTATCATTGTCACCGTTCTTCTTTTACTTGCCCAACTCATGTCTGCTAGGCGCATTAGCCGCTAACAGTACTCACATATAGCATGATATGTTATATATGTTGTAAGTATGAAATGATAAGTCAATTTATGACTTTATTGATTGAGTAAAGAATGTTGATTGAGTAAGGAACAAAATCTTTATACTTGTTATATGAATTAAAGCATGCATGATATGTTAGTCTAATGATTATGATGTCTAAGATGAGCATGTTATTTATGTGCTACGTGATGCATAAAAGATGTTAGATCTTTCCAAGCTGTCGAGCTCACTCTTGCAAATAACTATTTTTGCAGGTCAAGGTTTCAAGGTAATGATACGTTCTATTTGATTTATAGAGATCAATATTCAAGAAGATTACTTATGTTAGACGAGAAATGCATTTAATATTTTGATTGTAACATAATTATTGAGTTGTTAAGTTGAGCTATCCGATGTATAGTGGATATTGCTTTGTGATGTAAGACTTTGTATAGTAACTTCGATGTAGCGATTCATGTAATAAATTTGAATCAAAGATATGTTATGTAAAGATTGAGATTCAGGGCAATAAAAAAAGAGATATATAAAAGTTTTAATTATTCCGAATTTTTAGTGATTGTATCATCGAATAATGATGTAAAGTTAGAAGTTCGATGTATTGTTAACGACCAAGATTGAGAGTCGAATTGTATGAATTTTGAGGACATTACAGTTGGTATCAAAGCTGATAGGTTATACACCTTAGGTAAAAGTACCGTAGGCTATGACCTTAGGTTATAAGAAGTTAAGTTTAAGTTACGTATGATAAAAAGGTGATTCTTTTCACATACGTAGAAGTATAGGATGAGTTAAGTCCTAGAAATGTTATCTGGAGAAGATGAGAATGAGAGGAGTAAACTCGAGAAAAATATTGAGTAACATGAATGAAATTAGAAATTCTTAAAGGAAGAGTTGTTAAATGAACAAGAAGATTCAAAGATGAATCTTGGAGAGAGATAAAGATAAGAATAAGGAGTTGCCTAACTCCAATAATAAAGATGACGAATAATGATGAATAGACAAAATCTATAAGATTAAAAGCATAATGGAATTATGATATGATGTGATGAATAGGTAAAGATAAGAAGATTGTAAAATAAAACGATCATGAGATAAGAAAAGAATATAAGGGAGATGATTATTGAATAAGATCACGGCGTGATCTTTTAAAGTTGTAAAGACAGATGGTCTGTAATGATTTAGCTATAGTTTGATGCTATAATGAGAATGTACTATGATATAGTACGAGATAAACTCATGATGAGTTATAAATGAAGAGATACAAAAAATCTGTATCGAGCATAGAGTAAGAAATTATGAGCAAGATAGAGTTAAGTGGGATTTCAACTGAGAGCTCATGTGGTGGCTGAGTTGTACAAACCTTTGTATGGGCAGGGGTTTTGTGCTTACACTTGGTTTATCACTAGGGTAATCATTGAAATGTGGTGTCGCGCTATCGATATATATATGGTGAGAAGGTGACTCTTGTCCCATGTTTATAGTTGATAGTTAGAGGTGATATTAATATTAGATTAGATGATATTAAGGTTAGGTGCGAGTTCTTAAAACTCATACTTATGGTAAGTTCGTGACTCATAATCATATGTATGTTTTTGAATCCCTATGCATATGGACAGTCTTTGATCAGTTCTTTGACTACGTATTGCTAGGACAAGTTCTTAAACTCATATTTTTGTGGTAAGTTCCTGAACTTCCAAAGTGTGGTAAGTTTGATGAACTATACTGGGTATAGAAAGGTTATGGTATAGAAAGCATTGATGGTATTGAATATTGATAGAATGTTTAAGTAATGAAGCGGTGGAGTAAAGATTTAAATTGATGGAGAAAATTTTGATATTCTAAATCTCCTAGCTTTGCTAGATTTGTGAAATTTATTGACTTCGTGCTGATGTTACACTTCTGTTTTCTTGAAAAATATTGGATCAAATGATTGAACCAATTGATTTTTAAAACAGTGCTATTATTCACATGTCTATGCTAATTGCTTCAGCTAGACAAAAATAATTTGAAATTTTCAAAATATATTTTATATATTTTATGCATCATTCAATATGATGTAGGAATAATAGTCGAGGAAGTCATCAATGCTGTTAAACCTAGTGTTGGATGTGATCATAGGATCGTCAGCCCACTATGGTATGATGTAGTATGACGACGTCATATAATGACAAAATCCTCAACATACTCCTGAAGTATTTCCCGAAGAACTTCTCGGACAACCCCCAGAACGTGAAGTTGAATTCTTTATTGACCTTGAGCCCGGTACAAAACCCATTTCTAAAACCCCATATCTAATGGCTCCTATTGAACTTCAGGAGTTAAAGGTCCAACTACAGGAGTTGTTAGACATCGATTTTATACGTTCTATTACATCTCTTTGGGGTGCTCCTGTTTTATTCGTAAAGAAGAAAGACGGTAGTATGCGACTATGTATTGACTATCGGGAGTTGAACCAGGTCACCATCAAGAATAGGTATTCGCTACCTCTTATTAATGACCTGTTCGACCAGTTGCAAGGTGCACAATTGGTAGCTGTCGTTTACACTACTAAATTTACCTTACTCAGGTTCTACTAATCTTATGAACTAGTATAACAATAAGCAAGGATCGATCCCATAGAGAGTTATTTAAATTTTAATTATCCAATGAATTCAATGAGTTGGGGGTTTTTGTTTGAAAATAATTTAGGTAACAAGAGTGAATTTAAGAAAATATCAATAGGTAAAAGAGTTCAATTCTTCAGTTCAGTATTCCCTTTTCACAATTATGAATTAATTAAGTTATTATACTATTTACCCTTCCAATGAGATTAATAACACTAGATAATTGCAATCGCAAATTACCCGAAATTCTCCTCAAGTGTAGATCTAATGCGACGATCGCCAACAAGAGATTCTAACTAACATACAACCTAGAACTATCAGTCTAGATTTAATATGATAAAAGCATGAAGAATGAGAATTAGATTATTCCAAGTAATAGTAACACAATCAAGAATTATTTAACTTGTCTTCTGAAAATCTTAATAATATTTCAAAGCTTGTCCACAATAAAATATTATCAATTGCTACTTAGATTAAACACACTTTGTTTGCTTATAATCTGTCCTAATCTAGCAGATAAAATTAATTTATTAATTTAATCCTATAGAAATCAAATTAATCAATTGGATAACATATATGAAAGTTCACATAGATAATCATAATAAATCTCAATGAATGAATAAATACTAAATAAACTTAATCAAACCAGTAATTGTTAATTAGGTTCAACATCCCTTCGGAATTGAATAAGAGAATTAGCCTGACATGCCTTGAATAGCCTCCAAGAAATAAGATGAGAATACTAAGATCCAAGATGATCAAAACATAGGAAAACAACTCCAATTTAAAGCCTAGACAAACCCTCAATCAATTAAGGTAAATCACAATCCTATTCTAATTCAACTTATAATTTAAAAACCTAAAAATCCTGTCAGGCATCAGAACTGTGCGACCCGCGCTCCATTCCCTTTGTTAACTGCGCGGTCAGCGCATCACCTCCAGTAGCTTTATCCCGGAGCTACGCGGTCAGCGCTTCTCCTCAGGCTTCCTCAGCCCGGTCAGCGCTCCTCTACCAGTTTTGTCCAAACTTTGATCTTTTCAGCTTTAAATCCATTCCAACCTCTATATCTGCAATAATCACAAAATACTACAAAGTAATACGAACAATACCCAAAAAATCATAATAAACAAGCTAATATGAGATCAATTCATAGGTCTTCAACCTACTCATCAAATTCCCCCACACTTGAACTATTGCTTGTCCTCAAGCAAACACAATGCTACTACTTACTAAACTACAATGAATGCAACTACAGAGATTTGGACAACAACCATGATAATTTAATGAATCTTATACCTCAGAGATAAACGACTGTTATGCTATCCATATCTCATCACATACCAACCTTCTTTTCACATGTTCACCTCACCAATATATGATTTGCATATTTCCATGTATGCGTGCCCAATATAACCTCAACAACAACAAAGATCAATACAGATAAAATCATAGACATGTAAAACCTTTATAACCAACATTATAGCAAACACATAGTCAAGGAGAATAAAATTTTGAACCAGGCTCATTCTTTATAGTGAGTGCATCTTAATGCTCCATCTCACTTTTTATTATATATATTTTTTACCAGACTTATGCAATGTCCAATTCCATTAGGCTTTTGATTGCGTGTAGTAGTTTTAGAATGAGAAGAGATGGGAAAGAATGGTGCAAGTAGAGTAGGAGAAGGCGAAGAGGAAGTGGAAAGGGAAAAGGTAAGGGATACACGAAACCGTTCAAAATCCGTGTTTAAAACTGAATCTGCCGAACTTCGCGGTTCGCACGGCTAGGACGCGGTCAGTGCTTGGGAAGGATTTTGGACTTGAAGTTTCTGAATATACTGCGCGGTCTGTGCAAATAGGGCGCGATCAGCACTGTACTGTGCTATTTAGGTGAATAGTTACTACATATGCTGTGCGCCCCAGCGCAGTTAGAGCGCGGTCCGCGCCGCCCTGTAAAATTTGAAAATTTGCCCTTTTGTTGTTGTTTGCCTGTACCATATTAATGCACTATATTCATCTAAAAATAAAAATGTAGGGAAACTAATAATAATACTACTTATTACAAAATATGGTAAAACTTATGGGTTGCCTCCCACAGCTGCTCTTGTTTAACATCGCTAGCTCGACTGAAATTCCTTCTTCTATTCGTAAGTCGGCTCAATCAGGGTCACGACTTCTACCTCCTCCATGTGTTCACTATTCAAAAATGGTTTCAGCTTGTGCCCATTCACTTTGGACACAGTTTTGTTGTTCGAATTTCGGATATCTACTGCACCGTGAGGAAAAATGTTAGTAATCACAAATGGTCCCTCCCAGCGAGAGCGCAATTTTTCGGGAAATAACTTCAAGCGTGAATTAAAAAGGAGGACTTTCTGGCCCACAGTGAAGTTTTTCCTTAATATCTGCTTGTCATGAAAGGCTTTTGTCTTTGATTTGTACAGCTTTGAAGTCTCATATGCTTCGTTCCGTAATTCTTCGAGTTCTTATAACTGCAACTTCCTGTTGATGCCGGCCTGGTCCATATTCATGTTGCACTATTTTATAGCCCAGAAAGCTCTATGCTCCAGCTCTACAGGTAGGTGACATGGTTTCCCAAACACTAGCCTATAAGGCGACATACCTATCAGAGTTTTGTATGCCACCCTATAAGCCCATAATGCGTAATCCAATCTCAGACTCCAATCTTTCCGGTTGGGGTTGACCACTTTTTCCAGAATAGATTTTACTTTCGCGGTTTCAGACCTTTGCTTGGCCATTGCTTTGCGGATGGTAAGATGTAGATACTTTGTGAAGAACGTTGTATTTCTTCAGTAAAATGGCTAACACTTTATTGCAAAAATTGGTATCGCGATCACTGATGATGGCCCGTGGTGCTCCAAACCTGACAAAAATGTTAGTTCTGACAAACTCTGCAACAACTTTAGAATCGTCAATCTTAATGGCTTTTGCTTCCACCCATTTGGATACATAGTCAACTTCCAATAAAATGTAAATATTTCCAAAAGACAAAGGAAACGGTCCCATGAAATCAGTACCCCAAACGTCCAAGATTTCTACAATTAGTATAGGGTTTTATGGCATTTGGTTACGGTGAGATAAATTTCCAATTTTTTGGCATTTTTCACATGCTTTACAAAACAAATAAGAGTCATTAAAAATGGATGGCCAATAGAAACCACTCTCTACCACTTTATGTGAAGTTCTATTTGGTCCAAAATGACCCCCACCAGCATAGGAATGACAGAAAGTTAGAATAGATTAAAATTCACTATCATGTATGCAGCGTCTAACTATCTGATCAGCACAAAATTTCCACATATATGGGTCGTCCCAGATATAGTATTTAGCATCACTCCTAAGCTTTTCTTTTTGAGATCTAGAATATTCATGTGGAACAAAAGCACTTACCAGAAAATTCACTATGTCAGCATACCAGGGGGTTGTAATTCCAAAAGACAGTATATGCTCGTCTGGAAACATGTCATGTAATGGTAGGACTTCTTTTTCTTTAATGATCCTGCTCAAGTGATCTACCACCAAGTTATGTGCACCCTTTTTTTCTTTGATCTCCAAATCGAATTCTTGCAGCAGCAAGATCCATCTTATAATTCGTGGTTTGGATTCCTTTTTGGTTAGCAAGTACTTGAGTGCAGCATGGTTAGAATAGACTATCACCTTAGTACCTAGCAAATATGATCTGAATTTATCTAAAGCAAAAACAACAGATAAAAGTTCTTTTTCTATTGTTGAATAGTTTATCTGAGCCGCGTTCTCTCGAAGCATAGTAGATGGCATGGGTGGTTTTGTCAATCTTTTGGCCCAAGACGAAGCCTACAGCATAGTTGCTTGTATCACACATTATTTCAAAAGGAAAATCCCAATTTGCCGATTGAATGATAGGGGCTAATGTCAAAGACCTCTTCAAGGTATCAAAAGCCGCCTTGCACTCATCGGTAAACTAAAACTCCTCATCTTTTTGTAGCAGCTTGCATAAAGGTAACGCTATCTTGGCAAAGTCCTTTATAAACCTGTGATAAAATCCTGTATGTCCAAGAAAAGCACGTAACTCCCGTACACTGACGGGGTAAGGTAATGCATATATAATATCAATTTTAGCTTTCTCCACTTCTAAACCATGGATTGACACAACATGTCCAAGTACTATTCCTTGTTCTACCATAAAGTGGCATTTTTCCCTATTTAACACAAGGTTTGTTTCTAAACATCTGTCCGGTACACGTGTTAAATTATCTAAACATGCATCTAATGAATCACTGTGAACTATGAAATCAACCATAAAGACTTCGATACATTCTTCCAAAAGATCAGAGAAAATACTTATCATGTATTGTTGAAAAGTACCCGGGGCATTGCATAGTCCAAAAGACATCCGCCGATAAGCAAAAGTGCCGAAAGGACATGTGAATGTGGTCTTTTCCTGGTCTTCTAGGGCGATCACAATATGGTTATAACTTGAAAATCCATCTAAGAAGCAATAATGAGAGTGCCCAGCTAAACATTCTAGCATTTGATCAATAAAAGGTAAAGGAAAGTGGTCCTTTCGAGTTAAAGAATTCAACCTTCTATAATCTATACACACTCTCCAACCTGTTTACATCCTGGTGGGCACTAATTCATTATCATCATTTTTGACAACAGTTATACCTGATTTCTTTGGAACTACTCACACTGGAATTACCCATTGACTATCTGAGATGGGGTAGATGATACCTGCATCAAGTAATTTGATTACCTCATTCTTCACTACCACCATCATCGGTGGGTTTAGTCGTCTTTGTGCATCTCTCGTTAGTTTAGCTCCTTCATTTAACAAAATGCGGTGCATGCACATTGCGGGACTAATCCCCTTGATATCTGCTATTGTCAAACCAAATACTGTAATATGGTCCCTAAGGACTCTCAATAGTTTCTCCTCCTGCACTTTGGTTAGATTACTAGCAATTATCACAGGTAAAGTTTCATTAGACCCTAAATATGCATATTTCAAGTGTTTCGATAATTGTTTTAATTCGAGCATTGGAGGTTGCTCCACAGATGGTAACAATTTTTGATGTGTTACAGGTAATTGACTTAATTGCACTATATGCTTATCTGTGTGTGTAGGCAATGAATGTAGTGCAGCTACTGTTTCCTTCAATTCCTGACTATGCTCAAGTTCATATGTTCCATCCATGTTCATACTGCTGGAAATAGATACCTCTAAGTTGTCTCTTTGAATTTGTTCAAAAGTTTTCTGCACAAGAGAATCACATATGTCAATTGCAAAAACCTGACAAATATCACTAGGGTACCTCATGGCATCGTAGATATTGAACTGGATCTTTTCGCTATCGAACTCCATTGTTAAGGTCCCGTTGTGAACATCAATCATAGTCCTTGCTGTCTTTAGGAAGGGTCTTCCTAGTAGGATATGTGATGGGTTTGGGGATGTGTCATCTTCCATATCCACAATGTAAAAATCTGCTGGAAAGATTAGTTTGTTGACCTGCACCAAGACATCTTCAACTACCCCTCGGGGGTAGGTGTTAGTATGATCAGCCAATTGAATAATAACACCAGTAGTTTCTAAAGGACCAAGATTCAGATACTTATACACAGATAACGGCATAATATTTATTGAAGCCCCCAAGTCTAGAATGGCCTTATTAAACCTAGTGTTTCCTATTGTGCATGGAATCGTAAACATGCCTGGATCTTTGCATTTAGGTTGCATTTTTCTTTGAAATACTGCTAACACATTTTCCCCAACCATAATTTTCTCATCAATTTCCAATTTTCATTTATTTGTGGATAATTCATTCAAAAATTTAGCGTACCGTGGCACTTGTTTAATTGCGTCCAGTAGTGGGATATTCACTTCTACTTTCCTAAAGGTTTCTAGAATTTCCTTTTCTTTTTCATTTGTCTTTGCTTTTCTAGATTTTCTATGAGGAAAAAGAAGTGGAATATCATTTAATTAACAAAGAAGGTTAGGGTGTAACTTTGTTTCTACCGATTCCTCCTTCTCTTGCTCTTTCTCATACTCAACTGTTGCTATTGGTGTATCCATCTGTTTTCCACTCTGCAATGTAATAGCACTGGCATTCTCCTTTGGGTTCACAACTGTCTGTGATGGAAGCTTTCCCGAACCTTGAGCGTCCAATCGACTCACCGTGGTGGCTAACTGGCTCACCTAACTCTCCAAGCTATGGATGAAAGACTTCGTTTCTTGTTGGACCAATGTAGTTTGATTCATGTATTGTTGTGTCTGGTTCATGAATGTTTTTAACATGTCTTCCAGAGACATTCCAAGATTGGCCGGTGCTGCTTGTCTGGGTTGGTACTGTGGCTGATTCGGCTGGAACTGTGGTTTAACAGGGTAGAATACTTGTGCATGTGGCCTAGTACCCCCATAGCTGAAGTTTGGATGCTCCTTCCATCCAGGATTGTATGTGTTAGAGAAAAGGTCATACTTTCTTTGGGGCTGAGCCTGGTAATTTCCCACTGCATTTTCTTGTTGTTTGGTGTTCTCTTCCTGTAATGTCAGGCATGCATCGGTAGGGTGTCCCGCCATTAAACAAAGTTGGCAAACTTGTGTAACTGGGGCATTACCTGTAAATATCTATTTCACCAAAGCAGCTAAGTCAAAAATCTGTTGTTCTACACTCGTTGTGCTTACCTCACTTACCCTTTGTGCTGCTTGATCATTCCGTGTCCCATACTGTTGTGCATTAGCGGCCATATTTTCAAATAGGTTCTTTGCAGCCTCTGGTGTTTTGTCCACTAATGCTCCTCCACTCGCAGCGTCGATCATATTCCTATCCATCGGTATAAGTCCCTCATAAAAAGTAGATGATGAGGTGTTGATCGTCGATCTGGTGTGGGGGACAGCTGGAGCACAACTTCTTGAACCTCTCCCAGTACTCTTCTAGTGTTTCACCACTGAATTGTCAGACTCCACAAATTTCTTTTTTGATATTGGCTACTCGTGATGCTGGAAAATATTTTTCCAAAAATAGCCTCTTCATGTCGTCCCATGATCATACTGCTCCCGGGGGTAGATAATATAACCAATCTTTTGCTAAATCCCTTAGTAAGAATGGAAAAGCTCGCAGCTTTATCTGATCTTTCGTGACATTGTGTGGCTTCATGGTGGAGCACACAACATGGAATTCTTGCAAATGTTTGAACGGATCGTCACCTGTAAGACCACGAAAAGTAGGCAGAAGGTGAATTAGTTCTGATTTGAGTTTAAACGAAATATTTAAAGCAGGATATTCAATACAAAGAGGTTGTTGGGTAAGATTAGGAGTTGACAACTCCTTTAAAGTCCTGTTATTTGGCACCGCCATCTTCTCGTCTGATTCGCTTGATGATGATGATTGATCCGTAAGAAGTGAGATTGCAATGTTCAGGCCTGGTGATTGAGCTTCATCGGAATCTACAAGTGAACCTTGGGTTTTTCGAGCTTCTTTCTTAAGCCTTTGTACGGTTCTCTCTATTTCTAGATCAAATTGCAAGTCAAAAGAGTGAGAGGATCGAGGCATAAAATAAAATATAAAAAAATGAAAACAATTGACTAACTAAAAATAAATAACACTCCTCGGCAACGGCGCCAAAATTTTGGTAGCTGTCATTTACATTACTAAATTTTCCATACTCATGTTCTACTAATCTTATGAACTAGCATAGCAATAAGCAAGGATCGATCCCACAGAGAATGATTTAAATTTTAATTATCCAATGAATTCAATGAGTTGGGGGTTTTAGTTTGAAAATAATTTAGGTAACAAGAGTGAATTTAAGAAAATATCGATAAGTAAAAGAGTTCAATTCATCAGTTCAGTATTCCCTTTTAACAATTATGAATTAATTAACTTATTATACTATTTACCCTTCCAATGAGATTAATAACACTAGATAATTGCAATCGCAAATTACCCGAAATTCTCCTTAAGTGTAGATCTAATGCGACGATCGCCACCAAGAGATTCTAACTAACATACAACCTAGAACTATCAGTCTAGATTTAATATGATAGAAACATGAAGAATGAGAATTAGATTATTCCAAGAAATAATTACACAATCATGAATTATTTAACTTATCTTATGAAAATCTTAATAATATTTCATAGCTTGTCCACAATAAAATATTATCAATTGCTACTTAGATTAGACACACTTCGTTTGCTTAAAATCTGTCCTAATCTAGCAGATGAAATCAATTTATTAATTTAATCCTGCAGAAACCAAATTAATCAATTGAATAACATATATGAAAGTTCACATAGATAATCATAATAAATCTCAATGAATGAATAAATAGTAAATAAACTTAATCAAACCAGTAATTGTTAATTAGGTTCAACATCCCTTCGAAATTGAATAAGAGAATTAGCCTGACATGCCTTGAATAGCCTCCAAGAAATAAGATGAGAATACTAAGATCCAAGATGATCAAAACATAGGGAAACAACTCCCATTTAAAGCCTAGACAAACCCTCAATCAATTATGGTAAATCACAATCCTATTCTAATTCAACTTATAATTTAAGAACCTAAAAATCCTGTCAGGCGTCAGAACTGCGCAGCCCGCGGTATATTCCCTTTGTTAACTGCGCGGTCAGCGCATCACCTCCAGTAGCTTTATCCCATAGTTGCGCGATCAACGCTTCTCCTCAGGCTTCCTCAGCGCGGTCATCGCTCCTCTACTAGTTTTGTCCAAACTTTGATCTTTTCAGCATTAAATCCATTCCAACCTCTATATCTGCAATAAACATAAAACACTACGAAGTAATACCCAAAAACTCACAATAAACAAGCTAATATGAGATCAATTCATAGGTCTTTAACCTACTCATCAACAATTCTTTTCAAAGATCGATCTTCGTTCTGGATATCATTAATTAAAGATTAAAACTGAGGACATTCCGTAGACTGCCTTTAGAACTCGATACGCGCATTACGAATTTTTAGTTATATCTTTTGGATTGACTAATATCCATGTTACATTCATGGGCATGATGAACCGAATATTTAAGAAATATTTGGATCATTTCGTGGTTGTCATTATTGATGACATCCTAATATTCTCCAAAAGCCTCAAATATTTTTTTCACCCAGAACGAACTCAATATGCGACAACGACGTTGGCTTGAGCTGTTTAAAGATTACGACCATACCATTCAATACCATTCTGGAAAAGCGAACGTGGTAGCTGACGCGTTGAGTAGAAGATCACATGCGAGAACGAGTGCAATGCTATTAACACAAAGACCCATTTTATATGACTTACAAAGGATGGAGTTAGATTTAAAGACTCTAGGGACCCATGTGATGATGTCAAATATACGCGTAGAATCAAATTTAATTGATAAAGTTAAAGCTGCTCAAGCTACAGACCCGGAGCTGATGACGATGAAAAAGAAAGTGCAAGAAGGTGTTATTCCAGATGCAAGAATCGATGAAGAAGGAATACTTTGAGTAAACTCTAGATTTTGTGTTCCTAACGATTCTGATTTGAAGTATAAAATCATGATGGAGGCACATAACACACCGTTTGCAATCCATCTTGGAAGTTCCAAAATGTATCATGATCTTCGACATACATTTTGGTGGAGCAATATGAATAGAGAGATCGCGGAGTTTATCTCGAGGTGTTTAATGTGTAAACGTGTCAAGGCGGAGCATCAAGTACCAAAGGGTCAGCTTGCAGAAAGCTATGGGCACCGATTTACGATTTATTGGTCCATTTGAAATCCTTGACCGAGTAGGAACTGTGGCCTATAGACTCACTTTACCGCCAAGCATGTCTCGTGTTCGTAACGTTTTTCACATATCCATGCTTCGTAAATATGTGAAAGACCCAAACCACATTATTGAGTTAGAACAAGACGAGATAGCTGAAGATTTAACGTACGAGGAGGTACTTGTCAAGATCTTGGATAAGAAGGAATATGTCTTATGCTCAAAGATTATACCTCAAGTTAAAGTTTTGTGGAGAAACCATGATATCAAGGAAATGACCTGGGAGTTAGAATCGGAAATGAAAGTGAGGTATCCTCACTTTTTCGACATACCAGGTACGTACGTCAAGTTGGAGCACGAAATTTCATAAGGAGGGGAGGTTGTAAAACCCCAACTTTTATGAATACAGATTTAATTTTCTTTATACATTATTTTGAAATTGTAAGGTGTTGATTTCATAAATGTGGTAAGTTATGGGTGGTATGTGCAAATTTTACAAAGTAAGCAAGTGGTTATAAAATATTCGTTGTGTCGAGGAATATTCGTTTGGTCGAGGAATATTCTTTTTGTCGGAGAATATTCTACGACGGCGCAGTCATTGGTGGACCCCATAACGGAATGAATGTCGGATATAAAAAGCGACAGAAGTAAATTTTTATAAAAATAACTATAAAACTGTTACCGTTAAACTGTTGAAATACCCCGTGATAAAAATACAGTAATACGCGTTATTGCACAGTAGCACACGGTATGACACAGTATTTTGAATTATTGGTTCTTACGTAAGAAGTCACTCATTCAATAATTGTTACAGTAATTACTGTTCAATATTTTATATTATTGATTCAATAATTGCTACGTTGATATTTTATTAATTCAATAATTGTCACTGCATAGTATTTCACATTATCAAATCAATAATTCATATTATTTGAATAATAATATTAGATAGCATTATTGGCAAAGTCTATGAAGTTATGTCTAGGAAATGGGTTTGGTCACCTAATTGCTCGCCAGTAAGGAGAAATCCTTATCGGAAAGCCCCCTCTTTCCTGGAAACGACCTGGTTGTCATTATTGTGGTTCTGTAATATTATTTGTGAATAATAATTATTGATAAAAATGATAAGTAAATATTTATTCAATGTGAATTTAAACGGATGAATTTTTAGCAAAAGTGACAATTATTGAGAATGGATATTTTATCTGATAAAATAATTCATTCAAATATATTATTATAATATTATATTATAAGTGTATAATGTGATAATATAATAATATAATAGTGATGATATTTTTTACAACAAATTCACGATATATGAATAAAATGAGGAGAAAGAGAGCAAATTGGGTCCGAATTGATTTTGTTACAATAAATGCTAAAAATATGTTTTGTGAGTTGGTGGACCCCACTTGTTGTTGTAAAATGCCGAATGTTGATTTTTCAAAGTTGGTATACGGAGGTCTTTATCAGAATATATTTTGACAGAGTGGGGGTGTGGAAAAATCATCTGTATGTAAACTTGGGTCATTTTTCGTTCGAAATTTGAAAAACGTTTCTTCTACAAAGTTGTAGAGAATTAAATTTTATATGGAATGGACATAAGGTTCGTATTTTTCTGATAAAAGGGCTATTTATTATGAATTATTGAAGTTTCTGAATATTGTTTAAGTTTAAAATATTTTGGTGGAGATTTTCTAGAATGGTGGGCCCCACTCTTATCCTTGTTAGTGTGCTACACATTTTCAAAAGTGGAGGCTTGAAAAATTCATCCAGGGGTATAAAAAGTCAACATTGGTGTTCTTGGTATTTTTCTATAAATAGGGTGCTTAGTTAGAAATGAAAATCACACAGAATCAGAAAATTTTCTCTCTATAATATTGAGCGTATTTCTTGTGAGTATTTAGATACTTTGAGTGTTGATAACAATGCAAGTTTTTCTCATCATAATATCTGATATTCTAGTCAGATCCGGTATTATACTAAGGTAAAGGATATTATTTTTCTCGTAAATGATACTATTTTCTTTCAATATTCATAAAGAATATTATTTTCTTTCATATTCCATATTATAAAAGTGATAATATTTTATTTCATATTCCTAAATTTAAACTTACTACGGTAAGTATTGCTTCTATAATTCATGAAATGACCATAAATTCTTTGAGTCTTGCGCTTCATCTAATATCATTTCACTTGAATATTGGTCTTAATTTTTTATGAAATTTTCATCTTTTCATAACGAGTTACTATTCACGAGTTACTATTCACGAGTTACTATTTACGATAAAAAAATATTTTTTTATCCAAATTATCTTTGATTGGATCCAAGTTTTGAACTTCATTCTTGAATTTTGCCCCACAATTGATTATTACAGAGAATTCTTGAACTTGATTACGAATCCCTAATCTTTGTCCTTTATCTTACTGGATTCGTTCTTTATATTACTTTTCATCATCCTCAGTCTTAAATGATGATACAAATGAATATTTTTGGCCTGTAGTGCAAAGATGAATGATTACTTGATGAATATCTTTGGCCTTAGTGCAAAGATGAATGATTACCTAATGAATATATCTTTGGCCCGTAGCGTAAAGATGGACAGGTGTTGAGATAAACATGACCACTAGTGATACAAATGAATATCTTTGGCCGTAGTGCAAAGATGAATATTTGATTTGAGATATTTATTGATTGATGTTATAGGGATAAAATATTGATGGTGGATTTTTAAATCATAGAAGATAGTAGACATCATTCTCTACGTAACTCTTCTAATGAATTGTTAATTCCGTGCAGTTGTTGATCTAAAACTTGTTGTCCATAATATTTTATCTAATTTATTGAAGACTAACGATAAATTATTATTTTTATCTTAGTCATAATATTCTTTATTGGGCTAGTTGGGCTCACCGTTTTCTTCCATTGTTCTCTTCAGGAAATGAGAATATCGCGGGTACTAGTTGGGGAATGGAGTGATGGTCCGAGTTAAAGATGTAGAAGTCCTCACTATTTTTTTTTTGTAAAATAGTGTGATAATAAATGTAATGAGGACTTAGTTTAAGTGTTTATATTTTCTACATGTCTGTATTGACACTCACAATTGTGTGGTCGTGTTTTGCACGACCGTTTGATATAAAAGATTGTATTTGGATTCTGCACCATGTAGTTGGCGACTCAGAATGGGTTGAGTATTGAACCTATTTTGAGGGCGGCACAGTTGGTATCAGAGCTTAGGGATATGATCTCTAGCAGATATCTGGGAATAAAACTAGGAGGGGAGAGACGAGTAAATCCTTTGCTAATATGTGTCCTACCTAAGCTTATTTAGTATTTAATTAGTCGGTTGGAACATAGGGTTAATATGTGATATATTAATTTATTTGATTAACCCTTGTTTTGTGGCAGTATTTGATAATGGCAGCTGAAAATCTAAGCAATGGAGTGAATAAGACCGTTGAGACACCTTTACTCACCAACCAGGAGAACGTGCAACAAGAAGGCAATATTCCTCTTGTAAACGAGACCACCGATCAAACAATGAACAATGGGAAGTTTATAAGCTTTTTGCATTTCATGCAAAACTAGACGAGGGAGACTCGTGTTCATAATACAGGTGGAAATAATAACAACTCACAACTTGTCACTGCCAAGCAGTTCAAAGAGTTGGGACCACCAGAGTTTCAAGGAAAGCCAGATCCAATCATGGCAGAGATGTGGGTTAAACAAATTACCAAGATATTTGATGTCTTGGGATGCATGGAGGAACAAAAGGTTCCATTCACCATGTTTATGTTCCGTGGAGAGGTAGATTACTGGTGCGAATCTGTGAAGCGTACCCAGCCTGCCGCACTCAAGATGTCTTGGGAGGAGTTCCAAAAACTGTTCAATGACAAATACTTTTCAGAAAGTATTCTTCATATGAAGGAGGTAAAGTTTATCAAACTGGAACAAAACAACATAACAGTGTCCCAGTACGAGGCTAAGTTCGTGGAGTTATCCCGGTTTGTATCTCATCTAGTGGATAATGAGGAACGTATGACCCAGATGTTTCTGAGAGTTTTGAGACCTGAAATTCATTAGTACCTCATTTCTCACAAACTTTGTTTGTATTTAGATGTGGTGAAAAGGGCCCAGTTATTAGAACGAGATAATGAGTATGTTCAACCAAGGGACAACAACAAGGGTTGTACCGGTGGCAGCAGTCATCAGAGCAATGACAACCAGCTAGGAGGAAAGTATTATGACAGAAGCAGTAACCACTCCGGTGGTAATCGTGGCCATGATAATAGAAGAATTGAGTCGGGGGGAGATTTCAAAAAGAGAAGGTACAACAATGACAACGTGAAGACGTCAGCACCAGCATCAACTATGTCTAGGGGAGGAGAACGACCACCGGTCGTATGCTATAAATGTGGACAAGAGGGACACATCAGTCCAAACTGCCCACAACAATTCAAGGTGTGCTATAACTGTGGAAAAGGTCACATAGCTCGAGATTGTCCTGTAGCGAAACCAAGTCCAACGGGGGTGGTGATTACAAAGGCTGTCCCGGACAAGTCGAAGTCGGTGGTTCCTGGGAGAGCGTTTGTCGTGACTACCCAACAAGAGAGGAACCCGAACAAGGTCATTACGGGTAATCTAATCATAAACTCTTGCGAGGTCTATACCTTATTTGATGCCGATTCTACCCATTCTTTTATTTCACCTGCTTGTGCTTAACTTTTGAACTTGACTTCTGGGATATTAGACTTTGACTTATCTGTTGAAACTCCGTTAGGGGAAACCTTCGTTACATCTACAGTTTATAAATCTCTTGCTTGATTCAAATTGGTACCCTCACCCTACCTGTTGATCTTATATCTTTGAAAATACTTGCATTTGATGTGATTTTAGGAATTGACTGGTTAACCACTTATCATGCCAAAATTGACTGTTTTTGTATGGTTGTTAGTTTTCATATTCCTAACCAACCTGTTATGCGAATTCAAACAACCAAACCACTAAAATCGATCAATGTCATTTCAAGTCATAAGGCTATTCGTTTATTGAAAAACGGATGTCAAGCTTTCTTAGTGTCACTTATTTAAATCAGAATACGTCTGATTTGAATGATATTTCTGTGGTTAATGAGTTTCCTGATGTATTTCCCAAAGAACTTCCCTGTCTACCCCCAGAACATGAAGTTGAATTCTTTATTGACCTTGAGCCCGGTACAAAACCCATTTCTAAAACCCCATATCGAATGGCTCCTATTGAACTTCAGGAGTTAAAGGTCCAACTACAGGAGTTGTTAGACATCAGTTTTATACGTCCTAGCACATCTCCTTTGGGTGCTCCTGTTTTATTCGTAAAGAAGAAAGACTATAGTATGCGATTATGTATTGACTATCGGGAGTTGAACTATGTCACCATCAAGAATAGGTATCCGCTACCTCGTGTTAATGACCTGTTCGACCAGTTGCAAGGTGCACAATTCTTTTCAAAGATCGATCTTCGTTTTAGATATCATCAGTTAAAGATTAAAATTGAGGACATTCTGAAGACTACCTTTAGAACTCGATATGCGCATTACGAATTTTTAGTTATATCTTTTTGATTGAATAATGTCCATGTTGCATTCATGGACATAATGAATCGAATATTTAAGAAATATTTGGATTATTTCGTGGTTGTCATTATTGAAGACATCCTAATATACTCCAAAAGCTTCAAATATTTTTTTCACCCAGAACGAACTCAATATGCGACAACAATGTTGGCTTGAGCTGTTTAAAGATTACGACCATACCATTCAATACCATTCTGGAAAAGCGAACGTGGTAGCTGACGCATTGAGTAGAAAATCAGATGCGGAAACGAGTTCGATGCTGTCAACACAAAGACCCATTTTACATGACTTTCAAAGGATGGAGATAGAGTTAAAGACTCCAAGGACCCATGTGATGATGTCAAATATACGCGTAGAACCAGCTTTAATTGATAAAGTTAAAGCTGCTCAAGCTACATGCCCGGAGCTGATGAAGATGAAGAAGAAAGTGCAAGAGGTGCTATTCCAGAAGCAAGAATCGATGAAGAAGGAATACTTCGAGTCAACTCCAGACTTTGTGTTCCTAACGATTCTGATTTGAAGTATAAAATCATGATGGAGGCACATAACACACAGTTTGCAATCCATCTTGGAAGTACCAAAATGTATCGTGATCTTCGATATACATTTTGGTGGAGCAATATGAAGAGAGAGATCGGGGAGTTTATCTCGAGGTGTTTAACGTGTAAACGTGTCAAGGCGGAGCATCAAGTGCCAAAGGGTCAGCTTGCAGAAAGCTATGGGCACCGATTTATAATTTATTGGTCCATTTGAAATCATTGATCGAGTAAGAACTGTGGCCTATAGACTCGCTTTACCGCCAAGCATGTCTCGTGTTCATAATATTTTTCACATATCCATGCTTCGTACATATGTGAAAGACCCAAACCACATTATTGAGTTATAACCAGACGAGATAGCTGAAGATTTAACGTACGAGGAGGTACCTGTCAAGATCTTGGATAAGAAGGAACATGTCTTACACTCAAAGATTATACCTCAAGTTAAAGTTTTATGGAGGAACCATGATATCGAGGAAATGACCTGGGAGTTAGAATCAAAAATGAAAGCGAGGTATCCTCACCTTTTTGACATACCGGGTACGTACATCAATTTTGAGGACAAAATTTCATAAGGAGGGGAGGTTGTAAGACCCCAACTTTTATGAATAAAGATTTAATTTTCTTTATACATTATTTTAAAATAGTAAGGTGTTGATTTGATAAATGTGGTAAGTTATGGGTGGTATCTGCAAATTTTACAAAGTAAGCAAATGGTTATAAAATATTCTTTATGTTAGGGAATATTCGTTTGGTCGAGGAATATTTTTTTTGTCGGAGAATATTCGTACGACGGCGTAGTGATTGGTGGACCCCACAACGGAATGAATATCAGATATAGAAAGCAACATAAGTAAATTTTTATAAAAATAACGGTAAAACTGTTACCGTTAAACTGTTGAAATACCCGGTGATAAAAATACAGTAATACGCGTTGTTGCACAGTAGCACACGGTATTGCACAGTATTTTGAATTATTGGTTTTTACGTAAGAAGTCACTCATTCAATAATTGTTACAGTAATTACTGTTCAATATTTTATATTATTAATTCAATAATTGCTACGTTGATATTTTATTGATTCAATAATTATAACTGCACAGTATTTCACATTATCAAATCAATAATTCATATTATTTGAATAATATTATTAGATAGCATTATTGGCAATGTCTAGAAAGTTCTGTCTAGAAAAGGGGTTTGGTCACCTAATTGTGCGCTAGTAAGGAGAAATCTTTATCAGAAAGCCCTCTCTTCCCTGGGAACGACCTGGTTGTCATTATTGTGGCTCTGTAATATTTTTTTTGAATAATAATTATTGATAAAAATGATAAGTAAATATTTATTCAATGTGAATTTAAGTGGAGAAATTTTTAGCAAAAGTGACAATTATTGAGAATGGATATTTTATCTGATAAAATAATTCATTCAAATATATTATTATAATATTACATTATAAGTTTATAATGTGATAATATAATAATATAATAGTGATAATATTTTTTTACAACAAATTCACGATATATGAATAAAATGAGGAGAAAGAAAGCAAATTAGGTCCAAATTGATTTTGTTACAATAAATGCTAAAAACATGTTTTGTGAGTTGGTGGGCCCCACTTGTTGTAAAATACTGATTGTTGATTTTTTAAAGTTGGTATACGGAGGTCTTTATCAGTATATATTTTGTCAGAGTGGGGGTGTGGAAAAATCATTCGTATGTAAACTTGGGTCATTTTTCATTCAAAATTTGGAAAAAGTTTCCTCTACAAAGTTGTAGATAATTAAATTTTATATGGAATGGACATAAGGTTCATATTTTTCTGATAAAAGGGCTATTTATTATGAATTATTAAAGTTTCTGAATATTGTTTAAGTTTAAAATATTTTGGTGGAGATTTTCTAGAATGGTGGGCCCCACTCTTATCCTTGTTAGTGTGCTACACATTTTCAAAAGTGGAGGCTTGAAAAATTCATCCAGGGTTATAAAAAGTCAACATTGGTGTTCTTGGTATTTTTCTATAAATAGGGTGTTTAGTTAGAAATAAAAATCACACAGAATCAGAAAATTTTCTCTCTATAATATTGAGCATATTTCTTGTGAGTATTTAGATACTTTGAGTGTTGATAACAGTGCAAGTTTTTCTTATCATAATATCCGATATTCTAGTCAGAACCAGTATTATACTGAGGTAAAGGATATTATTTTTGTCGTAAATGATGCTATTTTCTTTCAATATTCATAAAGAATATTATTTTCTTTCATATTCTATATTATAAAAGTGATAATATTTTATTTCATATTCCTAAATTTAAACTTACTACGGTAAGTATTGCTTCTATAAATCCTGAAATGATCAGAAATTCTTAGAGTTTTGTGCTTCATCTAATATCATTTCACTTGAATATTGGTCTTAATTTTTTATGAAATTTTCATCTTTCCATGACGAATTACTATTCACGAGTTACTATTTACGATAAAAAAATATTTTTTTATCCAAATTATCTTTGATTGGATCCATGTTTTGAACTTCATTCTTGAATTTTGCTCCACAATTGATTATTACAGAGTATTCTTGAACTTTGATAAACTAAATTACGAATCCCTATTCTTTGTCCTTTATCTCAATGGATTCGTTCTTTATATTATTTTTCATCATCCTCAGTCTTAAATGATGATACAAATGAATATCTTTGGCATATAGTGCAAAGATAAATTATAACTTGATGAATATCTTTGGCCTGTAGTGCAAAGATGAATGATTACCTGATGAATATCTTTAGCCCGTACTACAAAGTTGGACAGATGTTGAGATGAACATGACCACTAGTGATACAAATGAATATCTTTGGCCGTAGTGCAAAGATGAATATTTGATTTGAGATATTTATTGATTGATGTTACAAGGATAAAATATTGATGGTGGACTTTTAAATCATAGAAGATAGTAGACATCATTCTCTACGTAACTCTACTAATGAATTGTTAATTCCGCTGCAGTTGTTGATCTAAAACTTGTTGTCCATAATATTTTATTTGATTTTTTGAAGACTAACGATAATTTTTTTTTAAAATTCAGATAAAGCAAACTTAGAAGTGGGGGGTTGAATAAGTGTAGGAACAATTATGACCAATTTTTAAACTTAAGTAACAACTACTGAATTCAGCTTACTATTTTCACAAATGCAGCGTGCTAGATAAATACGGTTTGCTTAATTAAAACTTTACTCTCATTATTTATTGAAAATAACTAGCTTAATTTATTTCTTTGTAAAAACTCTTAGTGTCAATAATTTATCTTATGATAATGAAAATACTTAATATTTATCAAAACAATTAAATATCTTTTTGTGAGCAAATAAGATAAAACAAGTAAAAATCTGAACACCAAGATTTTTACGTGGTTCAGCTATTACCCTCTATAATAATAGCCTAGTCCACGTCCAATACCAATTAGTATTTGCGACTCAATATATTTCTTTAAATTGACTCCTTTTACAAAACAGTTCAAAACCTTGAATTACAATAATTCACTTGAGCACCTTTGCTCCATGTGCACCAATGCACTCCTTAAGCACTTATGCTTCGTTGAACCTGTTTGTAAACAATCCTTAATCCACCTGGATTAAATCCTTTAGACAACACTTAGTCTAAAAATATAAGATTACAAATATAGAGGTCTATTGATCAAAGCAAATAATCAATTTAACAATGCAAGGCTCAACTAAATGAATGCAATGATCAAAGAGTAAAATAGATATCACCAGTTAAAGCTCACGAAAAGTTGTTGAAAATAATCTGAATATTAATTCCACAGCAGCTTGTAAGTTTGCACCTAAAATTATAGAATAGCTTTTCACGTGTATGAGTGCAAAATAATTAATTCAAATATTGTGTTTAACCTCGATAACCCATTTGATTTTATAGCCTTAAAATATATCCGTTAACAATCAAGTCCCGTTGCTAATAAAAATCAAATCAAGTTTTCGTTAGATACAAGAACAGTCGGATAAAAGATAATTAGATTAAATCAAATCCGTGTAAATCTCAATTCTATTCCTTGACGCTAAACACTATATTTGCAAAACCAAGTATAAGGAAGGCCATTTTCGTAATTAACATCAACTCCTTATTCAGGATAATCATGATCTTAAACTCCCAAGGCATAAGCAAGTTGACTTTTTCAAGGATAATCCTCTAAAGTGATTTTAACAAATACAACACTTTAAAACACATATCAATTCCGAAATATCTTCAGGATAATCATTATACCAAATTTTCGAGATGTAAGCAAATTAACCACTAATTGATATTCATCATTATACAGCCGTCTTACTCAAAACAACTTCCAAGATATCATACAAAGTATACATTATACAACTGATTCATATTAAACCTTTCTACACGTGTGCATGCATATCAAATTATGTCATTAAATTAGAATACTCTTGGAAATCTAAGTGATAACAACAAAAGAACTTTATCCAATATTATATTATATGTTAACAGTTCATTTTATTTTATAATTTTCGGACAGTAAAACATAGTTTAACAGTTCATTTCAGTTTCAATCATGCATAAAATATTTATCATATTATATGCACATAAAAATGTTCTAGAGCCTTGTATCGAAAAATTAAATATTTGCAATGACCTTACAATTATTTCCTTAATACTCAAAGTCTTCATAAGCCTTTTGACCATCAATGATTCCTTTATCAAATTCCTGAAATTTCACAGTAAACAATTTAGTACATATAATCAAATCATCATCAAAACATTAAGGTTAGAATATTAACAAGTCAACATTCTCCCCCTTTTTGATGATGACAACACCTAAAATTATAACTCCCCTTAAATCTATGCATACTATTTTTCAGGATATTTATAAACTCAAAATGCCCAACATTCCTGCAGATTAGTATTATATATAACCAAAAAAAAAATTTTAACAAACTTTTTCAACATCCAACAATCAACATCAATCATCAAAGTTTGCAAAAAAGAACACAAAATAAAACTTAATAAACCACTTGATAACGCCAGCAGCAACAACCACAGTAACAGATCAAAACCAGCATCAGATTCAAAACCCCATCAGATTCAAAACCCAAACATCTCCCCCTTTGTCATCAGGTAAAAACAGACATTCATGTGGTCAGATATCAACATCATCAATGTGGACCACTGGGATAAGACGGGTAGTAAAGTAAGGACGATGTAGAACACGATGAACTCTTTCTTCCATAGAAAATTCATGAGCAAAACGAGGAGGACGAGGAATAAATGTTGCATTGGGTAGAGGAAGGTCTAAGAAATTTCTGACATATTCAGCCATCCAATTTCACTGAGGCCATTCACGAATTGTAGAATGCATTTTGTAAAAATGTAGCTTCCGAGCAACATCATTTATACGAACAGCCATAAAATCAACAAGTTCGCCTTGTTGACAACTGACAAACTTAACTTCTTGACTAAATTGATAAGAATTTCTGTTAATCTTCCTTGACAGAGCTTCAACCATATCCATAGTATGCAACTCGAACCCAGCCTACAAATCAATGCACCCGTCTTCCATCCGAAAAAGAAATTATTGTAAATCGTTTGCACGGATTGGCAACGTACCTTTTTCCAAAACATTAAGCCTACGCTTAATATCAACTACGTCAGCCTTCATGAATTCCTGATTACGGAGAATTTTAGTTAACATGTTCAAGATCTCCGGAGAGAGTTCAGATGGTGTAGGCAGAGGCGTAGAAGAGGAAGGAGTAGAGACAGTAGGAATGGGATCAGGAGCAGACCGAACAAACAGACCATTATCCAGTGATAGATGAGATTGTTTCAAATAGGCAGAGTCAATAAATTCATTATGAGAGAGAATCACTTCATCCTCGAGATAGATGTTAAAATGTTGAAACACTTTTGTTAGAAAACAACCATATTAGAGACATTTTTAAGACTGACGGATGCAACTTAACATATGAGATAACATCATGTGAGAGAAATTAAAAGACAGACCTTTCAGAATTATAGCCACAACAACCAAGTCTTGATACGTAAAATCTGAACCACCACTAAGGCGGGGAAACAGATTGTAACGGACCAACTTATGAATTACACTAGCAACAGGACAAACATCAATTATTTTTTGAGTAAACAGAGTTGTGATAGCAGAATTATTCATAACAATTTGAAGTTGTTCAAGAGGTGGAAAAGGAATATTGGCAGCACCTTTCAAAGTGAATGGACTAGGTCCAGAAGATGGAATACCCAGAATACTACGAAAGTCCACAAAAGTAAAGAACAGTGATTTTCCCTTGACATATGTCGTGTAACAGTCATTGTGGCACTCGAGATTAGTATAGAATTGTTGAACCAACCTCGGGTAGGCCTTAGTTGGAGGAAATAACATTGATGTTAACCCACAAGATTTGAAAAGTTTTCTGAGAGGAGAATTGTTAACATAAAACAAATCCAGAATTTTTTCATAAATAAATTATTTTGTAACGATAGAAGTCTAAAATCGTTCTTCAAAAGCATGTCCTCTAATGAAATTATCCGGTAAATTGGAGAAAGAAGTACCAGAGTTTACCAGAAAAGGAGGATCAGTTTGAGAGGAAGGATCTGCCATATTTGGAGACTGATTCGCCTTCTATTGATCAGTGGATTTTAAGAAAAAGAAAGTGGAATCCGAACCATCCGAGTAAATCTCATAAGAGGATATATGCACGGACGCTTGCTTGCCCTTTCGCTTGGACTTCATCTTTGTTTTGACCGAATATGGTGATCGTGACTAGGAATCGTCGTTGATGGTGATACCGGATGATCTTTTACCGGCCCTTGTTTTCTTGTTTTCAGAGGTGTAGAAAAATGAAGCAAGAGAAAAACGGAAGGTTTTAAAAAATATGAAGTAGATTAGTAAAGTAAGAGAGAGGGAGAGGTTTTAAGATCAAAGAGGCAGAAATCGAGAGGACACTTAGAGAAGATAATGCTCTTCACAGCTTTTCAAATCTTCAAAGATAATTATGAAACACTGTTATGATGTGATAATACCGAGAATATAGCCATATCTAGATACGTTTCCCAATAATAAACAGCAACTGATATTGTTAGATACATGAACCAAGCAAATCAGGCAGACATATACTATTTAATAACATGCAGATATACTATACCATATTAAGTATGTGAACACATATTATACCATGCACAGTCCAAGTTCCCTTCCTTAACATACAAAATCTCTCTTCACTTAAGGGTTTAGTAAATATATCAGCTAACTGATTTTCGGTAGGAATAAAAATTAATTTAATCAAACCTTTTGAAACATTATCCCTTAAGAAATGATGTCTTACCTCAATGTGTTTTGTACGTGGATGCAAAACAGGATTTTTAGAAATATCAATTGCACTTGAAGTATACAATATATAGGCACACTATCACATAGAATATCAAAATCACATAAAGTTTGTCTCATCCACAGTATTTGAGAGCAACAACTCCATGCCGCTAAATATTCAACCTCAGTAGTTTATAAAGCAACTGACGTTTGCTTTTTACTGTGCCAAGATACAACACTTTGTCCCAAAAATGTACAAGCACCACTTGTACTTTTTTTTATCGATTTGACATCCTGCACGGTCAGCATCTGAGTAGCCAATTAGTTCAAAATGATCACAAATTGGATAAAACAAACCTATATTGATAGTGCCACTTAAATATTTGAGTATTCTTTTAACAGCCTGTAAGTGGGATTCCTTTGGTTTTGCTTGAAACCAAGCACAAAGACATACACTATACATTATGTCAGGTCTAGAAGCAATTAAATATAATAAGCAACCAATCATACCTCGGTATTTCGTTAAGTCTACATCTATACCTTTTTCATCAGATGTAAGCTTTATGGATGTACTCATTGGTGTAGCCTTTGAAGTTGATCCTTCAAAACCAAATCTTTTGAGTAGCTCTTTTGTGTACTTGGTTTGATGAATATAGATCTCTTCCTTTGTTTGTTTGATTTGGAGTCCCAAAAAGTAATTCAGTTCTCCCATTAAGCTCATATCAAACTCTTTATACATACACTTTGAAAACCACTCACAAAGAAAATCATTAGTAGCACCAAATATTATGTCATCTACATACATTTGCACAATAATAATATCCTTATTTGCATGCTTAATAATAAATTTTCCCAAGTTATCATTAGTATTGAGAATAAAGCATTTAGAACCAAAAACATTGAAATAACTTATGTTTGGAATTTTACTATTTAAAAGTTCATAAGGGGTTTTCAAAATGATTGGACGAATAAGTACTCTATTCAAAATATAACAAGATGTATTTATAGCTTAAGCCCAAAACTTCTTGGGAAGTTTACTCTCTTGTAACAAGGTTCTAGCTGTTTCTTGTAATGTTCTATTCTTTCTCTCCACTACTCCATTTTGTTATGGAGTTCTCGGAGCTGAAAATTCATGGCTAATTCCCTTTTGATCACAGAATAATATGAAGTCCTTTTGAAATTCAGTACCATGATCACTTCTAATTCTAATGAGTTTGAAACTATACCTTGTTTTAAGATTTCTTATCAATTTTTCAAATTCTTTAAATGCTTCATCTTTTGTTCTTAAAAATAATACCCATGTGCATCTAGAAAAATCATCAACTATTACAAATGCATAAAACTTACCATTTATACTCGCATGCCTTTCTGGTCCGAACAAATCAAGATGAAGTAATTGCAAGGGAGAAGAAATTGATACCATGTTCTTTGCAGTAAATGATGTTCTTACTTGTTTCCCGAGTTGACAAGGAACACAAACTCCCTTCTTTTCATACTTTATTTTTGGCAATCCTTTGATAAGATTTTTTGAGGATAGTTTCTTGATTAAACCCATGTGAACATGTCCCATCTTTTTATGCCATAAGTTAGCCTCATCTTGCATAATGACAAGACATAGTTCTTCATCCTGTTGCTCAAAATCAAGAGTATATATATTTTCTTCCCTTTGTGCAACTAGAGTAGAATTGTTAGAACCATGGGAAATTATGCATTTTTCTTTTTCAAAAGATACTTGATGACCACTATCCATTAATTGACTAATACTTATAAGATTAAATTCAAGTCCACTAACAAGATGTACATTATCAATATTGACCTTACCATTTGATAAGTGGTATTTATATCGCTAATCAGATTCTCTAAAGCTTAAGATGCTGCTAGTTTTATGTTATTTGTCTTGCTTTTATATATATGTTGTTGTTATTATGCTTACCTTGTATGATACAGGACTGTTTAGGTCATTTCCAGCTTATAGGGGGCAAAATTATCATTTTCTACACTCTGGCGCCGCAGCGCCAGAGCCTAGCCTTCTCCTCGCGCCGCAGCGCCGCCTTCTTGTCCATGCTGATGTCATCTGGCGCTGCAGCGACCCTGGTCCCTTTTGAACTCGCGCCGCAGCGTGAGTGGCGCCACAGCGTGAGTGGCACCGCAGTGCCACCCAACAGTTATAGTCTCCGCGCCGCAGCGCCACTTCCGATGCCTAGCCAGTGACTCGCTTTTAATGACCTAATGAAAAAAAGAGTAAGGATAACGAGGCAGAGAGATAGAGAAAAGTACGACGGCTATGATATTGATTACAGACAGTGATAACAGAGTACTTTTAATGAGTTTTCTAGAACAGAAAGAAGTTGTGCTTTAGGGGAGATTAGTTATTGCATCCTACACAGCTCAGGAGTTACGCAGAGAAGATAAGACTTGGAAACAGAAAACTTCACAAAAGGAGTTTTCTTATTCCAAATCTCTCAGTTATTTGTGTATTACTGAGCAATGTTGAATGTTATAGAAATGTGTATTAGCACCATGGTTATGAATTAATTCCTTTTTAGGATTGCAATGTAACCTAGTGTTTAGCCTAATTAACTTTCTCTCCTATTTATATTAATGAATCATTTTTGGAATGGGTTGTTGTATTTCTTGCTTATTGACTAATTGCTTAACAGAGTTTTTGGTATTGATATTAATGGATATTGAAAATTGGACATTAATATCTGGCTTTTAAAATACAATAACACTTGTTATGCCCTTACCTAAGGGAATGTGTGCATGAACGGCTTAATAGGATAGACATATCTCTATTTTCCTTGTGTAGCCTTGAGACTAAGCTGAATGACCCTAGTCTAGTTATTTTCATCAATAGACATATTGTGATTCATCTAGCTAGGGATGTGCATTTGGCCTTTGACAGAAGCATATGCGTAGTTCTATTCTCGGCTGACCATTCCTTAATTCGTTTGTAATGTGGAGAGTTAGGAGATTAGGCGACACATTAGGGGAATTGTAATGCTAACTTGTATCCCTAATACATCTACTTCTCTCACCTCCTTTAGTTGTAATCACATAGTTTAACATACCATCTTTAATCACTTGTTTAGATAAGACAGTATAGAACTTACATTAGTATTTGATTTACACTTAAGACTTCGTCCTCATGGGTACGACACTCCACTTATCTTATATTACTTATTGACCGCGTATACTTGCGCGTTAATTGTCGTTACATAAATAAGACAACAAGTTTTTGGCGTCGTTGCCGGGGACTTAGTTCTATTTGTTATCAATATTAAAGCTAAGTCAATACAATCTTAATTTAGACTAATATTATCTGTTTAATTTTCTTTTCAGGTGATCTCAACGGCGTATGCCACCTCGAAGGGGTCGGAACATAATACCTCTAAATCCCGAGGTTGATAGAACGTACAGACGCCTGCAGAGAGAAAAAGCTCGAGACATACATACTCCTGTTACAATGGCTGCGGAACTTCAGAAATCTTTAAGGGAGCATTCTATGCCTCACATCGTAGATTTGCAAGCGAGCATTCTCAGGCCCGCAATCCAAGCAAATAATTTTGAGATCAAGCCGGGCACCATCCAAATGTTCTCCAATATTCAGTTTGGGGGATTACCAAATGATGACCCCAATGATCACTTGATGAACTTCTTGGAGATCTGCGATACGTTTAAGTGCAATGGAGTGTCTGACAATGCCATCAGACTCTGATTGTTTCCATTCACCTTGAAGGACAAGGCCAAGAGCTGGCTACATTCACTTTCGTCAGGCTCCATTACCACATAGGATGACTTGGCTCAAAAGTTCGTGGTGAAGTTCTTCCCACCCGCTAAAACCGCCAGGCTCAGGCACGAAATTACCTCTTTTATTCAGTTTGAGTCAGAGTCTTTATACGACTCATAGGAGCAATTCAAGGATCTTCTGAGAAAATGCCCCCACCACGGACTGCCAGAATGGCTTCCCATCCAGACATTCTATAATGGGATATCTGGATCTACTCGTTCGAGTATTGATGCCACTTCTGGAGGAGCGTTCATGTCTAAGCATCACACAGCGAGGTATGAATTGGTGGAAACAATGGCGGCCAATAATTATCAATGGCCAAATGATAGGCAGGCCCCTAGAAGAGCAACAGAGATATATGAGGTTGACCCAGTCACACAATTAGTGGCTCAGGTTGTAGCGCTAACAAAAAGACTCGACACCATGGGAGTGCAAGCTGTGCAGAATATTCAGAGTGTCGCAGTGTCGTGTGAATTGTGTCAAGGGAGCCACCCAACTGATCAGTGTGCCATAAGCCCCGAGTCAGTTCAATTTGTTTCCAACTACGGGCGGCAGCAAAATGCAAGTCTCCCCACTCATTATCATCCGGGCTTGAGGAATCTTCCAAACTTTTCTTGGGGCAACACAAATAGCAATCAAGCACAACCTCCGACCACCAGGCCTAATTTATCAAATCCTTCTGGTTTTCAAGCTCAAAATCAGTACAACCAACAACCACAGAGTTCTCATAATCAGTTCCACCATCCACCACCTCAACAGGAAAAAAAACCTAGTTTGGAAGATCTCCTGTCACGATATATTGCCCAAAATGAGACAAGGAGTAGTAATCAAGAAGCTTCCATCCAGAACCTTGAAGTCCAAATGGGACAGTTGGCCTCTGCTTTGAACAGTCGTCCACAAGGCACATTGCCGAGTGACACTGATGTTAACCCGAAACGGGATGGGAAGGAACACTGCAAAGCAGTTACACTCCGGAGTGGGAGAACTATAAATGAAAAGGGTGGAGAGAGTCCTATAGTGCAAGAAGAAGTGACTCTAGAGGAACCTATTGTGGAGCAGAGTGATGATAAGTCTAGGGGTGAGGTAAATGCTCAAGATAGCCCTTCATCACCAACCCCTATAGTGAACACAGCTAGTCCCCCTATCCCACAGTTGCCATTCCCCCAGCGCATGCAGAAACAAAAGCTTGATAAGCAATTTTCTAAGATTTTAGAAGTGTTTAAGAAGCTTCACATAAACATTCCGTTTGCAGAGGCATTGGAGCAAATGCAGAGCTATGTCAAATTCATGAAAGATATATTATCGAAGAAGAGGAAAATGGGAGATTATGAAATTGTGGCTCTGACAGAGGAATGCAGTGCTATTCTACAGAACAAGCTTCCGCCAAAACTAAAAGATCCGGGAAGTTTCACGATTCCGTGCACTATCGGAGACCAATTCATTGGCAAGGCCTTATGTGATTTAGGGGCGAGTATAAATTTGATGCCTCTGTCAATATATAAGAAGCTTGGGCTAAATGAAGCCAAAACCCACAAGTGTTACCTTGCAATAAGCGGATAGATCTCTCACTTACCCGAAGGGGATAGTAGAGGATGTGCTTATCAAGGTGGACAAGTTAATCTTCCCAGCGGACTTTATTGTCCTGGACTTTGAAGAAGACAGGGAGGTCCCGATAATACTGGGCAGACCATTTTTAGCAACAGGGAGAACCCTTATAGATGTGCAGAAAGGGGAGCTGACTATGAGAGTACAGGATCAAGAAGTAACGTTCAATGTGTTTAGGGCATTGAAATATCCGAACACCCCTGAAGACTGCTTCCAGATTAAAGTGATTGATGATGCAGTCAGGGAAGTATTCTCAGAAACATGCATGACAGACCCTTTAGTAGCTACACTAACAGGTACCAGTACGATGGAAGAGGCCACCCATGTTGAATGTGCTAACTGGCTGGATGCACCCCAGAGATCTACACAGTTCCAAAGATAGTTTGAGTCTCTGAATTATCCAGAAGCATCTACTTCCAAGGCCCAGCCATCAATTATAGAACCTCCTGTCCTCGAGTTAAAGCCCTTGCCCAATCATCTAAGGTATGCATACTTGGGGAAATCATCCACTTTGCCTATTATAATATCTGCATCGTTAGATGAATGCCAGGAAGAGAATCTACTGCTAGTGCTTAAATAGTATAAAATGGCACTGGACATTAAAGGGATCAGTCCATCCCTTTGTATGCAAAAAATTCTACTGGAGGAAGGATCCAAGCCGACCATTGAACATCAGAGGCGGTTGAACCTAATCATGAAAGAGGTGGTCAAGAAGGAAATCATTAAGCTGCTAGATGCGGGCATTATCTACCCTATCTCGGACAGTCCTTGGGTCAGTCCCATTCAGTGCGTGCCAAAAAAAGGCGGCATGACGGTAGTAGCCAAAGAGAATAACGAGTTGATCCCAACCAGAACGGGGACTAGATGGAGGGTATGTATGGACTACAGAAAGTTAAACAAGTCCACCTGTAAGGATCACTTCCCTCTGCCATTTATTGATCAGATGCTCGATAAACTTGCTAGGCATGCTTTCTATTATCTGCTAGATGGTTATTCTGGATATAATCAAATTTCTATTACTCCCGAAGATCAGGAGAAAACAACGTTCACATATCCGTATGGGACCTTTGCCTTTCAAAAAATGTCCTTTGGGTTGTGTAACGCTCCTGCTACATTCCAACGTTCCATGATGTCCATCTTCTCTGACATGGTCGAAAAGACCCTTGAGGTTTTCATGGATGATTTTTCTGTATTCAGGAGTTCATTTGATAACTGTCTGGTGAATTTGACTGCCGTTCTCCAAAGATGTGTTGAAACTAATCTTGTATTGAATTGGGAGAAGTGCCACTTCATGGTCAAGGAGGGCATTATTCTGGGCCACAAAGTATCTGATAGTGGTATCGAGGTAGACAAGGCTAAAATTGATGTCATCAATAGTCTACCACCGCCTACATCAGTGAAAGGGGTTAGGAGTTTTCTTGGACATGCAGGATTCTATAGGCGGTTTATCAAGGACTTCTCAAGGATAACCAAACCGCTATGTTCACTATTGAAAAAGGATATGCCTTTTCAGTTTGATGAAGCCTGCCTCAGAGAATTTGAACTATTGAAGGAAAAACTCATTTCGACTCCTATTGTGGTGGCTCCTGACTGGACTTTCCCATTTGAGCTCATGTGTGACACCAGCGATTTTGCAATTGGGGCAGTGTTGGGACAGAGAAGGGACAAAGTGTTCCACATGATCTACTATGCCAGCAAAACATTAACTGATGCTCAGTTAAATTACACCACAACCAAGAAGGAACTGCTGGCAGTGGTTTATGCTTTCGACAAATTCCGTTCCTACCTCATTGGAACAAAAGTGACCGTGTACACAGACCATTCGGCCATCAAATATCTGATAGAGAAGAAAGATACAAAGCCTAGGCTGATAAGGTGGGTCCTTCTTCTACAGGAGTTCGATCTGGAGATCCGCGATAAAAAAGGGACAGAAAACCAGGTAGCGGATCACTTATCAAGGTTGGAAAACCCTCCTCATTCGGGAGATGCAATCAAAGACATCAATGATTTCTTCCTGGATGAACAACTGTTTGGCGTCCAAAGCAAAGCCCCTTGGTATACGGACTTTGCTAATTTCGTAGCTTGTCAAGTGCTTCCTCCCATCTTGAGCTATCAACAAAGGAAGAAATTCCTAAATGATGCAAAACAATACTTTTGGGATGAGCCCTTTTTATTCAAATAGTGTTCAGATCAGATTCTGCAGAGATGTTTGCCAGAGGAGGAAATCGAAGGTTTGCTCCATCATTTCCATTCCTTAAATTATGGAGGACATTTTGGGGGCCAAAGAACTGCTGCTAAAGTACTCCAATCTAGGTTTTACTGGCCTACCCTGTTCAAAGATGCACACCTATATGTGCCGCACTGCGATAGATGCCAAAGGGTAGGAACCATCTCAAAAAGGCAGGAATTGCCTCTCCAGAATATCCTTGAAGTAGAGTTGTTTGATGTGTGGGGTATTGACTTCATGGGACCATTCCCTTCTTCCTACAACAATCTCTATATTCTTGTTGCCGTTGATTATGTCTCTAAATGGGTAGAAGCAGTCGCCTTGCCTTCTAATGATGCTAAGGTGGTGCTTAATTTCTTAAGGAAAAAATATTTTCACTCGCTTCGGCACTCCTCGGGAAATAATCAGTGATGAAGGGTCACATTTTTGCAACAAATATTTTGAAGCCCTTCTTGCTATGTATGGGGTGACCCATAAAATAGCCACAGGTTATCATCCGCAGACAAGTGGTCAAGCCGAGATCTCTAATCGAGAGGTTAAGCGTATCTTGGAGAAGATTGTTAACCCTAATCGGAAGGACTGGTCAAAGAAGCTTGATGATGTCTTGTGGGCATACCGCACCGCTTATAAAACGCCTATCAGAATGTCTCCGTATAGGCTTGTTTATGGCAAGGCTTGTCATCTTCCTGTGGAGCTGGAGCACAACGCATACTGGGCTATCCAAAAGCTCAATTTCGATATGGATGCAGCAGGTGAACGAAGACTATTACAACTCAATGAATCAGACGAGTTTCATCTGCACGCATATGAAAATGCTAAGTTGTATAAGGAGAAGACAAAGTGGTAGCATGACCAGAAAATTGTCGAAAGGAATTTCGAACAGGGCCAGAAAGTGCTTCTTTTTAACTCCCGGCTGAAATTATTTCCGAGGAAGTTGAAGTCCCGATGGTCGGGGCCGTTCATAATTGCTAAGGTGTATCCTCATGGGGCTATTGAGGTCAAAGACCCTCATTCAGACAAAACCTTCAAATTCAATGGACAACGTTTGAAACACTATTGGGGCGGCGAGGTCGACCGGCAAAACACCTCCATCACCTTCGGAGACCCGGTGTAAGGCGGGGTGAAAGTCAAGACGACGACTCTAAATCAAGCGTTTGATGGGGAGGCAACCCCATCTCAGTGTTGTTTTTTTTAGTTATCATTAGTGCACTTGGTTTTCCTTAGAATTATTGTAGATGCTGAATTAGTATGTTAGTATGTAGTTTAATGGTTAGTATAATTGTTAGTATGATTACTGTGTCTAGTAGTTAAAATGTGTGTGTTGATTCAGTGATTTGGTTGTTTGCTGTAGGAATGATTCGGTTGTTTGCTGCAGGAATGCAGGAAATCAAATTACTCGCGCCGCAACGCCAGAGGATGAGCTAAATTCCGCGTCACAGTGCCATGTTTATTATCCCAAAATCCTTTCTCGCGCCGCAGCGCCATTTCCTTTAGAAAATTCCCGCCGTAGCGCCGGTATAAGCTGAAAGCTACTGGAGAGTTGCGCTGCAGCGTTGAGGTCTTACCTATTCTTTGCGCCGCAGCGCCAAGAAGTCACGCCGCAGTGCCTAAAAGGACGCCGCAGCGCCAGGACAGATCTTTCTCACGCCGCAGCGCCATGCACCAAGCCGCAGCGCCAGTAGCGTGTTTTTGAGTTTAAATCAGTTTTTTGGGATTCAGTTTGCAGCAGCTCATGTTACTCCCCTCTTTTCTCTCAGACACATCTCCTTTCTTCCAAAGAGTTTGGCAAATCAACCGTCACCCCTTTCAGTTTCTGACCGTTCAGGGCCATCAACCGTCGTGCAGTTACTCTCCTTCATCCTATTTATAAGCAGTATGAGGTAAAGGAATTCTTTATAGAGCCAGAGTTTGGGTTTACGTTTGTTAAATTTTTTGTTGTCCTTGGAGTTTTGTTGGCAATGGGTTCAAAGCGGCCTCGCACTAGTATAGGTCCTCCTCCAGCATCCAGAACCCCTCCTCCCATTTGGGATGCTGTAAAATTCCCAAGTGAGGAAGCCTAGAAGCGCTATGCTCAAAATTTTTCAAAGAGGAGTTTGGTGCCTAAAAGAGGGCTAAGGCCAGATGACAAGACGGACGGCGATATGAATTCCATGATTATGACTATGAAATGGATTCACTTCACCAAGCCGCCCGAATCTGCAGTAATTTAGATCGTAAAGGAATTTTACGCAAATGGTAATGCTGATGGTCCTGCAATGGTGCCGGTTCGGGGTAAGTTAATCAAATTTGATAGTCGTACCATCAATACGGTGTATGGGACTCCAAACTACGATGGTAAGGACTATCTGGAGTCTGGGATGCGGAGTTACAGTACAGATGAGATTATAACTAAGCTCTACAAGCCTGGTACCGTTTGGAAAACCAATGAATTTCACGGTGAAAAGACCTCTTTCCCCCATCAAGCCTTAAGTCGTTATGGTAAGGCGTGGTACTCCTTCATTTGTGCCAATATCATGCCAACACGCCACCTGAGCGATGTAACAAGAGAGAGGGCAGTTCTGCTGTATGCAATTGTCATTGGGCTGAAGGTAGATGTGGGGGTTCTTATCCACGATTCAATTAAAAAGGCCATTAGGAGAAACATCAATTCCGGACTCCCTCACCCGTCTTTGATCACACGTCTATGCAAAAGGGCGGGTGTGGTCTGGGAGAAAGACGATATCACTCAGCCGCCTATGGCTGTCATTGATCATCACGTTACCTGTAGTCCGAAGAAGGAGTGTACGGTGGCGGATCGCTCCAAATCAAGCCAGAATCGAGTATAGATGAAGAAACACTCGATTTTGTAGAGAGAAACAAGATAAAATCTGAATGGAATGGGTGAAAATGAGGTCTCCCAAAGGTATAAGCTCAAACGCGGGTAGCCTTGAACATGGTTGCTCTAGCCACAACCATGTATGCGGCTACCTTAAGTGTGTCCCGCAGCATTTCGTTTAGCAACACGACATCCAGAACGTGTTCTTTTGGGTTCAGAATGGTCACATTATGAAAAATGATGCCTTTTCGGAACAGTTTGAAACCCCAGAAACCCTAAAAATCCTCTAAAATAGTCGAAGTTCGGCGAAGATCAGACAACCCGACGTTGAACGTCGGAAGACCAGGAAATCAATTAAAATCAACCTTACAACATGTAATCCACCGACAAAGAATCAGTGAAGGCGTCGGCTTAACCCCGACGATGTAATCCACCGACAATGAATCAGTGAAGGCGTCGGCTTGACCCCGATGATGTAATCCACCGACAACGAATCAGTGAAGGTGTTGGCTTGACCACGACGATGTAATCCATCAACAACGAATCAGTGAAGGTGTCAGCTTGACCCCAACGATGTAATCCACCGACAATGAATCAGTGAAGGCGTCAGCTTGACCCCGACGATGTAATCCACCGACAACGAATCAGTGAAGGCGTCGGCTTGACTCCGACGATGTAATCCACCGATAATGAATCAGTGAAGGTGTTGGCTTGACCCCGACGATGTAATCCACCAACAATGAATCAGTGAAGGCGTCGGCTTAACCCCGACGATGTAATCCATGGACAACGAATCATTGAAAGCATCGGCTTGACCCCGACAATGTAATCCACTGACAATGAATTAGTGAAGGCGTCGGCTTGACCCCGACGATGTAATCCGCCGACAATGAATCAGTGAAGGCGTCGGCTTGACCCCGACGATGTAATCCATCAACAATGAATTAGTGAAGGCGTTGGCTTGACCCAGACGATGTAATCCGCCGACAACGAATCAGTGAAGGCGTCGGTTTGACGATGTAATCCACCGATAATGAATTACTGAAAGCGTCAGCAAACCTCAAACAAGCTGAGACAGTGATCATCAAAAACCACCTCAGTAAACCTCGAACGACGTACCATCAAGAGATAAGCCTACAGACTGATATCTGGACCTAGAAGGTCTCTCGGCTATGAGTATCAACTTCCCGAACCCAAACTCAGTCGGACTCGATCATATCTCGCTACGTTCGTCAAATACGATTCGAAAGATCAAACGACAGACGTCAACTTTTGCCGAATCAAGACCGAAGGAGTCATAACCAAGCTGGGGGGGGGTCCCACATGGGTAGCCTCCACCATGTATGCGGCTAGCCGCATACATATCTGTGGCAGCCCCGGACAGGTTATAACCCCCCACTTAGTTCATTTTAAAAAAAGAAGAGATAGATAGAGAGAGAGAAGGACATTTTTAGAGAGAGAAAGGCTCGGGTAGGACATCAACATAGCAACTTAAAGCTTATTTCTTCCATCTAGCATCTCATTGAAGCCATCTTAGTGTTCTTACTTCATCCCGGGAGTCAAAACGCTTGTTCACGCGTCCCCCAAGGTGAAATAACGCACTTCTAGCTTCGTTTTATTTGTAAACTATGTTCAAATGATAGATTAATTAAGGATCTTGTTTGAATCTAGCTATATTTGTTGTATTATAAGCATATTGTGTAATAGTTGGTAGTTTTAAAGTTTCTATCGGTTATTTATTACTTTCATACGTTGTATATAGCTTCGAAAGCTAGATATACCTCATGCTAAGCTTAAGCTAGTTCCCGAGAGGTTGTTAGCATGATGCTTCAACCCGGGAGCTAGAACAGCTTAGATCCGTGGTATATCTATGGACGTATTTACTTGTAAATGGTCCCGGCTAACCCATATATCCCTAAATAAATATTTAGAGGTGAAAGGGGGGCCGAATCGGCGTGAACGGCGATTTCAACCGATGAAATCACTTAGTAATGAAGCCGTGGACGTTATGTATATATGAAATCGTACAAATATTGTGAGCCTAGGAATCCCAGTGTCGAGATCCCCGAACGGATCTGACTGAATTCCCACGATGGACCGGTTTTTACATTGTAAATGCTTTAAATACCGTAAATATCGATGTGTATGTAATATTTGGATCTTGAAGACGAACTCAAGGGGTTAGTCTAGAGAGCTTGGATTCAAGACCCCGTAATAGTGAAAACCTTCATTACGGGAACTCGGTTCTTCGAGATGGCTTTTATGCCCGATGATGATCGGAACCTTCTTAACGCTTTAGCATACATATCATCAAAATGATTTCTCAAAGAAAACCACAAAGAGCTTTTGATGAAAAATAAAGCGATTCGGGGTAGATCACGTAATGAACGTAAAGAATAAAAGGAAGTATCGAAGTCTTCGATTCCTAGTCGGGCAAAGGATTTAAAAACATTACTTTCCAAAACCTCATTTTAATTTGTTTATCTTGTTAAAATTGAATATTTCGCTAAATCAAATCCTTCGTACCTAGGCGCAAAAGAGGTACAACACTATTTTCAAGTCACCAAAAAGACTTAGAAACCAACTAATAAAGCTTTCAAAATCACACACACAAACATACACACACACTTTTGCATAGAAAATCAATAAGATGCAGTACCGTGCTTACACGAGAGTCGGGGGGTGCCTAACACCTTCCCCCTGCTTAACCTAGCCCCCGGATACCACGAATCTTAGGTTTCAAGACCAAATTAAAGAGTCACGCATTGGACCAACTTGCGAAAAACTATTAAAACCCGAATGAGTTGGTACATCCATTTCCAAAATACCAACTGGCGACTCTGTCTCAATCGGTCCAATCAATAAAATCAATCTTTCAAAATCATCGACAAATATGTCGGTATCGGTTTCTTATGAAATTCACCCTTTAAAACGGAACCCCAAAGATAAAGCGAAAGCGAAAGGGAAAAGAATAAAATAAGAAAATTGGGGCACTCCTCTCTCGTCCCACGGACAAGAGACGAGGGCAAACAACTCCAAAAGAGAAAAAAGAGACCTCTTCCTTCAATAAAAGGGAGACCGAGGACTTCATTTTCCGCCCGGCGACAACAAATGGTCATGATCATGCCAAACACCTGTCCATCTTTGCACTACGGGCCAAAGATTTTTAACAGTAACGATCATGATCATGATAAACACATGTCCATCTTTGCACTACGGGCCAAAGATATTCATTAATCAACAGTTCATTTTTGCACTACGGGCCAAAGATATTCATTAATCAACAGTTCATCTTTACACTACGAGCCAATGATATTTATTAATTAACAGTTCATCTTTGCACTACGGGCCAAAGATATTCATCAATCAACAGTTCATCTTTGCACTACGGGCCAAAGATAACTTTCAACACAATTTAAGACTGAGGATAATGACAATGATATAAAGAATGAATCCAGTGAGATCAAGGACAAATATTAGAGATTTATAATTCAATTTATCCAAAATTCAAGAATATTCAAATTATCAACATGAAGATAAAAATATGAATCCAATTTCAAGAATAATATTCATAAATCCAAGATAATTTAGACAGAAAAAGAAACCAATTTTTGTCGTGAATAGTAATGCGTGAATAGTAACTTATGAATAGTAACTCATAAATAGTAACTCATAAATAGTAATCAAATAAATAGTAACTCGCGAATAGTAACTCATGAATAGTAATTCGTGAATAGTAACTCGTGAATAGTAACTAGTGAATAGTACTCGAATGAATAGTACCCCGGCATGAAAAGGTAAAACTTTCATAATAAAGTTCAGACCAATATTTCGGTGAAATAATATTAGATGAAGCGCAAAACTCAAGGAATTTCTGATCATTTCAGGAATTATAGAAGCAAAACTTACCGTAGTAAGTTTAAATTTAGGGATATTAAATGAAATATTATCACTTTCATAATATGGAATACGAAAGAAAATAATATTCTTTATGAATATTGAAAGGAAATAACACCATTTACGAGAAAAATAATATCCTTTACGAATACGAAAGAAATAATACCCCTTACCTTAGTAGAAGTTTGGATACTACAATAGTGTAGTAGAAGAATACTGTGACGCCCCCAGAATATGTCCAGTCAACCCAACCCATTCGGAGTCGCCAAATACATGGTACAGAATTCAAATACAATCTTTTATATCACACGGTCGTGCAAAATACGACCACACAACTGTGAGTGTCAATACAAATATGTAGAAAATATTAACATTCAAACTAAGTCCTCATTACAATTATTATCACACTATTTATTAGAAATAGTGAGGACTACTACTGCTCTAACTCGGACCATCACTCTGTCCCCCGACTAGTTCCTCTGACATTCTCATTTCCTGAAGAGGACAATAGATGAAAAGGGTTAGCTCAACTAGCCCAGTAAAGAATATTATGACTAAGATAATGGAAAATAAATTATCGTTAGTCTTCAACAATTCAGATAAAATATTATTGACAACAAGTTTTAGATCAATATTCGCAGCGGAAATAACAATTCATTAAAAGAGTTAAGTAGAGAATGAAGTCTACTATCTTCTATGATTTAGAAGTCCATCATCAATATTTTATCCCTGTAACATCAATCAATATACATCTCAAATCAAATAGTCATCTTTGCAATACGGGCCAAAGATATTCATTTGTATCATCAGTGGTCATGTTCATCTCAACACCTGTCCATCTTTGCACTACGACCAAAGATATTTATTAGGTAATCATTCATCTTTGCTCTACAGGCCAAAGATATTCTGTTATATCAACTTTTAGGACTAAGAATGATGAAAAATATTTTAAAGAACGAATCCAGTGAGATAAAGGACAAAAATTAAGATTCGTAATTTAATTTATCCAAGTTCAAGAATACTCCATAATAATACTTTGTGGAGCAAAATTCAAGAATAAAGCTCAAAACTTAGATCCAATCAAAGATAGTAACCATAACAGACAATTTGGATAAATAGAAGAAAATTTAATTTTTTTTCGTGAATAGTGCCGTATACGTGAATAGTGTTGTATACGTGAATAGTAACTCCGACGAAAAAATAAGAATTTCATAATAAAATTCATAACAATATTTTGGTATAATGATATTGAAAAGAATAACATCATTTACGAAAGAAAATACCATCCCTTACCTCAAAAGAATAGTACTTCTGGCTGGAATATCGGATATAAGGCTGAAGAAAACTTGCACTGAATAGCAACACTCAAAATATCTAAATACTCACAAAAATACGCTCGATATTATAGAGAGAAAATTTCTGATTCTGGTGTGATTTTCAATTCTAACCTAAGCACCCTATTTATAGGAAAAATCTTAGGATGCCAAAGTAGACTTTTGCGCCGACGGCTTTCACCCAGCACACCTCGTGAGAAAGAAAATTCCACATTCAACAAATGACAAAAGTGGGGCCCACCATTTTATTTAAAAAAATATTTATTTTTGAAACTTTAATAATTCATAATAAATAGCCCTTTTATCAGAAAAATACAAATTCTATGTCCTTCTATATAAAATTTAATTCTCTACAACTTTGTAGAAGGAAGTTTTTCCAAATTCCCAACCAAAAATGGCCGAAATCCACAAACGGATGATTTTTCACACCGAAATACTAATAAAAACACATCAGCACTAATTTTTTCTTTTATATCCACAAAATAAATATTTTCTTATCATATAAATCAATAATTAATTATTCACAAATAATATTACAGAACTACAATATTGACAACCAGGTCGTTCCTAGGAAAGACGGGGCCTTCCGATAAAGATTTCTCCTTACTGGCGCGCAATTAAATAACCCCTCCTAGACAGAACTTGCTTAGACATTGTCAATAATGCTATCTAATAATATTATTCAAATAATATGAATTATTGAGTTGATAATGTGAAATACTGTGTAGTGACAATTATTGAGTCAATAATACAAAATATCAACGGTATCAATTATTGAATCAATCATATAAAATAGCAACGTAGCAATTATTGATATAAAATATCAACGTAGCAACTATTGAACCAATACAATATCATGCAATTATTGAATCAATACTATAAAATATTGAACAGTAATTACTGTAACAATAATTGAGTAGTGACTTCTTACGTAAGAACCAATAATTCAAAATACTGTGCAATACCGTGTGCTACTGTGCACAACGGGTATTACTGTATTTTTATCACCGGATATTTCAACAGTTTAATCGTAATAGTTTTACTGTTATTTATAAAAAGGTTATTTTTGTCGCTTTCTATATCCGACATTTATTCTGTTGTGGGGCCCACAAATAGCTGCGCCGTCGTACGAATATTCCCCGACAACAAGAATATTCCACGACCAACCGAATATTCCCCAACAACAATGAATATTTTATAACCACTTGCTCATTATGAAATATTTGCATATTTCACCCATAACTTTTCACATTTATCAAATCAACACCTTACTATTTCGAAATAATATATAAAGAAAATTAAATCTTTATTCATAAAAGTTGGGGTCTTACAA